>JASCZW010001188.1:0-60552 GCA_034211315.2 Aedes japonicus
TCCGAATTTTCCTTTCACATTTTCTCTTCTTTCGACGTCATCTTCGATCTAAAAGCTTGTAGTATTACCAAAAAATAATTTTACACAATGGAAAGGCATACGGTCATTAATCTGCGAAATATTTCACGCGTTGATGAAGTATTCCCAGATATATACGTATTTAGGCGTGCCTAGATTTTGTTACGAACAAGCCTTAGTTATTTTTGCTATTCAAGCATAGTTATTTCGAACGTGATTTTTTGTTATTTTAGGAATAATCTTACAGAGCGAAAATCTATATATATTTTGCACAATTGTTACTCCAGATCGATGGCACCTATTACAAAAAAAACCTATGAGCTTTCGATCAGATGGAGCATTGGTAATTATGGGTTCTGAACGATCCGTCCAGAAGCTGCTAAAACATGACTGTCCCCATTTTATAATTATATACTGGCCCCTTGTGCAAGGTTTACTTGCCGAAAGCTGATATTATACCTGGTACAGTTGATCCGAGCAGATATGATCCAAGGAATTCCAGATGAAACAAAGAATCTTGGAGTTGAAGCTTTAGAAAGTTCTGTATTCATCTGCCACCAGATCGATGTCGTTGGAGTCAGTTGTCAAAAAGAATTTGGAACGGTTTTCGGAGTTTGTGTTGTTTTTCACATTCCAATCCAGCTGCGACAACGATCAAACCGCACAATGCATTCTCTGTCATCTTAGTGACTCGATGACGCAGGCACTTCTCCATTTCTTGAGCTCCGTACCGTATCAACAAAGCGAACCGTATCTTCCAGTCAGAAGCTCCGGAATTTTCCATCATTTGCTATCAGCTGAAGTCTCGCTAATGATACATCTGAACAAATCGGTCAATACTTAAGTCTCGGGCCTAAGTAGGAAAACAACATGTTTTTGCCAAAATTCTTTTTTGTTCATCAATATAATTTCCTTTGAGAGTGATACAATCAGTCAAACGTTTCTCTAGCTTATCGATACCATACACCGGTGGAACGATTTGTCGAGACCTTCAAAATATACTTCATTTTCAGCAATCACTTCCTCATCTGAGCCAAATCTCTTTCCTCGGAGCATCTTTTTGAGTTCTGCGAAGAGCCAGTAGTCGATGGAAGCCAGGTATGAGAATGCGGTAGCAATTCGAATCACAATTCGACCATTTTTGCGGTTGTTTTTATTGGCTTGTGAACGGTGCATTGTTTTGGTAAAAAAACACGCTTTTCTTCTATTTACAACGAAGGCTTTTTTGGGCGATTTCAGCCATCAAACGATCCAACAAACCGTTACAGTAATAATCACTGTTGATGGTTTTTCCATGTTCCAAATAGTCAATGAATAAAATTCCATGCGTATCCCAAAATACAGAGGCCATTACCTTCCCAGCCTATGTTTGAGTCTTTGGACGCTTTGGACGGCTTTCTCCGTCTGCATGCCACTCAGCAGTATACCGATTTGATTCCGGAGTGAAATAGTGAATCCATGTTTCATCCATTGTGATGTATAGACGCAAAAACTCCTTCTTATTTCGCGTGAACATCTCCAAACAGCTCTTTGAATCATCGACTTGTTGTTGTTTTTGCTCTGGTGTGAGCAAACGCGGCACCCATTTTGAAAACAGCTTTTTCATACCCAAATGTTCGTGCATGATGGTGTAAACACTGCCTATTGATACCTTCAGAGTGTCAGCTATCTTTTGCAACTTGACTTTGTGATTTCCCATGATGATTTTCAGGAGTTTTTTTTTTTCAATATTTGCCGGAATAACTGCCTCATTTAGCCGCCCTGTTCAGCATCATCGGTGTCCGTACGACCTCATTTGAAATTGGCAAACCATCGTTTGATGGTCGTTTTCGGTGAGACAGAGCCCGAATAACATTTTTCAAGCCAATCTTAGCCTTGAACGGTGTTTTTCCTCATACAAAAGCAATGATATATCGACACACGAAATTACTTTGAATCTATCGTTTATATTTAAGAATCACAAAAGTAGCGTCACTTAAACCACTGTAACTCGATAAATAATAAGCCAAACGTCATGATATTTCGACAATAAGTTTCTGAAGGTTGGTACTTTCGAAATATCGTATGAATATTCTATGAGTGGCGCCATCTGGTAGTTAGGCCAGGGGCATATCGACCGATGTTTTAGGTCTGATGGGGTTAATATACTGTTTAAGACAAGGCTTAACATACATGAACCCTTCAATACTATTTGGCCCAAAATTACCAATTTTTTCTATTGAATTTGACGCGTAGAAAAATTACCGATCGATTGGTGGATTTTTTTGGAAAATTTCTTAAGAAACAACTGAGATATTAACGCTCAAAACCTGACCACTTTTCGTGACGGTCACAATCCCAATTTTTTTTAATTGTTACCTCAGTAAAGAAAACAAAGATGGTGCACAATGATGAACGTCTCCTTAAGAAATACTAAGCCAGCGTATAGCCAGTTGAATGTCGTTTGTAGCTCAATTAATTTAATAAATTACAGTAAAAAAATGTAGCCGACTTAAGCATATTAGGATGAGTTATGCGACACATACCCCATATAAAAATGAATTTCTCTCTGTCTGTCTGTCTGTCTGTTTGTCTGTTTGTCTGACCCTAATAGACTCGGAAACTACTAAACCGATTGGAGTGAAAAAATTTATGCGGGAGTCGGGGAAGATTCTTATGATGGTTCGGGGAAAGTTTTTATGATGGTTCTAAACCCCTTCTCGATCTGGATGGGAGAGGGGGGGCTTCCATACCAATAAGACACAAATATCTGCATAACTCAAAACTAATCAAGCAAATGGAACCAGATTTAGCATGTTGAAGGATAAAAATGTTTCTATGGTGGTTCGAAACCCCTCTTAAAGAAACGGCCATTGCATGGAAATGTAACACATGTAAACAAAATCGAAGCAATTTAAAATGTTTATGCATGTGAATTTATCAACTCTACTTAGTCATAGTTTCAGTAAATGTAGTAAAAGTGGAACGCATCCCCCGTGTAAAAAAACCTTAGTGTATTAACTACCGCTAATGGCAAACTAATACAAACATATTGAAGTATAGAAGCGAAACTAAATAACGTGTTTTATCCAATAAAATTTGAGTAAAAAGGAGAAAAAACGGTTTCTCGAACCGGTAACCCACCACCAATTTTAATTCATTAAAAAGCTACAAAACGGAGCATATCCTTGTTGACCGGAATGTGTTGTTATCTTCTTTGCAAAAACCAGATGTACATCCACTGTTGGGTAGCTAGCTTGCTTGAAGGTCTTACGCGCTTATTTAAAACAAGAATCTTCAAGGCAATTTAACAGTAAATAAACATTTACAATACTTACCAATACTTCCTTGGATGTTCGCAATATGGTTCATTATCTTTGTTTTAGACTGCTGGTTGTGCTTTGATGCGATACTTTTCCACCACATATCGTATCGGTACAACATTTTCAAATCTTGTATAATCTTCACATTTTCATTTAGGAGAATACCCGATTGATTCTTCTTTACTTTGGAAGAATTATAAGAACCCATTTTTCAGATTTCAATGTGCATGGTTTAAAATCGTAGGGATAACTAACTTTCTCACACGCTCATGTGAATTTACCTACAATTGAGTTGCGGTAAACCAAATTCATGAAAATTGGTAGTACATCCAAATTTGGGTTAACCCACGATTTATTTGATTTTGGGTTAGTTCTACCCATTAATAAAAAATGTAATTTTCATGGAAATTGTCAACTTTATAGTTTCAATATATTATTTTTAGTATAGATATACATGCTCAATTTAGTTCACCTGTGGTTAAAATAGATTGAAAATCGAATTACTGGAAGTATTTATTACCTACCAATATCGAGCCGGAGTTGGAAAACCACGGTCATCCTTTCAATCATTCATAAATTATTTCATAAATACACACATGCGCACATACATATACACATGCAGCGTGCAAGTTGACCACATAGTAGCCCAATTCCTGCACGGCACCCGCCAGCGAATTCATCGAAGGGTAGCTCTCCTCCACCAGTTGATCCTCGGCAACACTCATCACGGTGTTCAGATCCCAGTGCTGATGCTGGTGCGCTTTGGTCACGCATTTCGAGAATTCCTTGGCCACCTCGCACAAGCTCTGCTGGAAGTGGTTGATTAGCCTTTACTGATCGAACATATCGAATTTCGAGAATGCAATTTTCTGAAAATTTATTAGGAAATAGTACAAAAATTATAATACCTTTTAATTTGCGGTACATTTTCGTTTCCACTGTCGCTGCAATCTGCTCCATGTCATTCAGCTCGTTTTGAAATTTGAATTTATTATATCTTTCACCTCACTTTGGAAAAATGGCAACTAACGCTGCCGGATATTCACTATAGTCTAACAGTCTAAGTCTAAAATCTAATCTAGTCTAAGTCTATAGTCTAAGATTAACCCACATAAATCACCTTACCAATGGTTTGACGCTCCAGCCTGTTTTATGATAATGGGTACAAGTTACTTTTGGGTAAATCCGAATGAGCGGACACGATCATAAACGTCAAAAAGTACACGCTAACGTGAATCAACACACATATATTTGATATAAATTAAATCTGACCGTTTAATAGGAAATATAAGCGAAACATTGCTATATATGGCAGGTATCGATTTTAATGCTTCGGCAACCTCTTAGGCCCGGCGCCCACTGATGTGGCGGAGGCGTGACATCTGCTAGCATGCCAAAATATCTTGTCGACGTTCGCCGCATGCCACAAGACTTTGACTCGATATTTTGACATGTTATGTGACGCCACATCAGTTGGCGCCTCGACTTAAAAGCGCGGGTTCAACAAAAGTTTATAACATAATCATTCCAAAAAAAAAAGAGCGTGGTAAGTTGTTGTTAACCCCGTAGTTAAATAGGTTCCCAATGGTTAAATCATTCGCTGTGATTGGTTTTCAAATCCATGTCAAAAATTGGTCAAAAACTGTTACTTTACACTATGTTCAGATGTGTTATGTTGGTTGTTTGTTCACACCAAAATCAAAAATATATAGGTTTCAGAACAAAAAATTAACGTTAAAAAATGATGTACATAAAATCAAGGTAACATTTACAAAAAATTTAAGTACGTAAGAGCGAGTATATATATATATATAATTGAAAGGCCATATATAGGGCGTCCACATTTAAATTGCATCACTTTAAACTCGTTCTCAAAAACAAGTCTCTCAACGATTGCCATGATATATTCAGGGAATAAAATACGATGTAGAATCTGGGTTAAGATACTTTTATTTCACTGTATTTCTTTACCAAATCCAAAAGCCCGAACTTTCTTCTTAATACCACAAGAGCAAATCCCTGCCAAATCATGGGGAACTTTGACACTTGCTGTTTCCTGAGAGACTCTAGAACATCGAACTTGTCTTTCGCAGTCACATACTGGTTGCCGGGAATTTGTTTAAAGTCCGCTTTTACGTGCATCGTCCATGATGCAGCAGTGTGGTTTCGTCAACATTTGTGTGTACAGCTTCCGCGCACATGTTTTAGCTGTCCTATTCTGTTTTTCATTGCGATGTGGAGCTTTCTTAACTTTGAATGAACGGAGTCCGGCTTGTTTCTTGACTCTCTGCACGAAACTTGTGGTCAAGTGCAGCTTTCTCGCGACATCCCGAACGGAACAGTTGGGTTTGCGTTTAAAGACAGCAGCCACTTGCTTGTGATCCTTCACACAGTAAAGAACACTTTTTCTACCACTCACCTTCTTCCGATCGACAGCTAAGCTTTCCCCGAAACGTTTTATGACACGAGACACTGTATACTGGTGAATTTTCAACATCTTTCCGATGGCTCGTTGCGAAAGAAGTGGGTTGTCGAGGTGCGTGTACAAAATGCTCTCGCGCACTTGCTGTTCCTTCGACTCTATTTTCGAAACTAAGACACATTTCACTCACGCAGTGTAAACAATACACGCTGAGGTAATTTCACCCAAAATTTCGTTAAAATCTACCTAAAGGGCGAAATGATACAACTTATTTAAAGTGATGCAATTTAACTGTGGACACACTGTAAACCTGTAGTAAGTTCGTTGCAAATGGTAAATAAGGTTAGTTAAAAGTTTTATATAGTATTTTTAAGTAAACTCGAGCACTCGACACCGAAGAAGTCTGTAAGAGGCAGACGAAATAGGCCTATCTGTCAAAAGGTAAGCTCGTAGTGGAATTTAAAGGAATTTGCTCGCGTTTACTAGCGAAAGTTTGAATAAGTGTTTCAATGTTTTATTTTTTATTTATAAAAAGTGATCAAATGAAGTGTTAATTTTAAATTCCCCTAGTTTCCCAATCACAATCGTTCTACTAATACGCTCAAAAAAGTTTTTTTTAAATAGTGTTTTTTTTTTTAAAAAAAAGGGGAAGTGAATTTTAAGTAGTTTTAAATTTTTAAATTTTTAAACAAACAAATCCCACTTATGTGGAAATTCCTGAAAAAGGTCTGATAGGACTTCAATTATTAAATTCTGCATTGTAATCAAAGATGAAAAGAGACATATGTGTCACTTGTACTACAAATATGTTAAAAATCTACAGATAAGCAAAACAAAGATCAATATAAAAGTCTTCCTTAGAACATTATCCAAAGACACTCCTTAGGGATAATTGATTACTTCTTAAGAATTCTCAATAATCTAATGAAGTTTCCAATAATAAATACTAGACCGATTTGGGATGCTGGGTATGCCAAATCAGCAAAAAAAAGGGGGAATCCTTATTGTTGGCGCAACCTGGAAATGAGTTTTTCTATAATAAAGCCCTGTTTTTTTATAAAGCACGACTAAAAGAAACAGAACAAATTTTATCGACGTTTCATGAAGCGTTGCTGAATACCCGACATTAAACTGCCAAACTTTGTCAAGGTTTATGGTTCGTTGTTTTGTTTCTTTCACAAAATAAATAAATAACCAACTTCTAAAGCCACAACCAACCTTAGAGAAAAGAGGAAAAAAAACCCTACAAAGATTTCCACTTTCGACCCGCATAAATCATCCTAATCGGAGAAAACTTTTCCAAAAAAAAAAACGAACAGCATGAGTGCTGTTCGGTAAATGCTTCGGCAATCATCATAATCGTCACTATAAACACACCCAGTGCCACCTTTTTACACTTTTGCCACGAGTTCCGGCAAACCATCCGAGAGTAGAAACCCGACAGATCTAGTTCGGTTCACTTCCGTTTCCTTTCCACGGGGGTTTCCTTTTTTTTCATTCCTTCTTCGGAAAGCGCCCAGTCTGCAGGAAGATTAAAATTAATGTTTACCTTCTTTTCGGCTGGCTGCCAGCCATGTACGAATTTTTTTTTAGTTTATTCAATCCGTCCTGCGTTATTTGGCATGGCGGAAATCCGATTTGCTTCCAAAGTAAATTTTGACTATTTTTCACTGCGATGAAATCTGGCTGAAATATTTCCACTTCGAAGCCAATTAAATTTAAATCGATGAAAAAATACAGCAAATGATTCACTTTAGCACGCTCCGGTTTATTCTCGGCACGTGCTGATAATGTCACAAAATGACGATACGATGATGAGTGGACGGACGTGGTGTTTGGTGTTATTCATTCGTGGAAGCAGAGATTTATAGTGGGGTGATAAATTGGCTGACCGTGACTTTTTGAGAGCCGGCCGCGTTGGGATGGGTCGGGTCCATCTTCTAGGCCTTGAGCTGACGAAGGGCCGAATTACTTTTCGAGTCATCCGCCCTCGACATTTGATGGTCATTAATCTTGTCGTGTTTGATGGGTTTTATGGGAGTTTGATAAGAGGTTGAAATATTGGATGAGAATAGACCATGAGATAGGCAGTTTATGGAAAACGAAAGAGAAGGAGATGAAGTGGGTGTAATTAACTGCAATTAGCTTAGTGGGGCCATAGATTATTGATCCTGTTAGTGCTATTAGTAGGTAGGCGTGATGAGTCGGTGAAGACCATCCGTGGTCAGTATGAATGTGGGTCAGTTTCGGAGAACTACGAGCTATTCCTGTGACAAGTGTAACGGTGTGTTGTGGGTTAATAACAACATGTAAAAATGTTATTCCATCTTGTAGAATAAAAGCAGTGTTTGATCTTGTAAAATGTATACATCGATCAATAACCCAACCAATCATAGTATCAATACAGTTGAGTCACGAGCCTATTATATCATGAGTTATAAATAGACAGATTGATGGATGCTACTCGAAGCAACGCAACAGACAAAAATGATCCCCAAAAATGTATTTTATGTTGGATCTTTTTGAAACTCTCAGGGAATGCATAAACACATATAAACTATGTTGTCGCAAAGTGGGTTTATTCAACCTAACAGTAAATTAACGCAAAGCTTCCTCCTAGGCTAAATACCGTACCTTGGACTTAACACTACTAATCAAATCCTGTACAACACTTGCACCAACTTTCTTGCACACTTGCATCTACTCTTCCATCAAATCCTTGTCGTTTTTGAAGACCTTTCCTGTTTTCCGGAGCATGCCTTTAAAAATCGCCCAGAATTTCGCTTTTCGCCGAACGTTGGGCGAGTTTGGCGAATTTGTCTCATTCGGCACCAAAACAACATCGAAGGGCAACAGCATGAGCATGTTTGACTGCTTGCGGTTGCTACTCTGTTATTGCCAGATTGGCTGCAATTACACAGAGAACCAACAGATGATGTTTGGGACTAACATTCATCCTCAATGGGTAAAAACTGGCGATCTTGAATTATAAAAAGCAATACCAGTGCCAGCTGCATCCATGCAGATCAAATAAGGATAGGGAACATACTAATACATGATACTCGCTTTGATGGAAGCCGAGAACACCTCTGCACTTCTCACTGGGATGTCTGATATATGGGGTAGAGTTAGCAGCAGGGTTCGTTTTGGTAAACGGAACGCTGAATTAAGGTAGGGTTTTCATTTTGATAATCATAAGATTTAAGACGTCGTTTCCGGTTTATTCTCCAGAAATCTGGTTGACCGGGAGTAAAGTATAATTATTTGAAATTTGGATACCGATTCAAACCAACAGAAAATATGAAAGCTGTTAGGGTCAGGCACAAGTGTGCGTGGTTCACAGTAAAAAAAATGTGTCTGTGTATAGTAACGTTTAAGCTCCAGAACGAACTCTCATCATTATTCTATCTTTTCGTTTTCTCTCATTCACTTTTTTTCTTCCATTTCTCTGATTCTACTTCTACTTATCTGCTTAATCTTATTCGTTTTTTTTTCTATTTTATTCTTCCGTTTTGCGTTTTCCACTTTTCTTCCTACGCTTATCTTCATTTGCTTCTCGTCTTCCGCATTAATTGTTCTGATAGTTTTCTTCCGCTTTTTCATCATCTGCATCTCTTCTTTCACTTATCTTCTTCAACTTATCTTCTTCCGCTTCTCTTCTTCCGATTCTACTCTTCCGGTTACCTCATCCCGGTTCATTTCTTCAGCTAATCTGCTAACGTTTTTCATATACCGCTTCTCTTATTCTGTTTCTCTTCTTTCGTTTTTCTTGTGTTACTTCAATTCATTCGTTTTATTTTTTCAATTTTTGTTTTTCCGCTTTTTTTCATCCACAGTTATACTTCCGTATCTTTGCTTCTGCTTCTCTTTTTCCATTTCTTTTCTTCCACTTTTTTTCTTTCACTTCTCTGCATCCACTTGTTCAACCTTTCTTCTCTTCCGCTTCCCTTCCGGTTTACTGCTTCCGGTCTACTATTTCCATTCTTCCGCTTCTCTTCTTTCTTTCTCTCCTTCTTCCTCTCCGCTTATTTTCATCAATTTCTCTTATTTTTCGCTGTATTTTCATGTTCTTTCCAACTATCCAATTTATTTTTTTACTTCTTCGTCATCCTGCTTCACTTTCATACCTCCGATATTTCCTGTTACATATTCTTTTTCTTCGCTTCTCACTTATTTGCTCTTTTTTCTCTTCACAAGCTTCGATACACATTAATTTCATGCAGGAACTTCAGCAATCGCGTTTCATTGTCATCTTCGTTACATAGCGCCGCATTCAGGTTGGTCGTATCGATATCGTACTTCGTTCTAGCTGCTTCGAATTTTTTGCTGTGCAAGATTATGTGGCGGACATCAACAACCGTGCCGCAACAATCACATACTGGTGGAGTTGATTTCTTCAATAGACATTCGTGCGTAAGCCTTGTATGGCCAATGCGTAGGCGAGTGAGTACTCGCTGGTCAGAAGAATTGTTTTGATCGAATCATTTTTTTGTCTCAGTCTTTACCTCCCGCAGTTTCACGTCCCTCATTTGCGCCCAACGTCCTTGCCACTGCTGTCGGATAGCTTGGTCCATTGCTTTCGTAGCGTTAATCTTAGGGATAGCGACAACAAGCGACGGACTATTCCGCGCTTCACCTGCGAGACGATCTGCATCTTCGTTGCCACGGATACCAGCGTGACCAGGGATCCAACAATGGTGTATTGAACGATTTCGTAGTAGGTTCTCTATTTCCTGAATCCAGGGATGCTGGGATCTGCCTGTTTCGATGGCCATAAGGCAGCAGACATTATGATTACTTCGTTTGAGGCACCTATACAAAGGGTCGATTGGATCGCATAGGCCTCTGCTGAGAAAACACTACAATATGATGGAAGACCTATTGATGTTTGAAGATTGCCGCGGAAGAAGAGAAGAGAAAGAAGAGAAGCAAAAGATAAGTGGAAGAATATTTGCGGAAGAAAACATACGGAAGAGGAAAAGCTGAAGAAGAGAAGTGGGAAGAGCGGAAGAATAGAAACCGAAGAAGATTTAAAAAAAATGAGAAGAAAATTCTAAATGATAAAGGGTAGACATTGAAAATAATTGAAGCAAGAAGTGACCGACACAAATGCACCCAGGTATAAAGTGTCGTAAATAAGAAAAAAAAATAAAAAAAAATCATTATTCTATGATTGTTTAATTTGTTTTTAGCTGCTGGGGGTTTAGAAAATGAAAAAAGAAAACTCATAACTGGGAATGTTAATGCTGCCATCCAGTTTGTATGCAGCTTGCGTAGGTGCTGAACGGAATCAAGAGGAAGTTTTGCGGACATTTATGCTGCTCTCTGTCAAGACTGCGAGGATGATTTTATAACTGAAATTAATCTGAAGACTCTGATAGTATCGTTGAGAAACATTTCTGAAAACATCGGAAATACATTAGAAACAAATATAAATTGCTTATTAATTTAAAAAAAACATATTGTAGATGAAGCACTCGGATACATCTAAAAAAAATATCAACGAAATTAAGGGCTGAAGCATTCTCGACGGCAGCCATTGCCTTGAAATTTAGAATTGCCTTGCCTAGCCTGCATCTGGGGTAGTTTGGTGAAAGAATGTGTGCTCGATCGCATACTGCCGTTCAAATACCCTTCCGCTTGTTTTCAACTTGCATCTTTCAATTTCTCAGCCTGCCGTACTCTAACGGAACTATCAATACTTTCTCTTCATTTCTCTTCGTTCTAGCAATAAAAGACTGTCCACTCCTATTGATTTGAAAAGAGGCTGAGAGCCCGATCGAAAATAAAGACTTTGTGAGTTAAGCTTGAGCCGTGGATTAACACGGAGGCAACATAAACTGTGTTCTTCTATTTTGTCTTTTATTCAGAAAGGTCTTTTATTTGATGAATATTAAATTAATCATTTATAACAGTGGCGAGAAAAAGTGATACTACAAGTGAAAGTGCATAAGTACAATCAGCTCAAACGGAAAGCATTTCCAGTGTGAGTTGACGTCAGTTATTAAGAGTTTCTTTGAGCCTAGCAATTCTGGTAACTAGTAAAATTGATAGACAGAATTGGCTTGATAATCATTTTATTGTACCAAACGATTGAAACACCTGTTGAATCATAAGAAGCAAATAACAATTGCTGCGAAACACCATTTTCGTTTATTCTTTTCCTCTACAGCTTGCATTGTTGACGAAGCGCTTTGATCCTGGGGCCGTATTTTGGATCTCGAAACGAAAGACTTTTTGTACGAACGCTTGTGAGAAAAAGTTCTTCGTTTCGAGTTTCAAAATAAGGCCCCTGGTTTTCTCAAGGGCTCAGCTGAACTAAGGGAAACTATCGGGGCATTATTTCCGGGAGCGTGAGAACTGCTCGAAGAAGCGAGGCGTTGCTGTTGCTGCATGGTTGTTGGTGTTGCTGAATTTACTGCTATTTGTTCGGCTGTATCCAGGTTTGCCACATGCACAGATTGATCTAGATTGCACAGATTTTTTTTTTCAATTTTTTCATACAGATATCTGTACGTAAAAATTACAGATTTTTAAGAAAAAACAAGATTTTTAAGATTTTTGGCAATTGCTCGTCCACTCAAAAACCTCAAGTTCAAAATATGAGTACAGTTTTGGATCCAACTTTTTTTCAATACTACTTTCAGTGTGCTGTTTTAGGCCCACAAAGCAAAATAAAACAATTGACAATGACACTACCGTCTAAAAGTCAGTTTGTGTGTATGACCGAAAATGATTCTTTGAGGAGTTTCTTCTAGCATAGCGTCTGCAGTTTCCTTGTGATGAAATATTTAGAGGAATCCCTGATCTCTGGTTTTGAATTCTTGAATAAAATCCAGATTTGTTGGAAAAATCTAAGAAAAATTGTGAACATGAACTCCATAATCTCATATATTTAATTCTTATCTTTCAAAATTCCTCAATGGGTTTTTGTAGAATTCTTTTTCAAATTTTGACTGGGATATCTTGAAGGATTCTTACATATAGTTCTCCAGATTTTACTTCAATATTTTTTCAAGTATTCCGTTGGAGAAGCGTTTGTTTCAAAGGTCCGCCAGAGATTGCTCTACAAATTTCGCAAAATTGCTTTCAGTGATTTCCACAAAAATGCTGATCTTCTGATATAAAAGTATTTTTATGCATTTATGCAGAGGAGTTTTGGGAAGTTTAAATGTTCTTGATTGTTATTTTTGCTATTCGAAGCAAAGTTATTTCGAACGTGATTTTTTGGCAGCTTTAATATAGTCGTGCAGTGCGCAAACCTATACATATTTTACGTAATAAATAAACAGTTTGAGATTGATTACAAAAAAAAAGGTTTGTGGGCTTTGGATAAGATAGAGCTGAGGTAATGATGAGATCTGACCGATCCGCCAAAAAGTTGCTGAATCGTCACTGTCCTCATTTGATAGTTATCAAATGTACTTGTCAATTTTTGGCTCTTTGTGCAAGTTAGGCATGCAAAAATCTGCAAGTGTAGCTGGAGCAAATGATGCGATATATCTGCAGCTACTTGTCTTGCAGCCCTAAACGACCCAAAAAATTCAAGATGGCACAGTTCTGTATACGTCTGCCACCAGATGGTTATAGTTGGAGTCAGTTTTAAAATGGAATACGGAACGGGTTTCAGAGTTCGTGTTGTTTTTCGCGTTCTAATCCAACTGAGACAACGGTGGTTGTCATCATAATGAGCCGATGACGCAGCCACCTCTTCACTTCTTAAGCTAAGTATTGCCTCTTATCAACAAAACGAATCTATATCTTCCAGTCAAAAGCTACGGAATTCCGGAATTGATCAGCTAATATAAACATCACAACTAAGTACTAAATTCAACAAATTAATTTAAACGCATTATAACAATGATTGATTGTTAATTCCATTCCGATATTGTTCACCAATCCTGAAACTTTTAGTAACCAAAACAAACACCACATGATTTATTATCATGTGAATACTGGCCAATCAGAAGGGCTTAAGTGTAATGATCGAGTTCCCCCGAGAACATGAATCTCTCGTATACTGATCTGTTTTCCTTTCAGAGCACAAAACGTGAAGTAAAGATTTTTAGCAAGATTTTTGCAGCTAAACACAGAAACAAAAGATTTTTTCGGGGCTGCAAAATGGTGAGTCGACAACTGTGATGGAGCGTGCGTCCCCGCAACATAGCTCTGGTTCTCACAAGTTCCTACCTCATGCTTCCACGGGTCTATAGATGACAAATACCGCCAGCTAAGGGTTGCGTACTTAGCTGGTAGTTCAACCTGAGCACTGTTTTCCTTCTGACCTCAGCTCGATTGAGGAGGTGCGTGCCGAGTGTATAGTTTTGGATCATCCATGGAATTTCCGAGTATTGTGTGATTTTTTTCCTTCATGGCAATGATAATGCAAGTCCATTTACAATTGCAGCAAGACCACAATCGAAAGTAATGCAGACTGTACACATGTTGTTCTCATTTTATATTATAACAGCCCTTCACAATATTTTTTAAAGCTATTTTCAGCTTCGCATTTATCCATCGTCGTAAGTTTTAGTTCACCTAAGCGAGATAAGGCGCTATAACCTTGGCAATTATTGCCAGGCTTTTGGTTCAAATGCCAAAAGTCCACCCACCAGCAAAAGGAGCATAAACTAATCTTTCTAGCATCTATGCTCCCAACGATAAAGTGCAAATTATCACACTGTTTAACTCTACATGGAAGCGTTTGGTACGGGAGGTCCACGCTTTCTTCCTTCACTTGATTCAAAGTAGTAAAGCGATTTTAGATCTCTCTGGAATCGCGCTATTTCCTGGAATCCTCTCTGCGGCACATACTACGCAGTCGGCCTGGCCGATGACAGCGATACATTCAAGAAACCATCATTTTCCAGGATGCTTTCAAGAATTGACTGCGTTAGTGTGAGATTAGATTAGATTAGATAAACACAGATACAAAAAAAAATTTGGCAAAAATTAGAGATGGGAACGAAAAATAATGTGGCAAACCTAGCTGTATCTTTACCACTCGCGAACAAGAGAGAGTCAGGCAGAATAAAATCTGTATCCACATTAATCCGGACACCTTCAAATCATTGTAACTTTTGAAATATTGTACGTAGGAATGAAAAATTTCTGTGATTTCCAATCGAGGCTCCATGATACCCATATTGCCAGAGTTTTCTACTGAAAATGTTCATGGCCACTCAAGGCCCCACGAGAACCTGTTCCGGATTGACCGGTCCGAGGACATATCATCAGATAGCTACAAAATGTTGAAAAATATCCTACTGGAGAAATTTCATGAATTTTGATACCCATATTGCCACGGGTTTCTACTGAAAATGTTCATGGCCACTCGAGGCCCTATAAAAACCTGTTCCGGATTGACAAGTCCGAGGACAAATCATCAGATTGCCACTAAACGTTAAGAAATATCCTACTTGCGAAATTTCATGAATTTTGATACACATATTGCCTGGAGTTTCTGCTGAAAATGCTCATGGCAACTCGAGGCCCCACGGGAACCTGCTCCGGATTGACTGGTCCAAGGACAAATCATCAGATAGCTACAAAATGTTAAGAAATATCCTACTGGAGAAATTTCATGAATTTTGATACCCATATTGCCACGAGTTTCTACTGAAAATGTTCATGGCCACTCGAGGCCCCATGGGAACCTGTTCCGGATTGACAAAACCGAGGACAAATCATCAGATTGCCACTAAACGTTAATATATATCCTACTGGAGAAATTTCATGAATTTTGATACCCATATTGCCTGAAGTTTCTGCTGAAAATGTACATGGCCACTCGAGACACCACGGGAACCTGTTCCGGATTGATCGGTCGAAGGACAAATCATCAGATAGCTACAAAATGATGAGAAATATCCTACTGGTGAAAATTCATGAATTTTGATACCCATATTGCCAGGGGTTTCTACTGAAAATGGTCAATCGAGGACCCATGGGAACCTGTTACAGAATGGCCGTTCCAGGAACAAGTTGGCATATGGCCCACAATAGGATAAAAATAGTTTCTAGGAGTTATTCCTAACATTCTGACTTCCATTCTTGCAAATTCAATAGATGTTCCGATATTGTGACTCCGTACAGGAACTAACCCAAGTAACCCAAATTTACGGGAACCAGATGAATTTAAATGGTCATTGTCTATAATGTCCATAAAGTCAATGAGTTTTGGAATCCAACGGAATCGAGGTCCCCCCCTTCGGCACCCCTTACTACTATACAAAATGTTTTTATGTTAAAAGTTACCTTCCAACTATAATTAGGATGTCACTAAATTTCAGCTTCCTAGTTTAAAATAAACTATGAAATTTAGTCACGGTGTATTTATGGAACACGTTTACTTTAAAAAAATTCGGCATCGGTAAAACACCCACCTTTTGAAAACTTAAGCTTTGCCCTTTCTTATGAGCATTCAACATAAATATTTCATCGGGAGGTCTAGAACAATTTTTTAAAAAGATATGTGAGACATTTGTTTTTTTTTATTTACTGAATAAACCCATAATAAACTACGATCATCGGTTTCTTATTCATGATATTTTTTATTTATTATTGTAAATATGATCAACGCCAGCAAACCTTCAATTATGATTTGTTTTTATTCAATGCATACAAGAATTTTTTTTAAATACAAACAATAGAATTAAACACAAATCAATAACGAAGCAAACAATAAACATAATTCAAACCCATAACGAATAACGAATCAACAAAAATTACTATACAAATTATGTAAATGAGAAAATTGTCCTTGTATAGTTATGCAGAATGAGAACTACTATAAAAGACCATAGCTCGGAGCACTTGCGTACTATACTATTATACTACGGATGTCTCTGGAACTTTGACTTTGGCCCAAGTAATTGCAAAATCAAAATGTACTGTTTCACTGGCTTGTTCACCAAACCTTCCCAATGCAGAGCTCGATTCCTTTCAAAATATGGAATTTAGATGTATTGGGTAGTTTAGCTTCTACCCAACTACCCAAGCAAACTCATTGATTTTGGAAGAATATTCTGGAAGCAATTCTTCCTGGAAGCACGCTTCAAATACGTCTTGAAACCGGTCAAGAAGCTAAAATATTAAATGGTGGAGTGGTGATAAGGAAAAAAGAACTGTAAAATAATTCATTAACTGTTCTTAGTAATCCAATTGATCTTTCTGCTGGTATCAATGATCTATTATCCAGTAACTTGTGACAGTCTCTGCCATTGAACCTGTAGTTGCTATGATTTTGACAGTTACTCACATTAACCTACCATTGAGCGAATATGTCATCTTTTGCCTGTATTCGTTTGAATACTGCATTAACCAGACCAAGAGAAATGTGGAGAGCAGGGTGGTAAATAATAGTACTGTTTTGGTATCAGAAGAGCCGCATAATAACAAAGACTTTTTTCTTGCTTTTTCCTTTATTATCGAGATTTTCAGCCCTGGGCTTGTTCATCTCACGTCGTAGTCAATCAAAAACCTTTTAGGTATTTTCGTAACTTGTCTGGGGATGAGATTTGAACTCGTGAATTTGGCGTGAGAGGTATGGATGTTAACCACTACGCCGGGGTAACCCCGTTATAACAAAGGCTCATTCACGCAGTTGTAGAACCGTTTTTCTCTTTTCTCATCTGCGCCTTCTTCCTTTCTTTTATTAAAAGAATCGTTTAATGCTACACTAGCCTCCATTTGAAAATTAGATTTTGGAGAAATGCAGTAGGGACAGAGAAAAGTAGAACTATGCCTCATAATTACCAGCAGAATATTAATAATCTTCAAGACCCCTGTAATAATCGCATCAATCTTTTGGAGTTTTTTTTTATTTATTTATTTTCCGACGGCCTATTTCCTCACATGGAAACAATCACCGCCGCCAGGGAGACGACTTCACCACCTAGACCCTACCTATCGACTCATGACTATGAACCGGGACCAACGGCTTTACTTTCCTTCCGAAGGAAGGCGTAACCAGATTTTTTCGCCTCAGAAAAACCACTGACGTCGACTGGGATTGAACCCAGACCCAATGGAGGGCCAAGTAGCAGTCACGCTTACCACTGCACCACCAACGCCAGCTAAATCTATTGGAGTTACAACATATTATACCAAACTTGCGCTATGTTTCGGTACTTTTCCGGAATATCTAGGATTAGAGCAAGGTGAAAAATCATTTACCCTCCAGTCTCCTTTTTAGAAAACCGCTTTCTCTCGGATGTTTTGACTGGCATTGATAGAATGGTTAACGTGATTTTAAAAAATCCTCCACCCCGGCAACCCCAATTTCCCAATGGTTGTTTGTTCCTTAAGCAAACCACGCTCGCTGGTGATAATTTTAACCATATCATGTAAATCGTTACAATAAACCACTGGTTTCAAGGATACTCCTGACACGTTTTTACACCGACCTGGACATCAAACCGCAAAAACACTACTGTAAAAAATATATTACGCGAACTTTTTTTTTTGGCATTTTCATTGATGCTTCCTCGCTTCGTTCTTAAAGTATGGCGGCTCTATAGTGTTATCCGTGTGGCTATGCAGATTTCATATCCACATTTTTTTTTGGTCTCTTGTGTTTATTTGAAAATTATACTTATACTGATAAATCAGCAGTTTTTCTTCTCCAAATAGTGCGAAAGAACATCGACTGCAGATGTGCGTTGGATAGTACTTTTTTTTTAATTTTAATGTTTGGTAAATAAAGATTCTAAATTATTTCCGTAGCTGCATCTGACAAACTTCGCAAATTATTCTTTTTTCAGGCACAACTAACACACTTTTTTACGATTTTCTTCATGAGTATAGAATAGCATCTTTATAACAACTTATGACAAAGGCAAAAAATTGCTGAAAGTTGTAAACCAATGAACATGCAGCAGTCTACTGAACAAATTACACAAAGGTTTTTTTTTGCACGGGGGATACGTTCCAGTTTTAGTATGGAACCGTGTAAAAAATGACTAAATAGAGTTGATAAATTCACATGCTTATACATTTTATATTGCTTCGAATTTGTTTGTATGCGTTATTTTTGCATGCAAAGTTCAAAATACAGTTTTCAAAATTTTGAGTATACACATCAAAAATTGTGAATTTTTTGAAAAACTGCTTTATGATTACTTTTGGCCCAAAACGTAAAATGTTATTTGAAATTGGTCGATAAGTTATTCCGTTTTGGAGTTATCGCTGAAAACAACCCGTGTAAAAAAAAACCTTAGTGTACTACTATTTTACATTGTCGTGTGGAGTAACCATGGCAACTGGGTCATGATAGTTCTCAAGTCAGCATACATTGTTTTTAAGCTCTATTTGCACTGCGTCATCCATTTGTAGAAATTTGCCTTTACTAGTTAAAAAATATATAAAAGTCACACAAATCTTAAAAAAATGTTCTAGACTCCCCGATTAAATATTTATTTTGTATGCTCAAATGACAAGGAAAAGCCTATACTTTCAAGTAATGGGTGTTTTGCCAATTGATTCACAATGCAGATTATAGAAAGACATCATTCGGTTAATTGGTCCGAATTTCGCACACTTTCTGGTTATTAGCGAAACTCATATATTTGAAATTGCAGTTTGATCAGTATTGCATTCCGGGATATAATGTCGCTGCTTGTTTATCACTTCTGACATACTGGCGGTGTTGCTATTTATGTCAAAGAATCAGTTCGATTCAATCTTCGCCACAACGAAATGGTTGATGGCAACTGCTGGTTCTTGGAGTATAACAGTTGTACGTGGCATGATGATGGGTAATTATGGTAGTTCTGTATCATTCACCCAGTTCCTAGTGACCAGCGTATTCATTGAAATTTTAGAGGACTGGCTTGAGGTATTTCTTGATTCTAGTAAATTAAATATAATTGCGGGTGACTTCAATATAAATTAGACGCGATAATAACAGTTCAAACCATTTGAAGCATTTCAGCTAATTTTTTTCAATTTAAGGCAAACTGTTGATGAATATACGCGAATTTCCAGGTACAGTAGAACTTTAATTGATCATGTTTATTCTAATCTTGATTCTGTTTGTTCAGATTATCGACACTGGTTTGAAAAATAACCGACTGTGAGACAGTAGTGATTAACGTAATTGGAGAATAACTCAAATAATAGAGAGTTTTTGTGAAATTGAAGTGCTGGAGGAAATATTCAAAACAGGCTGTTTCTAACCTTGTTGAGAGAAGCGTGGATTTTAGTAATCGCGACCGATAATTTAGATGAGTCTGCAGCTGTTCTTACAAACACTTTGAAAACGTGCAAATCAACTAGTTGAATCAAAAATTTGACTTTCTTTGAAGAGACTCGGACGATGGTACAATTTAGATCTTTTGCGTCTTAAACGCAAAAGGGACAAATGGTATGCATAAAATTTTGTAGATCTAATAGTGTAGAATCATTGGAATAAGTACAGCAATCGCATGTGGAATAAATATTCACAATGTATTAAAAAAACTCGTTGTGAATATATACAGAGGAAAATTGATCAGCATCAAAACGTAGCAAAGAGTTATGGAAATATTTGAAATCTTTATTAAAACCTAGCAATTGCAAACCGCGATCCATAACTCTTGACGGCACAATAGAACAGTTCTGAACAATGCAATTGCGTCTAAGTTTATGATTATTTCGTCAATAGTGTTTCATTGATCAATCAATCTATTGAATTGGTTGATGAACCTGATGAAATAAAGCAGCCAATTAACAGTAATTGCAGATTTGAAGGTTTTCACCCGATCACAATAGATGAACTTAGAAATATTTGCTTTTCATTAGGAAAATCGGCTGGAGTAGATAATGTTAATGCTAGAGTTATTCAAGATTGCTTTCGTGTCATTGGTCAGCACTTTACTGGACTCTACACGAATCGTTACACGCTGGCACGTGCTGAAGTGCGGAAAGAATCGTTGCTGGTTCCGATTCAAAAGGTTGCTGGAACGATTAAAGCCGAAGAGTTTTCGTCCATCAACATAGCTAGCACACATTAGAGAAAATTTTAGAACTTGCTTGTGAAAGGCCAGTTGCTGGAATATTTAAATAGTAATTCTTTGTTGATACCGGAACAATCTGGCTACCGGGAAGGCCATTCTTGTGAAACCGCGTTGAATTTAGTATTAGCAAAATGGAAAAATAACTTAGAGAGTAGAGATACGACGTTGCTGCTGTTTTTTGGATCTGAAACGCGCTTTTTGAAACAATTTCTAGGCCCTTGTTGTTGAAAACAATACAGCGCTTTGGAATTTCGAGTACTGCATACAGATGGTTTGAGAGCTATTTGTCTGACAGAAACTCAACGGACTGTTTTTAATGATTCTGTTTCCAGTCCCGTGGGGAATAACCTTGAGTGCCTCAGGGAAGTGTATTAGGGCCCCTTTGTTTATTATGTATATTAATGACATGACGACGTAAGCTTTACGATTTTGTGACATTAATCTGTTTGCAGATGACACTGTGTTGTTCATTGCAGCTAAAGATTTAAATGAAGCCGTTACCCATTTGAACGAAGATTTGCGTTTTCTAAGTAGATGGTTGAAATGTAAGCAATTGAAATTGAATATAACTAAAACTAAATTTATGGTAATTTCACAGAATCGAGTAAATGAGAATGTCTCAGTTACGATTGATGATGAGGCAATTGATCGCGTTCGGGAGATTAAATATCTTGGCGTGATTATTGATGACAAAGCTAAAGTTCAACGCTCACATTGACAATGTCATAAAGAAAATTGCCAAAAAGTATGGAATTCTATGCCGATTGAAAAACGATTTAACTACTTGCAGTAAAATACAGCTATACAAATCAATCATCTCTCCTCATTTGGACTTTTGCCCTTCCATTTTATTTTTTGGCCAATCAAACACAAATACTGAGGGCTACAGCGTTTGCAGAATAAAATAATGCGTTTGATTTTGAGATGTAACTAGATTCACTTCCTCGACTTTAATGTTAGACGCGTTACAATGGTTATCGGTGAAGCAAGAGAATTGTATATTTGACTATGGTGTTCATTTTTAAAGTAGTTAATGGTTTGCTGCCTCGATATTTGTGTGATCGAATTGAAAGAGGAAGTGATATTCATAGATACAACACTAGAAACGCATATGAAATAAGAACACCGAATTTTTTGACATGCTGCCTACAAAACTCATTATATTTGTAAAGGAATAAATGTTTTCAATTCGATGCCAAGACTACATTAAACGTGCGCCAACACTTTCTAGAATTTAAAGACTATGTATTTTACACGTTAAAACTGTTTGCTAAACTGCAAGTAAATTTTTAAATCATTTATGAAGATTGTATCTGACGATGCTTTACTGATATAAAACGGATTATTTTGTATGGACTATTTCTTCGTCATGGTTACATGTTACTTTTTGTTTTTTTAATTGAAGATTGTATTTTGACAGGATTTTTACAAACGGATTATAATGAGTTGGCTATTTTCTTTTACATACTTTTCTTTCTCACTTTTATCAACACTACAAACTATTTTGTTCGTCTACAGTGTGATGATGATGGAAATTTGTTTCATGTTGTTGTAGTTAAAAAAATAAAGAAAGTAGATCTACAATTGTTTGAGCCTCGCGCGTGGTATACAAGTATAAAGGACTTCTTTTTGAATTCATGAAAAAAAAATTGGCCTCTTAAGGAGTGTATCGAAAAGTAGTTATAAACTTCCAAATAATAAAATAGGCATGAAAACATGGTTAAAATTAACATACTATTTCAGTTTATTATAAGCTTAACATGTTTACAAAGATCCAAACGGAAAAACTAGTCATCATGTTCATTTCTGTAGAATGCCCGTACCTTTGATTTGACACCTGCCATCAAATTCTGCACAGTGACCTTTGTGCACTTCCTGGATGCCGCTGCCCAATTTTTTCTTAAAATCGGTCATGTTTTGGGACACTGTACCATCCTTCTTAAATATACGCTTGACTATTGCCCAATAGCGTTCGATCGGTCGCAACTGGGGACAGTTTGGTGGAGTTGATGTCTTTTTCACGAACTTGATGTTATTCTCCGTCAGCCACTGTAGAGTGGATTTGGCGTAATGTGCCGATGCCAAATCTGGCCAGAAGAGAGAGGGACTGGTGCTTTCTATACAATGGTAGCAACCTGTTCTTCAAACATTCCTTTTGATAAATCTCAGCATTTATAGTTCCTTTTGTATAGAAAATTGAAGAACGCAAGCCACATGTGCAAATAGCTTGCCAAATGAGCACCTTCTGACCGAATTTCTCCATCGCAACAGTCGTATCTGCGGTTGGCACACGTTCTCCAACAGATTTAGTATAAAACTGCGGCCCCGGTAGCGTTCTTGAATCTTCTTTAACGTATGTTTCGTCATCCATCAAAATGCACTGGTCGACATTGTCCAAAATGCAGCTGTACAGCTTTCGAGCCCTGGTTTTGGCACGAGACTTTTGTTCCGGAGTTTGTTTGGGCACTTTCTGCTTTTTGTACGTCTTCAAGTCATTCCTGCGCTTGATTCGTTGAATCATTCCGATGCTGGTCCTGAACTTCTTGGCTAGATCGCGAGTAGAGGCAGATTTGTTCCGTTGAATATAATCCACAACTTTTTGGTCCAAATCGGGGTTGCTGGAGCCGGGTTTCCGGCCACTTCTTAGTAAATCCTTGAGGGAGCACTCCTTACCAAACTTTTCGATGATGCGTTTTACACTTGCCGGGTGAACATTTACTCTTTTCGCAATCTGGTTGTAAGTAACACCCTTTTCGGTGCACCAAGTGTGCAGAATTTTCTTTTTAGTCTCAAATTCAATTCGCGACATTTTGAATACAACTTTATCAACGGAAATGAATGAACCGAATAATCATTTTTGACATGTAAACAAAGCAAATGGCGCTTACACGCTAAAAATATATACAGTAGTTTATGCGTAATAACGCATCGAATGTTTATAACTACTTTTCGATACACTCCTTATGCTTGAGAAGATACCATGAAATAGTAGTAAGTTGTCTGGCTGATTGTCGGGGAATTCCTTGCCAATTCTGTTGTGGTTGAACGTAAAAGTTTGACAAGGGCCGGTCCAGGATTTTTCGGTTTGGAAATTCTTCTTGATTTCCCTGGTTGGGGATATCCTTGGTCAACCCAAAACTAAGCTGGTGGCTCCATTAGTGTTGGAACTGCATTGGCTCTGTAGCGGGTAGGATCGGATATTGGCTTGTCTTTTGATAATGTCCTTAAACGGGATTCTGTGATTTGAATTGTAATAGGATTTCCCGATCGCTGGGAATACTTGCGAACATTTGTGGTTGACATCAATAGCTTTTCACAATTATATCGCTGTAAAGCAAATGAACAGTTTTGGAAGAAGTTTATATCTGTAGATGAAATCAGTTCGTTTTTGCATAACTGGTTGAATTGCTTTAAATAAATTATCTAATAGATAAATCGTCTAGCTCAAACCTTTGTAGGGGTAAGTGGCGGGACCATCATCATTACAAGGGAAGGTCCATGTATTATGTCATGCAGTAAGGGTGGAGGAGGGGGGGGGGGGGCTGGTTGGAAAACGTGACGACACATACCAAAAAATTTGAAGGTCCATACAAAAAACGTTACAGTTATAAAAAGTCATTTTTTGCGTGACGTAATTAACGGACGTTCCCTAGTTTGTCCGATGTATATTTAACCGATTCCTCAAATGCCACAAGAGGGTGTAGAAATTTAGACTACATAATAAGTCAGGGGAGGAAATGCGATGTGATACAATATCGTTAACAAAAGAGATCATGTCAAATTCTCTTCGTTCTTTAAGAGTTTGAATGTCAATAAGCATACATCGTGCTTTGTAAGACGAAAGTGGAAATGTTGTCCAGCCTTATTTACGGAGAGCATACAAAAGAAACTGTTTTTGTACTGATTCTAATCGTTCCTCATGTGTTTTCATGAAAGGAGACCATATGACACTACAATACTCTAGAATAAGCCTGACATATGCAACGTACAATGTTTTGATCGTATATGGGTCATGAAAGATTTGACCAAAGCGTTTAATAAAACCTAGCATATTGGTTGCTTTATGGATAATTGTGTTGTAATGGTCGATAAAATTTAACTTACAATCTACAATAACACCTAAATCTCTGACTCTCTCGCATTTTTCTACAATTTCAGTTCCTAAACAAACAGTAATTTGTGGTGTATTTCGTTTTCTACTGAGAGTAATTGAGTTACATTTCTTAACGTTTATTTCTAGTAAGCTTTTTTTGCACCATATATCAAATAATAATATTTCGTTTATATAAGTTACATTATCTTGGTCATTCTTAATTTCCATAAATAGTTTCATGTCGTCTGCATAGATGAGAATTCTGACCTGCTTAAGAATTTAAGAAATATCAGTGACAAACAAAATAAAAAGTAAAGGGCCTTGATGCGAGCCTTGGAAACCTCCAGATAGTACATGAACAGGGTGTGACTTTTTCCCATTAAAACTGACTACTGGTTGCTGATTTATTAAACACGATTGTATCCATTTAATAAGTTTATCCTCAAATCTAATTTTTCCTAACTTGTAGAGTAACAGAGGAATGTCAATACGGTCAAAGGCCTTGCAAAAATCAGTGTACGACGCTTCGCCATAGTTCACGAATTCTAACAAGTTTGTGGAAGTTGAGCGTCCTTTGAAAAATCCATGCTGCGAAATTTTTATAACATTTTGTACTTGGCTGAACAGTTTTCTTTCGACGATGACTTCAAAAAATTTTGGGATGCTAGACATAATAGCAATTATACGGAAATTGCGAATATCGGATTTTTTCCTGACTTACAAATGGATGTTAGGTATGAGTTTTTACAAATATTTGGGAACTGACCTAAATCAAGTAACATCGAAGGCGAAAAACTCCTGGTTGGGGATCTGGGGAGTCCATTTTAATGTAACTACTGCTCATCGTACATTATGATGCATTTCGGCTGCACCAACCACTCGCGGTCCAGCTTCCTATAGTACAATGCTGCCTGTAACCGCATATCAGTCCCATATTACTTTTTGACGTTTTTGAGTTATGTTGCGCAATTGCCTTATTTTTTATCATATTTTCGAAAGCAATAATAAAATTTAGCAGTTAGTTACAAAATATGTGAAAAAAATATCAGGTCGGTTTGTCCCATCTTGAAAGTAATTGCATATGAGTCCCATTATTGAAGTAACCGCATATGAGTCCCATTTTAGAAGTGGCAGTAAAATAAAAATATTTAACACCTTTTAGAATTATGGTTGTATTTCTCAAATGTTTAATCTTTCTTAGAGACATGATAAAATAATAAATTAAGCAAAAATGTAATTGTAAACAGGAATAATATTGGAATAAAAATCCATTCCATTTTTCCAGTTTGAGACTATTCAATTAAAGATCTCTTCTTCTATTCCTCAACCAATAGTAAAATGGTTTTAAGTTAATTGGTTTTTCCTGTCAGCGTCAATGGCTAACGAGATTGGCGCTTCTTTTCAATAGCCCTTCTAGATCAAAGTCGTCAGCTGAAATTAGTTTTTCTTGTTTGTTTGTAAATAATTTGCAGCACTTCAAGTCCTTACCTTTAACAGAGTTACTGTAGTGAAGATATAGGGATCCTTACTTCACGATAATATATCTTTGGAATCTAATGGCCGCACTCTTTGACGCAACCGAAATTCTCCAAAATTACAACAAGAGCAAAGCACCGCACCGTCTTTCTGTTAAGTCACGATTCAGAAATTGTTTTTTGCGATTTTTTTGTTCCGGTGTTGATTGATTCCGCCTCTGTGGCAAAAAGCTACTATCTGAGCTACTATTCAATGCATCACGTACCTTCTCTTGATCTGCATTTAAAGATGGAGCATATAAAGCTGCATCACCTTGAGGATCATTATCGACTGACACAAGTTTTTTCGCTTTATGGAACAAAAACTTTCACATGTTGCATCCTCACCAGAGTGCTTTTAAACTGATCTGCATTAGAAAATAAGAATTGGCTCACATTATCGAATTGCCATGATTCCTTTCTCTCTTGTCCTACAATAAAGAAGTGAAATTCGACCAAAACCCTTGCATTTTTCACGATTCTAGGTAGAAATAACTTACCAGCTCTTGTCATCGCATCAAATCCACAATCTTCGTCGACAGAACTTTCATCACTATCATCAAAGTAATCAAGGGTTAGCTCCAGGACAAGTTGATCAAAGTTAGCTCCAGGACAGTCGGTCAAATATTACATAATACGCTAAATAACGGGAGCAGGTTTCGCGTCTTTTTATGTTCAAAATTTATAATTCTACATTTTTGGCCACGTTACATGGAAAGGGAGGGGTGTTGATCATATCTTATGAAAGTACTACATGGTGAAGGGAGAGTTAAAATGGTCGGAAAATGACTTACTTAATATTTGAACGAACCCCATGACAAAGCATACCGCATCAGAGCGATATTCTTGAACAAACAGAATGGGACTAGTATGCGGTTACATTTATGCTTGATGGACAAAGTAACTGCAAATTTTGTCCCAATGCGTTTTTTCTTCAAAAACACATTTTTTTATTTTACTTTTGATTGTATAGTAAACAATGCATACTATAACACATAAACTATCAAAATATAGAGTAAAAAAGTACGCCAAACAGGCTGAATCAAGAAAAATGCTTTCCCAACTTGAATGATCGTTTTCTCGGTTTGCTGTTTTTCAATATGGGACTGAAATGCGGTTACAGGCAGAATGGATGCAATAAAGTTAGCAGAAATTTAGGTTATAGCTCGCATTGGTTGTCACAGACAATAAAACCACCATTAATTCATCCCTCTG
This sequence comes from Aedes japonicus, assembly GCA_034211315.2. Classification (NCBI taxonomy): domain Eukaryota; kingdom Metazoa; phylum Arthropoda; class Insecta; order Diptera; family Culicidae; genus Aedes; species Aedes japonicus. The sequence goes on from JASCZW010001188.1 coordinate 27,561, forward strand.
TGTACATCAGCTCCAGCCATCCATCAGCTGGCGGGAACACTACAAACGCACTTCATTTTACTGTGACTCGATTCCATCTATGCATACATATGTGAAATTTCATCCCGCAGATTCGCGTTGGAATTTCGGTGGAGTGTTGGTGGTGTTGAATAAGAATTTATTTCCAGTTTCCATGCAGTCTTTGTTTGACATTAACGTGTGGCATTCTAGATCGCGTGTCCGTAGCACTGAAATCGGTTTGAAGTGGTAGGCATAGTTTTAAAGGGTAACGGGGTGCAGTTCGGCCTATGTATCATAAATGGTGTCATAAATGCAATAACAATCGACATAATCATGTTGGCATCATGTTGATCGATTTATTATTGAACAGTCAAGACTGTATCCTTCAAATTATAGATGTACACTTAAACGAGATGTTTCTTTTCTAAAAATTGTTTTAGCTATATGATTTCACTAGTTGAGCTGGCATATTATCTTCACGATCATTAAATGGCCTAAATTTGGCAAAATTTACTAGATGAGCCAAGTAAAGCATTTAAGATGAAGAGAAAGTAGTAATAAATTAGCTGTCCTCATTGAACCAATTTAGGGACACATTTATTCCTATATTCCCAACTATCACTTTATTTATTTATTATCTAGTAAAATGTGTGTATTATTGAAAAACTATGAAAATTTAAATTAACACTTCACTTGATCACTTCTAAAAAACTTAAAAACTGAAACACTTTTTCAAACTATCACTAGTAAACGCGAGCAAATTCCATTAAATTCCATTACAGGAAGCTTACCCAAGTAACACACAAAACATCTTTTTAGAATGATTTATAATTGTTTGTATTACAAATATTTTATAAACGTATTGCAAAACATGTCAAGTTTGGAGCGGTTTATAACTCTCTTATTCTATATCACTCTGACAAACGGTCGAGCTAAAATTTTGTTCATTCCTGCAAGTGATTAATACTTTATTATTGTTCTCAAAACATGGTTCCATACATTTATAATACATAAACAGAGCAAGATTTTATGGGCAGTTCAATACACTGTTGAAATAACATTACACCAACCATGTTTTGCAAAACGTGTTATTTTTTCTCATTACGATGAATTTGTTGTACCAGATTGTGGTTTCACTTCCAACGAGAAGCATATCATAGATACTCAGAGTCTGCTTTTCAACAGTCTGGATTGGCTTAGCAAAGAAGCTTCTAACCTATCACGCCAAGGACAACTGTTCATATCCCACGCTTGGCGATGTTACATTTTTGTATGAGATTTTTTTTTCCATGTTATGTTTTATAAGGCTTCACCTTTTGCACTTTTTGCGTCATATTAAAGTATGAAATAATGCATTACACACCTAAATTTATAACCTGTTTTTGTCATTTTACAATACTTTAAACTTGTTTAATACAAACTGTGTTGCTTGGGTAGCCTATTTCGTCAGCGACTTCTGCAGTGTCGCTCGACTAAAAAAAAGTGATGTGTGTGTTGCTAAGAAATATAAAAGAAAACGTTCTAGTATTCAAATGCTTATTCACATCAAAACTGCAGTAATAAAACATTTATCTATTTAGTATGAATTAACTACGAAAGTAGTTTAATTTTAATTTGTGTGTGAAAATATGTGTTGACTATAGCGATTATAGCTCAATATGGAGTGGCTACACAGAAAAATAATAAATTTTAACAGGCGCGTGAAAATTCTCCTCGTTTAGTATCAAACCGAAGGAGGTGGAAACAATGAAATTGTTTGCAATTTTTCATAAGATTCAGGCGTTATCTGGGTAAAATTTATTTGAAATATTTCATTATTTTCTGCCAAACCTAGCATTCCCTTTATGTGTATTAGATAACGCAGATAATTCAATGCTTCTTTTTATCTGTGTATATGAATAGTAAAAACAAATTTGACGAAGATTGTAACTAACCATAAACCTAAATTATAAGAAGTTGCATCCACAAATAGACTCAATATGGTGCTTATAGACCGACATACCATCCCCTGTACATCAAATGTTTTCGTCTTTTGAAAGTACTATAAGTTGTTTACCTTTCCATGGTTCAAAACATCAAACGTCTTGAAAGGCTTATCTAAATCAACGTTTTACTCATCAATTACTCAGTTGCATACCGTTTCCAGCTCAATGGTTTTATGAGTTAAAGTTTAAAATGTAATCCACCGCTACATAACAAACTGAGTCATGGGACACATACCCTGTCTAGAGGAAGTTCATTAAATTTTAAATTACAGTGGGGACAGTCCAAAAAACGTTGTGGTGAGTTCCTATTTACAGGATAGTTTAAGCTATAAAACTAGTTCTTCATTGATGAATTCCAGCTGTAGAGACACAACAATGTTGCTATTATTTGAATCAACTCTGAAATCAACTTGAAATCACAAAATATATGTGCGAAAAGTTTATCGTCTACTCTCGCAAACCCCCCCATGAAGCGGAAATTAAATCATTCCAACTGGTGTCTTCTAGTTAGCGCTATAAAATTTACTTTTCAACTTCCATTTCGCCCGCTTAGAGCAAGGCAGTCCAACTTTATTCATTCATTAGGTTCATATTAAGCACCGTATATCTCATACACTTACACAACTGCCATACTGATTGCATTACACCGTGATTCGTTATTACTAGGGTAGGAATTGCCGTTTTTATTTTTTACCGAAAACCGGTAAAATCTTCAAAATTCTTTTCACAGTTATTAAATGAGAGCTTTAGATGCCAGCAGCAATGAATGAATTCTAGACAAAATAGTCAATAGGTCGAAAGTAACATTTGTAAACAATGACCTCTTGCGTATTTTTCTGGGATCTGCATGCTCCCACAACCAAAATAGCACCAGAAACAGATAGAAGGAGTTATTACCTTCCCATCGGTAGTAGATATAGATGTAAGCAACCCGGCATTTCCAGGAAATTTACGTTTTAAGTCATTGTTTACAATTGTTCCTTTCGACCTTCTGACGATTTTGTCTAGAATTTATAAAATGTTTGGTAAGCCAACGGTTACTTACAGTGTGTCTCACAATAGGTGTCACCTTTTTTCACTCTTGGTTTATTTCAGCTGAGTAATTTTAACAGCGGAATTGCTTATACCCGTTTTGAGTGTATTCTTTTGACAGTCGCTGAAGATGAATAAGCGATTCCGTTTGTTTATATTTTTTAGCAACCATGGAAGCCTGGAAGGAATTACGTTTGCACAAGCTTAGACCGTGTCAGAGATTCAAAAGCCTTAAGCTGTTCGGAGTGAGTAAGCGTTTTGTTTTTTATTTCCAAAGAGGTAAAATAATCGACACATTGATATTGAATACTGGAGAGTTTGTGAAGTTACGAAACTAGAAAATGAGAAGAAAGATTAGTAATTCCCATTTAATTCTACTACCTTTCTTACTTATCTTGACAGATATGCGTATTTCGTCTAAAATGTGCAGTCTGCTTTAGTGTCTTGTACTAATACTCGACAGGAGTCGAGTCAGTCGAGTATTAAAGATTGGACTCGGATAAAATGCGACACTTTGTTTTGGGTGTAACTTTTTATCGCGTTAATGAAATTTTACTAGTAATACTAGTTTAGAGTTATGTTTGTTACGTTTATGTGTGCAAAATTGCATTGCGATCTGTCAAGTAATTTTCAAGATGCATTCGAAACAAGAAGAGCTACGCCAGCAAATCTTGGGCGTGGTGATCGATAATCTTGGTCAGTCACACAGATGGATCGGCAAAAGCCTTGGAATCCACCATTCCACCGTGTGCCGCGCTGTGAAGATGTTCCAGGAGCCGAAGATCATCGAGCGGCGCGCTGGAAGCGGCCGAAACCGGAGACGGAATACCCAGAGAAGGCGTGGAAGATAAGGCAGTACTTTAAGAATAACCCGAGACGTGGCCAAAAAGGTAAATTCGTCGAAATGGTTCGTCCAGCAGACCATGAAGCGGGCTAGGCTACGTGTTTTCGAGGCCAAACCGGACTGACAAGCAAAACACGGTGGCCAAATTGCGTGCGCTGAAGCTGTACCGTGAGTGGCTGGTCAAGCCAGGCTGTCTCGTCATGGACGACGAAGCATATATCAAGGCGGACACCAAACAAATTCCCGGCCTTGAGTTTTTTGTCGGTACGTCCCGCATGAAGATTCCGGAAAAGTTCCGGAAGAGAAAGATGGACGAATTCGCGAAGAAGTACCTGTTGTGGCAGGCGATCTACGAGTGTGGACGGTACAGCAAGCCGTTCGTTACAACCGGCACCATAAACGGGCAGATTTATCGAGAGGAATGCTTGCAGAAGCGCTTGCGGCCCTTCCTCCACTCTCACCATGGTCACACGCTGTTCTGGCCGGATCTCGCTTCTTGCCATTACGCCAAGCCTGTAATGGATTGGTACGAAGCGAAGGAAGCAAACCCGTCAAATATACCAGAACTTCGTCCAATCGAAAAGTTTTGGGTGATAATGAAGAAGAAGTTGCAGAAAAGCGGAAAAACATTTAAAATCGATGAAGCTTTGAAGAAAAACTTGGAGAAATTGTGTAAGGAAGATGGACAAAGCCTCGCCCAAGATCTCATGAGCAGTGTTATGAGAAATGTATGAACATTCAGCTTATTCCAAAACATAGCTAATATATAGTTATTTAATCCCTGAAAATTTGAAAAGTATCCGATTTAAAATGAATTTTTGGTGATCATTTTTGTGTGTCTCATATTTTCCGAGTCCAGTCTTTAGTCTGTGTAAGGAAGATAGAAAATTAATATTGCAAGCATGATCAAATCTCGGCACATGGGGATTTATTCAAAGCTAAGATTACTTACTTCGTGCAAATGCTTCGGTAGTGGAAACCCTAGTCACCATGCTGACGATGTATGGCAAGATAAATCTCGTATTTATATCCCAAATTTGCAGAAAATAGAGAGAGTGTCGGAATTAATTATTTGCTCTTCCAAAGTTTGAAACAGTTTTAATTCTAGCTACTAGATTGAGTGCTGTGTTTCGTAGTGCGGGTAACTTGCTTGCAATGAACCGTTCAAAAAATTGACAGTTGCAGAAATGAAGCAAACCAGTTGCAACCATTTTTTTTACAATTTGTCTGCACAAATTGTTTCTCATTTTATGTGCTTTAAAATAGTGCTGGTAAAAATCAATTCAGCTACTCACAAATGAGCTGAAAATGAAGACAACCTAAACGGACAGACCAACTGTTTTCGTGAATTTGAAATTTGAAATGACAGTATACTTTTCACGCTCAAATCAGCCTCTCTTTCATTTGTATTACTGAAAATTGGAACTTAATTTATTAGTTGTTCAAATTTTTACGCAAATTAGGTAAATTTTCCGTGAGAAAAAAAGGGACAGTAATACAAATGAAGGAAAGGTTGTTTTTAGCGTGTTGACCAGAGCAACCGCTGAGTTTCGAAGTCGTTATTTGGTTGTGTTCATTCGTAGATGGATGTTCATTATTGCCTGTGCAGTTGTCAATATCAATATTCAATTTCATCTAGGTGGGGAATATTTTGAGTGTCGAATGAAGAAACAATGTTTGTGTCTTTTGATTTAGAACATGATGTTTAATTTTTCGGGCTCAGATCGATAGTTAAAATTACTACAAGTTATTATTATGACAAAAATAATCATTCTGGTTGAATTGAAAATTTCTCTCAAACTCAAACTCTAATAAGTATCAAGAAACGAGTTGTCATAGAAGCACAATAAGTTAATTTGTTTATCGCCATTAGTTTTGACATCTGAGATGTTAAAAAAAGCCTTTCATTGCGTATGATAGTAAATGATAAAAACAGAGACTGCTTTCAGCATTACCTGTGTTGCGAAATAGAACTCTTATATGGTACATACTATGCCCTTCAAAGAATTTTTAAAAGATGAGCAGTAAAGATCATATGGAAGAGTCTTGAAACCAGCCAAAGAAATTGGTGCGTCAATTTAATTTATGACAAATACTGATGGGAAACATTGTATTTGATCTCTGGTAGAACATCTTAGTCCCTCAGTTGATTGTACCAACGACCAATTGGCAAAGGCAAAAAGCTTCTCGAGAGTACTATGCTCACAGAGCTTCTCATTCCTGCACAGCATGTTCTGGAAATAATGCATTTTTTTTTTCACCAACTCCAATGCTTCGGTCAGGGATGTGGCCAAAAAGTTGAATCAGTCCAAGTCTTTCGTTCAGAGAGCCGAGAACCGAGAGGGACAGTATATTTACATAGTACAGAACGCTCCAAATCGTGACGAACGACTTATCATGGATGATGAGACTTACGTCAAGGCGGACTTCCGCAGATTCTGGGGCTACTGTTCTTGACCGCCCAGCATAAGTTTGATGTTCCGGAGGAAGTAGGGAAGCAAAAACTTTCCAAGTTTTCCAAGAAATACATAATTTGGCAAGCGATCTGTTCATGTGGCAAACGGAGTGCGCCGTTCGTGACTACCGGAACGGTAAAGATCTGCCTCAAGAAGTGTCTATAGAAGCGTCTGCTACCTCTGTTGAAGCAATACAAGGGCCCTACAATCTTCTGGTGGGATCTAGCTTCGTGTCACTATTCAAAAACTAACCAATGGGTTATATTTTATTGTCTGGAAGTTTGAAAAGGATCGGTCTACTAGACCATAGTTATTCCATCTTGCCCTTGTTACCTTTGAATCAGATATGCAGCTTTGATCGCGGCATTCAAGTGTTTCTGGATCGACTTTTAAGGTATCCGGGTCAACCTACTCAGCAACCGTAGGAGACTTTCAATGGATAAATCACCCCATACTCTGGCCAATGTTCAAATTCTGCATTTCCAGCTTTTCATGCGTAGTTCATAGTTGTGAATCCAAGAGCGATCCAAAATGATCATGAGGAATGATCAAGCCAGAAAACTCCTTACTCAGAGGAGGAATTCAACTTTCTATGCAATTAAAAGCATTTCTGCCAGGAGCATTCGTAGCAAAAATAAGTGGATCGAGATTATATTCCACCTTATACCTGAATAACTTTCTTATATCATGGCTTTTCGTCAACTTTGGTAACTATAGGCTTGACAAGATCATCCATTTTCATGAAAGAATCGAACTCCTCTAGTCCTAACAGCCACATAAAGTCGACAGCATGGGAATAGGCAGTAGAAGATGCGTACTTCCCCAATCGGATTACAATATAAGTGGGTCCCCATAGAGGGCGATACGGTCAAAATTTGGTCAATGTCAACTTGACGTATTTCTTTCAATTTTGCATTTAAAAAACCTGAACACCCCTCATTTTGAAGGTGTGTGTGTGTGTAGAATGTTGCTCCTATTTCGATTTTGGAATTCACTCTTCAGTTGTCAAAATGCCGTCCAAGCAAGAAAAGCAGCGTATCAAAATTTTGCTCGCGCATCGCGAAAATCCGAGCAACTCGCACGCAAAGTTGGCAAAATCGCTAAAAGTTGCCAAATCAACCGTTACAAATGTAATTAAAGTGTTTGGGGAACGTTTGTCGACAGCCAGGAAGTCTGGATCGGGGGGAAATTGAAAACCGGAAGCCGCTGAGACGACAAAGAGAGTTGCCGGTAGTTTCAAGCGAAACCCTAACCTATCTCTCCGAGATGCCGCAAATAAGCTGGGTGTATCGTCTACAACCGTGCATCGAGCCAAAAAACGAGCCGGACTATCGACTTACAAGAAGGTAGTGACTCCAAATCGCGATGATAAATAAAATACGACGGCCAAAGCGCGATCCCGGAGGCTGTACACGACGATGCTGACGAAGTTTGACTGCGTGGTAATGGACGACGAAACCTACGTCAAAGCCGACTACAAGCAGCTTCCGGGACAGGAGTTTTATACGGCAAAAGGAAGGGGAAAGGTAGCAGATATTTTCAAGCACACGAAACTGTCAAAGTTCGCAAAGAAATATCTGGTTTGGCAAGCCATCTGTACTTGTGGCTTGAAAAGCAGCATTCTCATAGCTTCCGGGACTGTCAACCAAGAAATTTACGTGAAAGAGTGAATCCTAGAGGGTTTGAGCTGTTTAGTGGAATACCTGTAACTAGAAATTAGAAGAAGAATTAGTATCACCATTTTAATTCCAACTACCTTTGCTTATCTTCGACAGATACGCGTATTTCGTCTACAATGTGCAGACTTCTTCAGTGTCTCGTACTAATAAGTCGAGTTATTAGTACGAGACACTGAAGAAATCTGCACATTGTAGACGAAATACGCGTATCCGTCGAAGATAAGCAAGGTAGTTGGAATTAAATGGAAGATACTAATTCTTCTTCTAATTTCTAGTGAAAGAGTGTTTGAATAAACGTCTGCTGCCTTTCCTGAAGAAACACGGTTGTTCCGTACTGTTTTGGCCGGATTTGGCATCTTGCCATTACGGTAAAAAGGCCATGGAGTGGTACGCCGCCAACAACGTGCAGGTTCCCAAGGACAAGAACCCTCCCAACACGCCAGAGCTCCGCCCAATTGAGAAATACTGGGCTATTGTCAAGCGGAACCTAAAGAAGACCAAAAAAACTGCTAAGGACGAGCAGCAGTTCAAGGCAAACTGGCTTTCTGCGGCGAAGAAGGTGGACAAGGTGGCTGTACAAAATCTGATGGCAGGGGTCAAGCGTAAGGCCCGGCAATTCGGATTTGGAAAAGCGGAAGCCTAACTGAATATTTTTCCTGAATTTTATACTAATTGAACTTGAAAAAGAAATTTAATTTGATTTTTTAAATAAACGATTTCACCGATTTACACGCGTTTTCCCTTGACCAAATTTTGACCGTATCACCCTTTATAAGTGAGTACCCTATAGCTTCAGATTGTCCCAATCCGTAACGGTATCAGCTTATGACGTTAAGACACCAATCCAATCGTGAACAGTGAGAGTTACCTTCTATTCAACATGCATAAGCTTGTTTATTAGCTGCTGTAAGTCCCTGGTAGCTTGTAAGTTATGATCATTGCACAGTGGTCCAGAATGCGAATTTAACTGGTAGATACATTTTCAACCTAAGTTTGAAGTTTCGGAGCAAAATTGTCATGCACAAAGTTGTTTCTAATAACAAGGCGCTTTTTTTTGTGTGAATTAAAACTAGTGTGGTCCTTATTTTCAGAGAAATCGAAAAGCTAACTTTTTATTCGCAGAAATAAAGGTATACATTATTCAAAAAAGTTGTAGTATAAACAATTTCAAGCAACTTTGATGGTAATTTTTTTTTTCTGTACCCTTTGATATGACCGAATAAGGGCATTTTTTCCTACGTAGCTTAGGGTGTCCCTATAAAAATCAGTTTTTTGCTGAAACTTTTTCATTTCAAATTTGTCTAGAAATTGATTCTAGAACAATAAAAGTTACAACTTTTGGTGTGCTGAAATTGTCTCTATCGTATACCAAACAACTGAAACTGGAGATAGGTTTTTTTTTAAATTGACTAAACTAGCGTAACTAACTGAAAACAGTTGAGCTACCATGATCAAACAGCAAAAGATTCCTGTAGCGAAATTACTCATCATTAATATCGGAAATGAAAAGTTTTTCAGGGCAGTTTTCTTTAGATAATTTAGAGTGTCCCTACAGAAAAAAAAACAACAGTTTTTTGCTCTAATCTTTTAAGTTTAAATTTTTAAACAACCTTATCTTCAGATGATTTTTATAACTTGAAGAGATAAATGTTTGGACGTGTAAATCTTGCCGATGTCTCCTACCGTTAGCGAGTAATTAACGAATTTATTATAAAATTACGCCCTTTTCAAATTTGTTCTACGCAATTTAAAAAAAATAACATATCTCCAGTTTTCAAACATGATACGCAAAAATAAAAATACTTTCAAATGCTGTTAAGATAAATTTTGTTGGTTTGCCCCAACTAGAAAAACCTACATTTGAAAAAGGCCTAGTTTGTTTACAAAAACCATAATAACTTTTGTTGGACATACGATCAAGACAATTTCAGCAAACCAAAACTTGTAACCTTTATTGTTTTAGAATCAATGAGAAGACAACTTTGCTGAACAAATTGAAAAGAAAAAGTTACAGCAAAATCACTGATTTTTATAGGGACACTCCAAAATTTCAAACTTAGGCTGAAAATGTATCTTTCCAGCTAAATTCGCTTTCTGGACCATTGTGCATTGCTTTGCCATCTTGACTTAGAAATGTTGAAGCAATCTGCCAATCTTGGTGCTCACTATGCTATGTCCATCAGCGAAGGTCCATTATGTCACGCAGTAAGGGGGTTTGGGAAAACGTGACAATCCACACAAAAAAAAAGTTGAAGGTTCATGCTAAAAACGTGACAACAGGGGGAGAGGGTTATAAAAGTCACTTTGCATGACTAAAATTAATGGACGTTCCCAAATTTACATGAAAGATCCATTAATTTATGCCAAATTTAGCATATCCTTTATGTGCATTAGATAACGCAGAAAACCAATTGTTTCTTTCAAACTGTGTATCTCTGTTTTATCTGCTTGGTCGTCAATCCACGGGTCTTCACTTGCCATTAAGCCAGCTGAATCACGTTCTTTAAAGCGGAGAACTTGCTCGTTCAAATCCATTCAGCTCACTTTAAGCGCTCTTTGTGCAGCTGCTGGACGCTTAGCGCAACCGGATGTGCAGGGCTGTGGCGAAACATCGATGGGTATTCAGTCAGATTTGGGTTGCACCATTTCATTAGCAGCAGCTTTCGAAGGCTTCGCTGCAGCCTTACTCAAAACCGCAGCAGTTTTCCATTCCGAATCAAAGCATGCCGTGCCTCTAGCTTACGAATTTAAGACCGAAGCAATGCTGCCTGCTTGTCTGCATAGTCTTGGCCTTACGTTTGATTCCAGAACGTCACGACATCGGTTTAGCACAGAGATTTTTTATCTTCTCCGGATATTCTTTTGTAAGCGCACTGTACAGCGCGATGAATTATTCATTTTTATCCCCACAGAAGCCGCTTTCTTCGCATTCAATCAAAGACTACCACTTTCACAAATAATATTACTGAATGAATGAAAACAGCTGTCATTTTCATCAGAACAGTTTTCTTTGGATAAGTTAGGAAATTACTACAAAAAAATTATTTTTGATCTAACTTTTTTATTTCAATTTTGCCAACAACGTTGTCTTTGAATATTTTTTATAACTTAAAAAGATAAAAACATTGAAGAATAAATCTTGCCGATACTTCTTATCGCTAGCGAATAGTTAAAAAATTTCTTATAAAATTACGCCCTTTTCAAATGTGTTTCACTCATTTTAAAAAAATAACTTTTCTCCAGTTTTCAGATATGATAATAATAATAAAAATCCTTTCAAACGTTGTTGATTAATATTTTTTTGAGTTGCCCCAACTACAAAAATCAAACCAAAGGCCTGTTTAGTTGAAAAAAATTATAAAAACACTTGTTTTACATACGACATAGACAATTTTAGCATACCAATACTTCTATTGACCTAAAATCAATCCGAAAATCAATGCTGAAAAATTTGAAATAAAAAAGTTACAGCAAAAAACAACTGATTTTTATAGAGACACTGTAGCGGTATGATAATGAGCCATATATGATGAGTAAACTTCGGAGTAATAAAGTAACCATTCGGAATAACACGCAGTAGTAAGTTCATCGTTCTTATTGGTGAACTCACAACCAGAGGGAACGTTGTTTCATGAGCTTTACTCATTACAGTGTTCATCCTCTCACTAGGCGCGCATATTTCTCATTTTGAACCTTTAACCTAAATCCGTTGGGTTTAGCATTATCTCCCAGTAGGATTACTTGTCGTCGGAAATTTAATAATAAGAAAAAAACCTCAACTTAAAGATTGGAATGAGCTAGTTAGATGGGGAATGCTTGGGAGGAAAGAAGATAGCATCTCCTATCAACTCCGAAGGTAATCGGAGATCGCCTTTTGATAAGTTCGTTTCCCTATATCCGGAACGAAGAATGCATTCAGTGGCCTTTCTGAGGAAATGAAAATTCTTTCTCGTCCACTTCAATCTGATCCGTGGAAGAGGCAGGACTGTGAAGGTTTTTTTTTATATAGTCACGCGGTATGTTTGTTCAGGTAGTTAGAACGTGAATTATGTCCTAAAGTCAGTGTAACTAATTGTGCTCTTAATTCTATAGTAGGTGTAGCGTATGCAAATTGCTAGGCCAGTGCGGTAATCAATCTGTGCGATAGAAAAAAGGAGGTAACTATCTTAAAAATAGCCAGTACTCAAGAACATGCGCTCATAGATTCGAACAGTCGTTCGGCGGCTTTATTTCCCACTAGCGAAGCCACCTCCCGCTCGGCACACCGCGCCCATTTTTCTATACAGTACCACTATCCTGACCCCACGTGTCGGTGTTGAAGGTCCTAACCTTGGCCAGGGTTAGAAGGGAGCCGCGCCACAAATATCGCGCTCCAACAGAGCAGTTTTCCCGCCCATCGGAAAACCACCACTGTCGGCATTATCGGAACTGCTAGTGTCTTCCGTGAAGCCAGCGTCGCAGGGGCGACGTGACAAGTGAGGAGCAGTCGGTAAGGCAGAAACCAACCGAATCAAATCGTGAGTAAGCTTACAAATGTCCGCATGCATGCGTCGAGTACTATGAAGCGCAAATTCTAAAAATAGGAGATAGACAGAAGGAAAGAAATAGTCCGCACCGTAGGTAGAGAGAAAAGAGAGAAGGCTAAAGAGAATGAACGGGAGGGTACCCGAATAAAATTATGTAGAGATAATAAATTACCGTAACTTTTCATTTCCGTAAAAATAAATGTCTTCTTTGATTAATGTTAAATATTCTTTGTTTAATTGTTAGGTAGAGTTTTCGTATAATGAGTGCACTGGTTTGAAGAGATTGTTCACGTTTAATCGTTGTAGTAGTTGTAGATTTCGTTGTTTGTACTCCAAGTTGGGCTGCTTGGGAATCTCAGTCCACGTTGCAGTTTTGTCCTGAAGCGATCATTGTAGTGGTCATTAAAATTTGTCCAGTGATGAAAATAGGTCACTGCAGTGCATTCGCTTCATAAAGGTCGGTCTGCGGTTAGTTTTGTTTTGTTGGGAGATGATAGCTTATAGTATTTCCAAGTTTTCGCGTCTACTAGTTTGTTCCAATCCTTTGTGTTAGACTGTACTCGCCCTGAGGTTTGAGTTGCCGGGCATCCCAAAACGACAAGTGGTCCTCTAACGAGGTGGCGCATAAGCCATTTGTTTGCTAAACCAAATTTACGGAAACGCCCTAGTAGACTAGTTCAGTTAGCCGACTTCGGGCCGGCTACAACACCATAAGCCACGTAGAAAAAAATCCCTAATTCAGTCATTTGAAAAGGTACAGGAAAATGTGTTCAATCAAAGTTACTTGAAATAGTTTATTCTACAACTTCTCCAAAAAATGCATGCGCTTTGATCTGATGACTGATAAATAAGTTGAGATTTTTCTATTCTCTGAATCTCTAAGGACCAACCCTGGTTTTCATTTAGTGACCAAAAGAAGCTGCCATGTTATTCGAAGCAACTTTGTAGAAGACAATTTTGCTCCGAAACTTCAAACCTAGGCTGAAAATATATCTTTCCAGCTCAATTCGCATTTTGGACCACAAAATATATATTATTCCTCTATTATCGATAATTTTAGCCCTGGGCTGGTTCATCTCCCGTCCTAGTCACTCAAATACCTTTTTTTTATATTTGCGCAAATTCCGGGGGGGAGATTCAAAGTCGTGACTATGGCGTGAGAGGTTTGGATGTTAAGAACTACGCCGGGGTCACCCCCTTTCAAATTATGTTGAAACCCGATATTTTATTCATACAAAAAATTGATCCTTTATTGTACGAAGTTAAACTTGAACATAATGAAGACCGGATGAAATTTAAGTTCTTCCTTCACGAATTTTCGAACTTTGGATCGCATGCTCTTCATCAAGTTCCGGACAAGTGTTGCATCGCATGTTCCCAGCTGCCTTACCAGTCTTCTTGAAGACCCTCTTCACGATTGCCCAGTAACGTTCGATGGGTCGAAGCTGAGGGCAATTTGGTGGATTGATATTTTTCTCAACGAAATCTATACCCTTTTCCGCAAGCCAATTGAGAGTGGTTTTGGCATAGTGAGCCAACGCTAAATCCGGCCAAAACAGTGGAGGTGTACTATGCTTCTTATATAAAGGCAACAATCTCTTCTGGAGACACTCAGATCGATAGATTTCCGCATTTATAGTTCCGGTAGTGTAAAAAAATGGTTGACTTCAAACCACAGGAACATATTGCTTGCCATACCAGTACCTTTCGACCGAATTTCTCCACTTGAATCGACCTGTCCGCATCGCTCACATCCTCCTCCAACGACGGCAGTAAAGTATTGTGGACCTGGAAGGGTTTTGAGTCCTCCTTTACATAAGTCTCATCGTCCATCAAAACGCATGCATCCGGACGCTGCAAAAGACGCGAATACAATTTCCGGGCCCTTGTTGCTGCTCGCTTCTTCTGTTCTGCACTTTGTTTCGAGATTTTCTGCTTCTTGTAGGTCTTCAGGTGGTTTCGCCTCTTGATACGCTGGATCATTCCGACACTCGTTCCTGCTTTTTTGGCCAAATCACGTATTGACATTGATTTGTTCTTCATGATTAGAGATACCACTTTATGCTCCAGTTTCGGGTTGGAAGAACCAAGTTTTCTGCCTCTTCCTGGTAGCTCATCCAAAGAATAGTATTCCCCAAACTTATTAATGATGGTTTTAACACTCGCATGATGAATTCCAAACCACTTCGCCAATTTTCGCATAGTAATACCCTTCTCACTTAGCCATGTGTCCAGAACCTTAATTTTCACTTTCTTTTCAATACGCGACATTTTGAAAACGCAGAATTTAAACCGCATAAACAAGTGAACAAAAAAAAAGCTGGCAGTCAAACGCACAGCATGCAGTGTTCAGAGCATAAAAACCATCACAAATACATGCGTACAACGCAAATGTATGTGGATAGCTTATATTCGATACACTCCTTAATTTCACTCATTTAACTTTTTGTTTTAATGGGTTGGTTCTTTCAAAAAAGGTCAGTTGAACGGTTGCATGAAATAAATTTAACCTTTCATAATGTTTGCCTAATTCTGTAGCTTGATCCACTACACTTGCACAGGATGCTATAAATAATAATGAATGAAACCCAATCTAAAATAATTCAGTACTATTTTCAAGTAATATTTTAAAATATGCAGCTTAGTGCTTCAGTATATGCAAATCAAGCTCAAATCAAACAGTTTTATTTGTATTTTAAACATTCTCCATGAGACATTAAACAACTTCCAACCCCTTCTTCATTACAAATTGTCACGGTTGTCTATTTAGTCCGCAGCACTATGCATCTTCTTGTACCAGCCGTATTTGAAGCGATTCCTTCCGACTTGCCACCTTCAGAATACTTGGTTCGCCATAGAGTTGAGCGAGCTCGTGATTTCTCATGCTTCACATGCCCCCGTTCCAAATGTTCGGCCGACAATGTCTCTATCATATTCGAAGCAAACAAATTGGCTGGAACTTGTTAAAATTATATTCCGGTTAATCAATCTGGTTCATACTACGACACCTTCTATGATAACATTGAACAGAAGGCAGAAAAGTTCATCACCTTGTCGAAGTCCCCGGCGAGATTCAAACAACCTCTAATCATTCTTGTGAGCTTACTGGGGAAGCTCTATGCGGTCGATACTGTCGTACACCGTCTTAAAATTGATGAACTCACGACATTTCTGGAGGATTTACCATACGGTAAAGATCTGGTCCGTTGACGAACCATTCGTTATAGGTGATAGACGACGAAAGACGATCTGAGATAGCACTTTGTAGCCAGCATTCAGAATGCGGATCGCTCGGAAGTTTTCACATTCCAACTTGTCGCCTTTGTTGTATATGGGGCCTGCGGACCCTTTCCTTTCACTTCTCCGATAGCTGTCTACTGACGAGTCAGCTGTTTCCACTTCCATTTGTAGCGTTCCGCGTTCTGTCGGGCTCGTTTCAGCAGCATTACCACCCGCGGTGCGCCCATCTCCTCCAAAATCTCTCTTTACTTCTCGTCAAACCAATCATTCCGTCGTCTCCGATCTACGTACCCAACAATTTTCTCAGCTCCGCTGTTGCAGGCTGACTACCGTGTGGTTCACCCTCGTCCTGCTACGCTGCCTCAAGATGCTGCGCTTACGCAGTGATATTAAAATTTATGTTCCCTGAGACCGACACATGCAAGCGTCCTTTAGCACATAAGAATGAGTTGAAAGAGACGAGAAAATAAATTCAATCAAACACATATTTCGTCGAAGTTTCAGGAGACGTAGTTTTACACGAAATCTTTCTTTACGTTCCCCGAATTTTTATAAACATGAATTACGTCTCATGTAAAATTCATAATTTCTGAGTGTGTAGGTTTTGATCCGTTGGGTAAAATTAATTGAAACTTTGCGTAGACATAATTAAATGTGTATTGTTCACATTATGTGAGTTGATTTTATCAGGTGCGCAACTAAGTTTTCTAAATGGCCATGAAAGAACAGTGCGTCCGCGAAAAGGTTTTGTACGAGTACTTTGAGAATAAGGATCTGTCGCAACGTGTCATCAGAAAAATGTTGAGAATCGCTAATTCCACGGTGTCTGGTGTCATAAAACGGTTTGAAGAACGTCTGATTGTTGATCTTCGGTTGATGACATCGAACGGCAGCTGCAGAGCATCGAGCAAGAGATCTCCCAGGCCCGGGAGCAACATGTACCGGTGATAGATCAGGTGAGCAACTCTGTACCCATTGATAGACCCACCAAAGAACTTATTCAATTGCGCAACGCCATTCGAAGGCAATACCAGCGAACTGGTTTGCCTACTTTAAAAAGTCATTGCAATCGGATGACCAAAATTATTAAGGCCATACTGGTGGACCTCAGAAATAACAATTTTTCCGGCAAGATGCGCTCTCTCCCAGATTGTGCAAAGCCGTTCTGGAAGTTGACAAAAATCTTAAAAACTAAGCCAAGATCCATTCCACCGTTGATCCCACTTGAAAGCAATCGCTCGACGGATCGCTTAATTACTCCTGCAGAGAAGGCTGTTGATAGGTCAACACTTCGTCAGCTCCCACAATCTTGGACTAAACATCGTCAGTCCACACGAAGCTGCCGTTAGCGAGCTTGTAAACAACATCCATCTAAGTCCCAATGACTTCTCGGAAGAGTTGGAAATCTCAGCTGACGAATTGTTGACCTATATCAAAGGCTCAAAGAACATGAAGGCCCCAGGTTTCGATAATATCATGAACATGGAGCTCAAGCAATTGAGCCCCCAGTTCTACACTTGATTTTCATTAAAATATCGGGCGTTGATTTTCAACCAATGTCTGCAACTTAGCTACTTACCCTCGCGTTGGAAGGCAGCCAAAGCCATCCCCATCCAGAAACCTGGGAAAGATCCTTCTTGTTCTAA
This sequence comes from Aedes japonicus, assembly GCA_034211315.2. Classification (NCBI taxonomy): domain Eukaryota; kingdom Metazoa; phylum Arthropoda; class Insecta; order Diptera; family Culicidae; genus Aedes; species Aedes japonicus. Next base: position 44,969 of record JASCZW010001188.1, read on the forward strand.
GAGCTCGGACATACCCCCGCTCCCTGAAAATGGATCTCTGTCGTTGTTCGCCGATGATACCACAGTCGTCCACAATGGTAGGGTAATAAGAGCGCTTACAGCGAAACTGCAGCGAAGCCTGAATGTTCTGTCAGAATATTTCACCGACTGGAAGATCTGTATCAATGTGGTGAAGACCCAGGTCATCCTATTTCCACACTCCAACTCTCCCAAACTTGTTCCGCCTAAGGATTGTAAGCCTAAACAACACATCAGTGGAATGGTCCAAATCAGCTGTCTATCTTGGCGTTACCATAGACAGTAAGCATATTTTCAGGGAACAAGTTGACAAAACTGTCACAAAGTGTAACGTTCTGTTGAAGCTACTGTACCCATTGATCAACAGAAGGTCTACATTATCCCTGAAAAACAAGCTTGCTGTCTACAAGCAAATCATACTTCCAGTCATCGAGTACGGCATGCCAATCTGGGAGAGTTGCGCAAAAACACATCACCTGAAAGTTCAGCGTGTTCAAAATAAGTTCCTCAGGATGATCCTGAGCACCCCATCCGAGGACAAGAACATCTGAGGTCCACCGTCTGGCCGAGATAAAAATGCTCGACGATCGCTTTAGTGAGTCTATCAATCGGTACAGGGCACGTTGCCTGACAACGGATCACCAGATCATCCGGAATCTGGTTCCCCACCCCTAGGTTTTTCCAATTGTAGTTTTAGTTGTTATCAAATTTTAAAACTAACAATGCCCCAAGGGCTGAACTGAAAATTTCATGTGAAACATAAACATTTTAAACACAACAAACAGAAAAAAATAAACAAAGCTGAAGAGCCCAATGGGCTAAAACACTTAAAATGTAAAAATTAGTATTTAAGACAAATGAATGGAAATAAAAAACATATTAAGTAAGTCTGATTGTTGATCTGAAGTAAAGATCCGGGAAAAAACGCAGACTTGTCAATGAGAACAATTTCAAACGCGTGGTTGGGGCCTTTAAAATCCCTTTCGGCCTTTCGAGATATGGCTAAAAAAATGCATGTGAGCAAAACTTTCGTGCAGAATATCAACACTTGAACTGTACTACGTACGTTTAAGGTTCAGCAGTTCTCAAACCACGACAAGAAACAGAATACGGTCTCCCGGAAGTTCTACGACCAGAAGTTAACGAAACCACAATGCTGCGTAATGAATGACGAGACATATTTGAAGGCGGACTTCAACCAGATTCCAGGAAACCTATATGTCACTGCCAAGGATAAGTGTGATGTTCCCGAGAACCTTCGGACACAGAAGATGTCGAAGTTCTCCAAGAAGTTCTTAATTTGGCAAGCGATTTGTACTTGCGGAAAGCGGAGTACACCTTTCAATACCAATACCAAGCACCATGAGGTGTATTTGGAAGAGTATCTCCAAAACCGGCTTCTTCTTCTCCTAAAGGCTCACGACGGTCCGAAGATCTACTGGCCGGATTTGAAATCATGCCACTACATGAAGGACGTGCTAGAGGGGTATAAGGCGAATGGTGTCGATTTCGTGCCGAAAAATCTGAACCCCCCAATCACTCCGGAACTGCGTTCAATAGAAAAATACTGGGCTAGTATGAAGGAGCACCTTCTAAAATGACCTAAAGAGGTGAAGAATGTCGAAGAATTGAAGAAAGCATGGCTTGATATGCAAAAAACTATCAATTTTGAAGTCGTACAGAACCTTATGGCTAGGGTTAACGTCAAGGTTCGCGCATTCGGATATAAAGGCGAAGAAAATTGAATGATTGATGCCAAATCTAATTTAGATTGCTTCTTTTTACTCCCTGAAAATTTGATGATAATCGGATAAAAACTCGAAAATTAGGAGTGAATTTTGCGTGTGCGGATTTTAAACAGTATACCCCGTATACTTAAATTGAAGTAGGTTTTTGGTATATGAATAATTGTAATCGGGTATGGTTTATTTAGTGAGTAAATGTTATATTCATGTGCGTGTATCTGTTTCCATCACCATAATTTTGTAAAATGACGTATGAAGCATTTGTAGTCCGCAATCAAAACTATGATATAATTTCCGTAATCAGTTGAAATATGTAGCTCAAATGCATAACTAATACTAATGATGCATACAAAATTCCCAAACAAAATTCAACCAATTTGTACAAAGTCCTAAGGACCTAATAAAGGGTGTATTCGATAAAAATGGCACACAGAAAATCTTCTGTAACTTTTGAATCGTATGAGTAAAAAACCTAGAAATTTGAGTAGATCTTATCCATAGTGCATTATTTACATCTGCCAAGTTTCATAGTTATACATTCAGTAGTTCCAGTCATGTCGTCGAAACAAGAAATTTTCCTTGAGAAAATTTTGTGCACTCACAATCGGGGCGTCCCACCGGTGGATTGCTAAAAGGCTTGGAATTGCAAATACAACTGTGTCTCGTGTAATAAGAACCTTCAAGGGGTGTCTGAGTGTCCAAAGGAAGGAAGAGAGTGGTCGTAAAAGTGGTCCAATGGACAGTAAAATGACCAGGAAAGTCGTACAACAATTCAAGAACCGTCCAAACATGTCAATTCGAGTTGTCGCTAAAAAGGCTAAGGTGTCAGTTGGTTTTGTGCAGAAAACCATGAAACGTGCTGGGTTACATGTTTACAAAGTGCAAAAAGCCCCAAACCGGAATGAAAAACAAAACATCACTGAGCAAACCCGCGCCCGGAAACTTTACACGAAGCTGCTCACCAAATCCGGTTGCATCGTGATGGATGACGAAACATACGTCAAGGCCGACTTCCGTCAACTTCCTGGCCAAGAATATTTCGTTGCCAAGTCGAAGTTCGATGTTCCGGAGGATGTTCGAAAGAAGAAACTATCGAAATTTGCAAAGAAGTTTCTAATCTGGCAGGCGATTTGCGGATGTGGTGAAATAAGTGCTCCCTTCATCACTTCCGGAACAATAAACAGTGCGATTTACACGGAAGAGTGCCTTAAGAAGCGTCCCTTGCCACTCATTAAGAAGCACAAAGGATCAACTCTGTTTTGGCCTGATCTAGAATCCTGCCACTACGCTCGAAACGTATTGGAGTGGTACCGAGCCAACGGAGTCAATTTTGTGCCAAAGGATATGAACCCACCAAATTCACCGGAACTTCGTCCAATTGAAAAATTCTGGGCAATTATGAAAACGGAACTTCGCAAACATCCCAAAACTATAGAAACAGAGCTAGAATTGAAGAAAATTTGGGTAAAAACAACAAAAACACTGGGAAAATCGGTTGTACAAAATTTGATGGGTGGAGTGAAAAGGAAGGTGCGGGCATTCGGGATGGGAGACGAAATTGAATAAAACAAATGTTGTGAATCAAAACTCATTAGTAGTTCTTCATTCCCTGAAAATTAAAAAAAAAACCAATAATCAGTTTAATTTTGATGAGTATATATGTGTGTGCCATTTTTATCGAATACACCCTTTATTATACTTTTCAAACACTTTGGAGTTTGTTACGGTACTTGCATCAGTCTAAGAAATGAGAAAGCCGATAATTTCGGACCGGGAATCAAACATAGTCACATTCAGTGTGGTACCATTTACTAACCGACCATATTAAAAGGTTGCACGTATTATTCTAAAAGACACATTTGTTGTTCATTTTATTTGACTTTACTCTGCAAGTTATAAATATTCATAGACAATCCAGAACGCAACCGTTTGGTTGACCTTTCGGTATCCATTGTCTATCTTCTCCAAATTGGAATTAACAGAAGGTATATACTCGTATGTATAGATAATATTCTGCCTCTTTGGGGTCGCAACCCAGAACGATAAGCGAGTATAGTTCATTCCATTGTACGAAGATACCCTTGTTCTTCTCCTTATCGTCCGATAATAACATGAAGGTGAATTAAGTTCCTTCCTTTCTTGCCTTTCGTTCGGCTGTTCGTACGCCTCTCCCCCGGATAGAACGAAATCAAAAGTGGCACGGTGAAAGGAGGAACTTGTTAGAAACCGACAGGAGGGTTGCCACGCAACAACGGTAGGGAAAGAAAGAAAAAATTCAACTCACGATTTTGATCAACCGTAAAAAGCTTCGGCATGGACAGAGACAGAGCGCAAAGCCAGCGAAGGACGTCCGTCCGTTATTCGTTCAGCAGTCAGTAGCATCTAGTATCCAAGGACGCGTCTTCTATTTGCTTAAGCGTTTTTTTCTCTTCTCACACAGACTGGGAAGGTTGTCGTCTTCGAACCGGGAAAAGCGGGAATCATCCCGTTGTGGGCCATATTTAAGTGCGAGGCGGAGGAAATTAGATTTCAGCTTTCAGAAATGGGGTTTTAAAAGCTGTTTGATCGGGGCACGCATTTCGAAGCGTCAATTTGCCATTAGAGCGGTGTCCTCGTATCGAACGGAAATGGATAAATTTTATGACTTTGTGATGATATGTTCGAACGCGCTTCTGTACTTTGGGTGAGGGTAGTGGAGGAAGGGCTGGGACATAATTCCAATCAGAATGAGAACGCACATTAATGGTATTGACTTGTCAGCGAGCAAAGTTGGAAAGCATGTCGTCGTGTCGTCCCACGCAGGAGAAGAAAAAAACATCTTCTCCGTTATGGGTATGTTCGTGCGGGATTGAGATGTCATAAATATAATATGTATTTCAATAAATTTTCAAGTACGATTTTATGTTCTGAATTGAGCTCAAGGGTCCTCTCTAGATTTGGTTAGTTTAATTCGATTCGCGATCAGGCTCAGGAGGTAGCTCATGTATGGTTTTTCCTTCAACTTTTAATGAAACTTGCCACAAAACTAATAAATAAACATAAACTACCAAGTCAGTTTACAGGACTGGCCACTAGAGCGGTTTATCACTTCAATTATTCAATATTTTTTTCAATTTAGACCTTATTCATTTAAACTTTGTTAATATAAGCATTGTAACAGTTTAAGTGAATTTACAATATAGTTTTTCTCTTTGGTTTCAACTGTTAGGAGATTTGATTCATGAAATGTGCCTTCCAGCTACTTTTCAGGGCATCCGTTAACATTTATAAAATATTAAATTCTTAGCTTAAATCTATTGTCTACGAGTAGCGATATGAATACGGATTTAGCCATATACGCAATCAGATTGTTTGAATTAAAGAGCCATGTCCAGGATATCTACATGCAGGGATTTATCTAGATTGATTCATTTTTTCAAACAGCTGCTTTATGTATGTGAAAACAACAGATTTTTTAGATAAACCAATATTTTTGACAATTACTTGTCCACATAAATACGTCAAATTTAAAATGACCAATGCTACTTTTATTTCGCTGTTTCAGCCCTACTAGCAAAGATATCAATTGTCACTAACACCAACAATCAGTAGGAAACTAGAAATTTACAGTGTATCTCACAATGTGTGTCACCTTTTTTCGGTCTTGGTTTATTTCAGCTGGGTAATATTAACAGCGGAATTGATTATACCCGTTTTGAGTGTATTCGTTTGACAGCTTATTGCTGAAGGTAAAATAGAGATTCTGTTTGTTTATATTTATCAGCTACCATGAAAGCCGTAAATTGAGCAAATAATTTGATCTGGAATGCAAGCCGTACAAGAAACAACGGGTTCACGGGTTGACGGAGCGTCAAAAGCAAGTTATGGTCTAAAGAAGCAGAAATCTTTTGGTTAGGCACAATGATTTTTTGGTACGGTGAGATTTTATTTTCGCATGAAAAGCTTTTCCTCCTTCAGGACAATCAGGGCAGTAATCAACAACCTTCCTCATCTTTTCATGGAACCTAACGTAAAAATCAATACTGAACGTTACATCGAGCAGATTTTGAAGAACCATCTGCTTCCTCACGCTTTAACGCTGTATGAGAATACACCATATTGTTTCCATTCAGGACTCAGCTCCAGCTCACAAGGCAAAGAACACACAAGCGTGGTGAGCGGAAAATTTGCCCGATTTCATCACAAGTGAAGAATGGCCTGCATCTTCACCAGATGGCAACCCACTTGAATACTTTGTTTAGGGTTATATGCTTCAATATATAGGCCCTACGACAGGGCTTATTTTAGATCGATTCAAAAAACATTTGGTCCCAAATATCACCAAATTCCTCAGGAAATCGTGCGTGCCAGCTGCGATGGAATTGAATTAATATGGTTTATTTCTATAACATGTTTGTTTCAAATGAAAAATAAATGCTATGATCTGGTTGATTTGTTTTGCTGTATTCCCATTTAGTTTTAGTGACACCTATTGTGAGACACCCTGAAAATTCCCAAGTATACCTGACACATTGCACCTTGTAATGCATTCTTTCGCTTTTCTGTACAAGAATCTTTGTTTTTGTTTCGGATCGCTTTGTTAATTTGACAGTATATATAAAAGGTTATTAGATGTGAGTTATGTTTTAGGGGTGATTCATAAAGCTTGGAGGCAATATGCTGGTAACTTCCTGAGCCAAAAGCTGTATCCATTTTGTTCTTAATTATCCAACCCCTGCTAACACTACAGTGATAGATGACAGTCTGAAAGTCAGTTTGTGTGAGTTCCCCAAAATGATTACTCCTTTTTTTTTACATAACCTTTTAAAAAAGTTTTATAGGATTTCCCAAAGATTCTATCAAAAGTTCTCAGACTTTACTTGAGATATTCCTTCTGGTGTTTGTATTCATTCAACCAGGGATTCTTCTAAGAGTTTCTTATGGCATATCATCGGCAGTTTTTCAAAACATTGAACATTGTAATGATTTTTATTTTTAAGGAATCCCTGAATGCGTAAAGTTTAGTGATTCTATTAGAATCCCTGGAAGAAAGCTGAAAGAACTACACAAAAACTATTAGATAACTCCTGAAGTAAATTTTGGAGAAAATCCTGATTTGCTGGAAAATATATCTAATTCTTAATTTTAAAAAATTCGAAATGGGTTTTTGTAGAATTATTTTTTTTAAATTTTGTCTAGGATGTCTGAAGGAATTTGTAAATATAGTTCTCCACAAAAAACTTCATTAATTTCTTCAAGTATTTCTCTGCGGAAGTGTTTTTCTCAATTTTCCTTAAGTGAACTTCCTTCGGCTGAGTTTCCTACAGGGATTTCCACTAAAATTATGTTCTTCCAATTTAGAAGTATTTTTTTCATGAATTCGCGCAGAGGAATTTAGGGAAGTTAGAATAATGTTCTCGATGGTCATTTTTGCTGTTCGATCAGATGAAACACTGGTAATGAAGCTGCTGAAACGTGACTGTCTTTTCACAGCTACGCATGCGAAAACTTGCCATTGTACCTGGAACAGTTGACCCGTTCCGATACGATCGAAGGAATTCCTGATGAAACAAAGCATCTTGAAATTGAAGCCTTTGAAAGTTTTGCATCCATCTACTACCAGTGGTCCTCCTAAGTTCTGATTTTATTTTTAGAATTTTAATGTTTGTTTAAATTTGTTGTTATTTATTTTAAATGTTTATCAGATTGTTCATTTGCCTCAACGAAAAAGCCAGCTGGACAAGCATTGATTGCTTTTTCCCGCAAGATGAAAGTTGAAAAAACTATGCTCAATTCAATTGTCAGTTCTTGGCAATCAAAAAACTTAATTTTTAAACCAATGCTATAGCTTTCGGAAACCAAGTAATACAAGATTAAGAAACAAAATTCATAGTCAGAAAGTGTATCAACGGAAAATGTTTATTTGAACTATTCATGATATGAGCCAAACCGATCAATGTTTCCCCGCTGATCAATAATATCCCGTTTTACGGTACTGTAGTTTAGTATTATTGAGAATATATATGTGCGTGTGACATCAAGACATCATACTAATCAGAGCGAGAAGATGCTATTGTTTTATCCTATTCAAAGGTTTTGTGAGTTTCTGTCAGCATTAGCAAGATAATGAGCATTATTGACCGCCCCAGGGTTGCTATTCTGTTGTTGCCAGAGCAGCTGTTATTACACCGAGAACCAATAGATGATGCTTGGGACTAACATACATCCTCAAGGTGTAAAAACTAGTGATCCCAATCTAAGACAATACCGGTACCGGCCTCGCCCGAATGCAGTTGAAACGTAGAAAGGTACACACTTAGATTTTTTTACAGATTTATAAAATCGGATTACCGAACGTTCAGCTGTTGAGAATTCGGTAAAACACAGATTGCAGATTTCTGCAAAATAATCTGAGTGTGTAGGAATGTATTGACGTCATACTCGTTTTATTGGAAGCCGAGACAAGAAATCACTGCACTCAAAAGAAAATCCCCATTAGATTCATGTGCAAAACCACATGGATATCTGCAACGGGGGTTAGCACATGAAAAGTATGTGAAAAATAATGAATTGTCGTCGAATGTTTTCATTAAATGCATGAGGACTTGACATACAATTCATATGTTGTACACATACTTTCTATGAATTCATTGGTCATGCATATCATGAAAGGGATGTTATTTAATAGTTTCAATTAGGTTTAAGGTATTTATTTTCGAAAAAATAAAAACATGTTTTTCTTGTCCGTTATAGGTAGATACGTTTATTTGTACAAAGTTAGTTAAATTTTGATTTCCTACAACTGAAGTTCGCATTCGACGGGACTTCAACATCAGGTGATGGAGCCGCATTCAATGGATCGGAATCATCCTATAGAAAATTTGGCAAAGAAACGGACACAGTGAAAGCGTTTCCTTAGATTCTGACGGACCGATCGGCTCAGACTCTTCTGATGTGTTTTCCAACCAATCCTGTTGTATTTCGTATCCCTTAATACCGATTTCCTGTAATAGAAAAGAAGAACACCTAAGAAAATAATGTGTAAATGAATATCTAAAAGATAACTTACACATTTCTGACGCCAATTTTCGATTCGCCTGTAAATTTCGTTAAAATTCCATGGTAAATCGTAGACTCCAGAACAAGTGAAAATTTCCTATTACTCAACCCTGCAAATATTCAACAGTTTGTTGAAACTGATTGCTGCATCTGTGTCAAAGTTGTAGAATTATTAAATTATTCACTGAACATTATATTTTCTTGACATACATTCAAAATCTGCCAAGATATCACCATTTATTTTTAGCTCCTCTAGCACAAACTCGCGGAAACTTTTCCCATCTTCCTCCAACTTTGTTTTGTTTTGTTCTGTATAGGAGCAAAGCGTATGGTGCGTTGCAAAACATTGTATTTGATGTGACACATACTTTTCATATGATGTCAAATGATGTTCATGAGTTTCATGAATTCAAAGTATTTGGCACGGTGATGGTTAGCATATGCCGCACATGAGTTTAATGAAAACGAATATTGTAGTAAGGTATGTGCAGCCCGACATGAATTTAAAGGAGCATATTTTTTGAGTGTGGGATGTTGGTTAACAGGATTGAGTGGCAGCAGGGTTCGTTTTGGTAAACGATAAGTTGTATTCTCGTGGTTTTTAGTAAAATATTTAGATATAAGTACTGATTTCTTATTTATACCAACAGTAAGGATGCTATTCGGCCACTCACAAAGTGTGATGGAGGTTTTTCATCGGAAAACAGTAAAGTGCTGACCTGTATCCTATAACTATTTCACTCATTTAACTAATATCTGTATCAATCACGTAGAATCTCAAAAAAACAATCTACGCTAATCTGTTTAAAATTGCGATTGAGGGGTTTAGTAAAAACACGAGTGCATGGCGTGCCTTTTGGCAACTTTATGCTTCTGTTGATATCCAAGCTCACCTTTTTGGCACCACCCGGAGGGCACTTGCTCCTACACCCAATGCTTTCCGTATCTCCAATCCGTTCAACCAATTGCAATATTTTAAGTTATACATAGTAGACGAATTATTATATTTTGAGATAACTCAATGCATACTTTTTTCAAATTTGGCAGGTCGACAGGCAATCGATGGAGACCCACTTGGTACCTCATGAAAAGATGCTAAGAGCCGGACCGAAGGATCCGATGATCTCCCCTTCAAAGATTTTACTCGTTTCTATAGGAGATAAAACGCGCCGAAACCGTCACCGAGTTAATTTGCAATGGTTTGGCGCGTGTTCATAAACAGTAAATCTTGGTAGGTAAACGGATTACCACAGAGAAAATAAACATAAGCACTCGGTTGTTGTTTTGCTTGTAAAACAAGAATTAGTTGAATAAGTTTAGTGGCAGGAAATTTATCAATCAAATAAATACCACTACATGTCGAGAACAATAGTATGAACCAAGAAGAAAGCTACTATCAATGTCAATGTTCATTAACGGGTGGCAATTAAAATTTTGGATTTTTCCGAGGCCTCTATGCTCAACAACAAACGAGCTCAGAGAGAAATAATAGTGAGTATGCGTTTGCTCTTTCTCTCCTCTTTCTGCTAGTATTTTCTGTTTTGTTTATGCATGCTCAGTTTTGCTCAAAATGCCGTCGAAACAAGAAGTATTTCGCGAGCGCGTTGTACAGTTCTACGAACTGCACAGAAATCTCGGCAAAACGTATACGGTACAACATTTTAAAAGCAAAAATGTTGCGACTTCGACTGTTTACCATATCCTAAGATCCCCAACAACTGCTCGCAGGCAAGGTAGTGGAAGATCAGCCAAAATTATGGACGCAAAAGGACTTCGTTCTCTTTCTCGTGCCTTCAACAACAAGGGATTCACTGAGCCAACGGGATGCCGCAAAAAGTTCAACTGTTCTCACCAGTACATCTGCAAAACATTGAAAAGAATCGGAATAAAGTGCCGAAAGAAGACACGAGCCCTGAATATACTGATGCACAGATTTCAACGCTGAAATCCCAATGCCGTTGGTTGATTAAAAATTATTCCGGAAAAAGTTTTGTTTTGGACGACGAAAGCTACTTCCTCTTTCGAAGACGCAGATTCCCGGAAACGATCGATACTATTCAACGGATAGTTCTACTACACCTCCGAACATAAAATATAAGTTGAAACATAAGTTTGAACAGAAAGTGATGCTGTACATTGCCATTTCCGAGAAAGGCATTTCTAAGCCATGGTTCAAGCCCTCTGGTTTGGCAATCAATCAAGATGTGTACCAGAACGAATGTTTGAAGAAAATTTTGATCCCGTTTCTACAAAAACATCATGCTGATGGACAATACGTATTTTGGCCGGATAAAGCGTCATCGCATTACGCCATTAAAACACAATCGTTCCTGAATACCCATTCGATCCCATTTGTACTCAAAAACCACAACTCGACAAATCTGCCTCAGTGTCGCCCAATCGAAGATTTCTTCGGGGTTTTGAGTTCCTTGGTGTACAAAAATAACTGGAGAGCCACGAATTGCAAACAGTTGATTGGTAGAATCTAGAGATGCATTCGCAAAGTTGACATGGAGGCCGTACAACGCTCCTGTTCCGACATCAAACGGAAGCTTCACCGAACATCCGATTACCGACCGTTTTCAAATGTTCACTAATTTTTTTTCAACAATGGACAATGTATCTTTTATTTGAATAAATCAGATCTTCTTCAACTATGTTTGTCTTTTTTTGACAGCTTGAGAAAGAAATTCCAAAATTTTAGTTGCCACCCGTTACTTGTCATTCCTAATTTGATTTCAAAAAAGTTGCTGATGATAAATTTAGTGCACAATGTGTGAATTGAACAACTGTTTTTGTAAATTATTAGCTGTTAAAGAACTACTTTAACGTCTGACGCTGAAACTGTGACTCATTGTTATCTAATAGAACCATAAATGAACATTAGAAAAAAATCGGAATTATGTATAATAATTTTCAGCATGTAATTAAAAAAACGAAATCAAACGAACAAAACTAAATGGTAGGAGCTGGTATAGCTATGAAGAGAAAAATCGGTTCAAATTTAAAATTCCAGATGCACCAGTGTATCTGCACTATTTTTCTAAATATTGAGAAGTAGCAGATAGAATGCATATGAACTTCTTTCTGTCATTGATAATCAAAATTTCCTAAATTATTTGCTAATTACTCGTGTACCAAGAATGCAAATACCAACAATTAAGCACACAAATCGCAGTTTGCTGACATTTGCGACTGGAGTGGTGTTTTAGTAGCATAAACGCCTCGTCTTGTACTCACCGAGCTGACACGCTGCCTCTTTTTGGTAATAAATTATTATCAACCGTAGTAGTCCGTTTGTTTCATTCGTTTGTAAACGACGAGTAGTAAAAGTAAGAAGTAAAAATAGAATCACAACATAGGGCCTGGTCAAGCCCTGGACGAAACATTGGTTCATCATTCTTAATTCTTGTCATCTGGTGAAATGCTGTCATAACACCTGTTTGAACAATGCACGAATGTTCTGTCTTTGTCTATAAAGGCTTCGTGCATTTGTCAATTACGCGTGTGGAATTGAATACAAATTAGCTTCTTAAAAATACAAATCAATTTCGTTGTGGAAAACAATGAATAGATTTGTTAGTACTACCTTCGATTTCGTAACATAAACGAAATTTTATTTTCAGTACGGGTGAGAGGGTCGTGGAGGAAAAGTACATTTTCAGTACAAACTTGACATGGTTCCTATATAAAGCGGTTCGATTTTGAGACGATGTAGTTTTCTCTATTTCTTTCTCTCTGTACAAAAAAAAAACAAGCCAACAATGGACAAGCTAAGTGGTTCCACGCCGTGTTTCGGGCTGTGAAGAGAGTCCGGGCTTTGCAGAACGGACGGAAAAAGGCCTGCTCAGCCTGTTCAAGCCAAAATTATCCCCTCATCACATAAATTGTGCCAATCTGCAATTTCCACACAAATGCCACCAAGTTTATCTTAATGGACAAAACGTTGCTGTTTACGGCTTGCACACTACCCTAAATAGAACAATTAGTAACTTTAAAATTAATTCTACTAGCAAACTAGCACTTTTACCTTAGGAATTTGTAACTAACTTACACAGGTACTAGGTTTTCACGCTAACACAGACTCCGTACTACTCTCTACTAATTCTACTAAAATAAGCCTTGAATGAAGATAGGTATGAAAATACAGTACGAAGCAGAATTCTAAAGAGGGGACGGGCGTCAGTTGTAAAATCAAACACCGGCAATAAAGGAAAACAAAGTGGCAGCTAAGGGGTGTGGCTATTTCTATATTCATCATGGAATGAAACTAAATTAAATAAAAGAAGAAGACAATTTAAACCATTTGTTACCCGTTTTTGAGGACCCGGATAGGGAAAAACATATCTCCAACCTGTTCATACGGAGATTTGAAAAGGAGCAAAAGTAGGTAATTTTTAAGTTAAAAATTGAACAACTTAAAGTAGCAATAGCACTTAATTCAAGTTTCAATGCAAAAATTTTGTAAGTTTTTCTGATCAAATGGTGTATAAATTAATTAGTTGTGTTGAACGAACCTTATTAGCGTTCAAAAACGAAATGATAGCCACTATAGAAAAGAGAAACGTAGTCCTTAATTAAAATAACACATTTTCACACGGTCTTTACTGAAATTTTCTATCGTGCCAGGCACTACCGACTTCCACGAAGTCTTGAGCCAGAAAGAACGAATTTGTAAGGCCGAGGTATCTAGAAAGCCTTAGAATGATTTTCATTTTTCTGACATGTTATTTTAGTTTATTCTGCAAATCGTTGTAGCTCCGCTATTCTCATTGACAGTGTCAGACAGTCGACCTAAATAATTCGGATGGAAGTGAATACAACGCAATTCACTAACACCTAGGTGGCAGCACTGATTTACCTTAAATAAGGGGTGTTGTGCAAAAATGTTCCACTTGGCGAAGCTAATGCATAATTACAATTATTGGAACTAACGGCACAGAGAACAGACATCCAAGCTGGAAAACACACAGTAAATTTGGGAAAAAAAAAGTTCGAGCCTGGATGTCTGTTCTCTGTGGTAATGGTTACAAGACTCAAACATAAAAATTCGACAATCATCTCCTCCAGTATATTTCGAACCATTCAGAAGCAGTTTCAATTGTTTAAAGTTAAATCCATACAATAGTTTAACAAGCTAAGCTTGCACCAAATACATTGATCTTAAGATAGGTTGGAAGCGGAACAAACCGAAAAGTATGCTACCAGCAAAGGTGGCAGCCATTATTGAGAAAAATCCCAACCTCTCTGTGCGAAATGTAGTTCCGCAAAGTAGGAAAATCAAAATCAAATGCGGACAAAGTAAAACAGAGACAATGAATAAAGGCGTATGAAGTGAAAAGGTGCTCAATCCTGATGACAAGCAAAATTTCACTGCAAATTATCGTGCTAAGAAGCTTTACACCAAGTTTAAAAAAAAACCAAGTCTTGTACCATTATGGATGATGAAACATATTTGCTCGCAACTTTCAATAGATGCCTGCTGGCTTTTAATACCGCAATGTAGAGAAACACCGTTGTCGAGTAGTTTTGGACAGACGTATTTCTTTTGACAGGCCATATGTAGTTATGGACGAAATTCCAAAAGTTTCGTCTCTATCGACACTATCAACAAGGATGTGTAGGAGAAAGGACGTCTCCAAAACCGATTGCTACCGTTTATAAGAAACTACTAGACTCCAGCTATATTTGGCCAAATATGACCGCTTGTCACTATGCTAAATCAGCCTTGCACATAATAAAAAAGGACTAAATTTTCATTGTGAGCAGAGCATGCAAAATTGTATTTCGTTCCACACGAAGAAACAACTTGCATGAAATACTTCTTTAAAAAGATGAGCTTGCATAGAATATTATCGGCAATGTATGGAATGTTCCAGAACTTTACAAGATCCATTTATGTGCATGATAGTGAACAGAAATTCACACTATTTTTTCGAGCTGTGTGCAATGGTATAAGACACAAAAGGTCAAATACGTTCCAAAAATAACCAATCCGCGTAACTTTTCAGAAATTTGTCCGATAGAAAATAATAGGCTCTGATTAAGCAGAAACTCTTTGAAAGTAAGATGAAAGCAAATGGGGCTGACAATTTCGAGAGACGGAGGAGAACCGCCAACGCTAGTGTATCTGAGGATACTGTACGGAATCTGATGGCGGGTGTATCACAGAAAGTCGAGAATTGTATACTCTATCATACTGAAATAAACAATCGGTGTTGTTGAGTTATGTTTAAATTCTCCTTTATTTTGCTGGTTTTAAGGTCTTCAATTGTAACAATAGCTTTATGGGCTATACAAAGTTAAGTTAGTTTGTTTGTCATAGAATATCCCAAAATTATGTCATAATGTAAGTTGGTCTTCGAGGACCTTCCGGCGGGACAGCGTTCGCCAAGGCATCTAGTTTTTTTGGTGTATATTTCTCGACATTGTATAGTGTGGCCAGATCGCTTAATTTGGTTGTCTATTGTACAATAGGTACAGGTGCTGTTTTTTTAACTTTTAACAATCGGCGGTACAAAAATAGTGACTTCAGCCACCATTTTCCAAAAATAGGGACTTTAGTGACTTTTTGATGCAAAAAGTGACTTTTAGTGACTAGACTCAAAATAGTGACCTGCTACCGCGGCTTTTTCGAAAAGCCATCAAATTGCACGAAATGTTTCTCGCGAAAAAATATCCCCGTACCAATCCTGGATAAACCACCGTTCACAAAACAATTGAACGTTTTCAAATCAAAAACAGGGTTACCGGTGAATGCCAAGTTGTTCGTGGTAAGCGTTG
>JASCZW010001189.1:0-364378 GCA_034211315.2 Aedes japonicus
CTTTTCGGAGCCCGAATAGCATCCTCAACAGCCCGTGCTCGCTCTCGGTAAGTTTGTCAGCCGTTTGAAGATGTTCCTCTCCAGGAGTTTACCGAGTGTATCCAACGAGCATATTGGCCTATGGGATCCTGAATCCCCAGGGGCCTCTCCACAACTTCAACGCGCTTTAGCTTCTGTATTTTCCACCTGTTCGAAATGGCCTTCATCTAGACATTTCTGCAGTACATCCCTGAAAAGTCCGGAAATGCCTGAATCGCCACTCTGGAAAGCCACGTTAGGTATTCTATCCGGTCCGGGTGCCTTCTTCACCTTAAGTCCTTTCGCCACTGCCACGTGCTCCTCGTTCGAGACTTGCATACCCTCAACGTGACTTTTTTCTTCGGTGCCGTACGCTATACATGGCCACGTCGTTGGATCGTGCGTCGTTTTCTTCTGGACATGTCTCTGCACCCACTGTTGGGCCTTTGATATTCGCCATGACCCAATACGGGGTTAACATCAGCGGCTCAACACAGCTACTTGTAGCCGTTGATCTTGATCTTATCTCTCGTTTGTTCGATTCCTGGCCGCTCAGACACCACCATATGTACCTTTCTGTCTGCTGTGGTCTTGGCTCTCTGGACGCGATCTTTGCAAGCTCTGGGCAACTAGAGCGAAGAATGCTGGTTGCTCGATAGCGGATTCACGACCGCCCGCTTGCGAAGAGTGCTGGTGGAACCTACGTTCGATAGTGCAACTTCAACTTCACCAGAGCTTCTATCACGCTGCACCCTCTGGCGTTGGTACATCTGCTGCCCACTTCACAGCCCTGCTTTACGATGACGGCCGGTCTTCTTCCGATGAGCTTCTCGGTCGGTGCTCCATAGTCACTTTGGGGATGCATAGCAGCAAAGATCCCGTTGATTTTGGCGATCATGAACGCTTCGCATGAACTGGACAGCACAACTTCCTGGATGGGAGAATCTGCTCATTACTTGTATCGGTGCCATCGCCGCTCTATCCGCTACCCAGTTTCCGTTATGATGATGATGATGAGAAACTACCACCGGTTGGCAGCAAGGAAACTTTCCATAGCAGTGGAATAGTCTTGAAACGATTTGATCAGGATTCTATTGTTGTTTGTAATCATCAAGCTCCTGTATGAAGGGCCAAAAACATTTGAGTGGGCCCGTAAGCAGATAAAGTTAAGCAGAAACCCGCGAATATAGGGATGAGAATCTTCTTCCAAAAGCAAGTTCCTTTACCCACAGCATTAGAATCGAGCCCTCGATTGACGGAATAAACCTAATAGATGGGGTCGAAAGGCCACCCTCGTCCGCGAAATGTTAACAATAGGGAGGAGAGCGGTCCCGTGCTCCCCTATCCAAAATCGTTTCACTTGGGTGCCCTGATGCTCCCTCACAACACTCCGTTCTGCCATCAGGTCGTGGGTATTTGGTATACTTTGTAGTGGTCATTTGATTGTTTACCTTGTGTTAGAAAAATTTGGCTGTAAGTAAAGTTGGTTGAGGGTTTATACCGTTCTTTACTTGTTGCTCTGTGTTGTCTCGATCCGCTGTCCGGTTTCACCCACAATACGGTTCTGCAGTGATTGCGACGTCACACTGCTGTTTCTGTTGTTGACTGTCACAGCAGTTGCTGTGCCATGACGCAATGATTGAGGTTTGTTGGCCTGTTTGTTGCCCGGCCCGTTGCATCATGCCAGCCTTTGCTACTCTCTTGATGCTGGGTTCACTCGAGGTTCCTTCTTCTCCGCCATACAAATACGCAAAAACGCCTAGCACGCTGGTCCTCATGTGGATTCGAGCATCGCCAACGTCTCATGGCCGTTGAGAACAACAAATTGGTCTTATCGACGATTTGTATATTCGTGCACTCTTTACGAGATTGAAGATATCCAGAACACTTTTTCGAATTCCATAGTAGAAATAAATATAATAGTGATCACGCGTAAAAAACTAACATTATGGCACATTCACATGAGCATGTAACGGATCGTCTCTATAAAAGTCACGCCAAGAAGAACATGCAACACTTATTTCGATTAGTTCGTGCATATATGATTCAGATGGGCTGCTCAATAGGTAGATTTAGCTTCCACTCTTGGTATGACTCTTTATAGGGACTCTGCAGCGGATTTCTTTCACTAAACAAACAAACATTGTAGAATATAGAATGTTTTTCATTTATGAAAAACTATTTCTTACATAACTTAACATAATTTTCAATACACAGTGACACATATTCTATCAGTTTGCTGGCAAGAAGCAAACGATAATGCGACCATCAAACAGAATAGAATCCAACCCATACTCACTCTCCGCTATCCACGTCCATTCCACCCTGTCGCCACCCACATCCATATCGTCGTCGCATACTCTTGGTCGGATGCTCCGCCGCCGAACTTGCCGATTTAGCCAGTTTCTTTGGAGCACGCTTTGCCTTCTTCTCCTCGGAGTCTTTTGAGACCTTCATCTTTCTCGTTTGGATTGCATTGATATCCTGTTTGCCAACGTGGACACGTCCATGCTGCATTACCCAGCTCGTCGCGGGAGACATTCTTACGTTTGGCCACCTTCAGGATTGCCGGTTGCTTCATGGCCGTTTTGTACAGATCATCCGAGGCTATCTTTGTCCGCCTGACCGTCAAGTCCATCGATGGTCCCATCTCTGCTAGCTCAATGCGAGGCGTTCGCTGGCCACTTTTCTTCAATTGCACTCTCTATAGAACGCATCAAGATTTTCAAATCTTCCGTGATCGTGAAACTAATGACAGGCTCAATGCCTTGTAATCGAATAGTATCAACGTTATCAATTCTGAACATATCAGCAAAAGACTACGCAAACGTCGCAATTCTTCCGTAAGTTTCCACTTGTATCCATTGAATATGATTACAGGCTTTACAAACGCCGAAACCTTTTCATTTTGAAATCCTGCAGACCTTTGTAGTTTTCAATGCCAAGCTCCATCATGTCGAGTATCTGCTCATCATAAATACGACCCACTATCAGATTGTTCGGGCGCTTCTTCGATGATATCCGAACATAAACAGGTGGCAATCGTTCGATTTAGCCAATCTAGAAATAACATACACATTCAAATTCCATAAGATTCCATTAAAAACTCCGAATTCCTTACTGTTCCAACGGTGTCGCATCCTCAAACAGTGTGACATCGTTATTCCTCCTCATCAGCCTAACCAGTGGCTTTTTAAGCAAATTAAAGTCCTTTAGTGCCTGCCGGATTTCGTTGGAACACTTGCGACCTTCCATAATCAGGGTCTTCTTAGGATACTCAATCGTTTTTGGCTCGCGTGCGTCCAAAAATCGCTTGCCACGGCGTGTGGCTGGTTTTCTAAAAACAATCCAAACAAAATTATAACGCTGCTTCCACACTTTCTGACAACCGAAACTTACTTTATTCTTTCCGATGACATCGTAAACGAGTTGATTTCTTGTTGAAGTAGTACAGAATATCCTAAAAATCACAATAAATTTTGTGGAAATCAAAAATTAGATCCGATCAAAACACCCAACACGTTTTACTTTGAATGTTTTCTCACGATGAGAAGATAATCATCTGGCATTGCCAATGCGAAACGACAGACGTGACTTTAGACTTCAGCAGAGACACTCACTCATGATTGCCAACCTCTGTGTGAAACAATAAAATGCCACAGTGCGTTACTATAATGAAATATTTCGACCTCTATTGAAGGTGAACCCAGAGCTGCCAGGATTTTCTGTTTTTACGAAACGAACTTTGTGCACTGTGCGGTGGATAATATCGTACCACCGACAAACCGACGTGTCTCTTGAATTTAAAATTTAGAGTTTTTTACGGAATACTAACAGTACCCCCCCCTTCTATCAAAACAAATAACTATCTTAACATTTTTCGCAAGACACCATCCGTTCAATAATTGCTGTATATCTGGATGTACGATTTTTAAAGGTACACACTTAAATCTATAATTTCAGCTCGGGAATATTTTTTGCTGATTTTATTCTGTTAAAATGAATTTGTACCCGATAAAAATAACCATACACACTCAGAAATTTTACAGTATTCGGTAAGTTTTTAGCGAACTTTCAACAGCTGAACAGTTCGGTAATCCGATTTTACGGATTTCGGTGAAATTTGACAAGTTCCGGTATTTTTTTGCCGGAATACTGTAAAATTTCACAGAAATCCGGGTAAAACGGATTACCGAACCTTTAGCTGTTGAAAGTTTGGTAAAAAATTACCGAAAACTGTAAAATTTTATGAGTGTGTACAATTATAATACAAAAATATAAAATAACATTAAAATCTAGATTAAAATCCATTTCCGACCATCTTATTGTTCATGAATCAGATAAAAAGAAAAATGCATATTGCCATTACGATAGATTTACAACTAACTCTATATGCAACACACCAAAAAATTTTCGCTTTTCAGAATTATTTCAGCAATATAAAATTACAGTTTTTTTCAGCAATGCGAAATGTTATCCTGCTTGCCAGAGAAGTTTGCTGAACATTCAGTATTCATCTGATTTTTACTGAAAATTCAGCAATTTTGTCAGATCCGTGATTTGACGGCGTTTCTGCCGATATAATTCAGCAAAAATCATCAATTTACTGAAAAATCAGCAATTTTTTTAGCAATTAAGGTCCGACGCAATATGAACGGAAACGGTAAGCGGTAACGGCAAGTTTGACAGTTGTCGCAAATTAATCGACAAGCCCCCTGAAGAAAAATTACCAACTTCGGTGTTTGTTTATCCTGTTGATAATGCGCATTGTGACCAGTGAAAGCAAGCATGATGGCACGGGCGCTCTGGAATAGTAAAATGTTCCTAGAGTGAAGGCACCGAAGTGTTGAGTTTAATTTTTATTGTATTAGTGTGTTAAATAAAAAAACAAATATTCTAGCTTTGCAGCATATGGCAAATACTGCCACTGAGTGTTTCATTTGCCCTGCTGAAAAATCGGTGCCATATTTTTCCAAGTGAAAACGTACTTAATTTTATTATTAATCTCTAGTAAATAGTTTAGGCATTTTTTTGCTTTTCTTTATTCTAGCTCCAACGGCTCCTTGTGGACCAACGAGAATTCGGTGCAGAACGGTGCAATTCGGCATCAATGTTGGGTCTATATAGAAAAAATATGTCTGTAGTGGAGGAATCCTGGTACATATTGCAAAAGTGAGGTTAAAAGTCGTCGATGGAGCTCTTGTAAAATTATTTTTCGAGCAAAGTAATTGCCCAAGTAACCACGAACCTGTAATAGCATGCATATATAGGGCATATGCATTACGTCTAGTGCATAATTGACGTTAGATTAAAGCTGAAAAGGGCCCCACTAAGATCGAACTAATGGTATATCTTTTGTAATGCCATAAGACATTGCTAAAGTAGCATTATTGCATTGGTAATGCATCACTACATTCTTAAGCTAATATAACGCTTCATTACTTGACAACTGTTTTTGATTGATTGCGATCCCGCATTACCGGTGTTGAGTTTGGGGTTGAATCAGTGCAATAATATAATGCTTGTGGTTACTTGGGTGGTGATTAAGAGCAGAAAATCGTCGATAATGACAATACTGACCAATTCCATACACTTGAAAAAATTGCCAGAGAAAGATATTATCAATTTCAGTTCTTGTTGTAATCAAAGTAGGCATAGAGTATAAGCAACCAACCAATGCAGTTGTTATGTACTCTGTTATGTATTGTAGTAGCTTAGCAACGCCTAGCAACCACGGCAACGTAGGTTGTTGGTTCGAAATAAATTTTCATTAGTCGTTAGTCAGTCCACCTAACCGGTTGTATAATAATTACTCTGCAAAAGGTTATGGGCCCAGAATTGGTCATAACCGGAAGGTAGAAGATTTTTTAAGCAAAGATAGCGAAACCAACGATGAGTACCAGCGGAGACGGCAATGGAAACGGAGCTGGATTGCCGGCAGCTGGAAACGGACCGAGCGGACGGATCAACGCGGTCGCTCTACCGATCATCGAGAGGCTCAAGGGCCGTGAAAATTACGCTACGTGGGCGTTCGCCATGAAAATGACGCTCATCCGTGAAGGATCCTGGTGCGCTGTGTCGCCGACTGAAGGCCAGCAAGTCGACGGAGAGGTCAGTTTGCGGGCGATGGCCACAATTTGCTTGAGTCTGGAGACAACAAACTACAGTCTGGTCCAGGACGCAAAGGACGCCAAGGAAGCCTGGGAGAAGCTGCGGAATGCATTTCAGGACAACGGTCTAACGCGAAAAATCGGGTTGCTGAGGAAGCTAACGTCGATTCGGTTGGACGAATGCGGCAGTGTGGAATCGTACGTTGACGAGCTGATGTCCACGGCACATAAACTTGCGGGAATCGGTTTCAAGGTCGACGACTCATGGCTGGCTGCGTTGTTGCTGATGGGGCTTCCGGAGCATTATGAACCCATGATAATGGGACTCGAGGCTTCAGGTACTGCGTTGACGTCGGACGCGGTAAAGGCAAAAATTTTGCAAGACGTGAAGCTACCGAATGGACCAAAGAACAGCGGTGGAGATGGAGCATTGTATTCAAATCCGAAAGGGAGACGGCGTGGTTGTAACAATGGTGCGGCAAAGAAGGACGACACGTGCCACAATTGCAAGAAGCGAGGGCATTTTGCAGCGAAGTGTCCACAGAAGCAAAACCCTCCAAGAACGTCTGGCAAAGCTTTATGCAGCGTTTTTGCGATGGGCGAGGTAAGCGATAAGGAGTGGTATTTTGATTCTGGTGCCACGTGCCACATGTCTCGGAGTGGCAATGATTTCGTGAAGCAACAGCATATGACACACGCGGTAGGAACGGCGAACAACGGTAGCATGATGTCAGTCGCGAAGGGTCTGGTCAAGCTCGAGCTCAGTGAAGGCCCCATCGAGGTGAAGGAAGTGCTGCAGATTCCGGAACTGGCTACCAATCTCCTTTCGATCAGCAAGATATGTCAGAAGGGACTGACGGTAGTCTTCGATGCAGATACGTGTGAAGTTCGCGAGAATGATGGTTACGTGATCGCATCTGGTACACAGGTAGGCGGCCTGTATATGTTGAACCGGAAGAACGAGCAGGTGCTATTCACACCGAGCACTGGCATTTGGCACAGACGGCTCGGTCACCTTAATCGTCAAAGCTTACGGAAGCTGGTAGCTATGGTAGACGGCATTGAATTGCAAAACGACGTCATCCCAGAGTGTATCGCTTGTATCGAGGGTAAGCATGCACGTAATCCATTTCCTTCCAGTGGGTCGCGAGCCGAAGGGCTACTGGATTTAGTGCACTCGGACCTGGTTGGACCCATCGAAGTTCCTTCTCTCGGTGGCAGCCGTTACGTGATGACGTTTATCGACGATGCGAGTCGGAAGGTGTTTCTCTATTTCCTGGAACGGAAAAATGAAGCATTTGAAGCATACACTAAGTTCAAGTCCATGGCCGAACGGCAAACACAAAGGAAGCTGAAGGTTCTGAGAACGGACAACGGCACCGAATACGTCAATGCATCTTTTAGAAGCAGCATGGTGAAAGATGGAGTGCGCCACGAAAAGACATGTCCGTACACCCCTGAGCAAAACGGTGTAGCGGAAAGGATGAACCGGACACTCATCGAAAAGGCAAGAAGCATGCTGAATGATTCGCGCCTGCCGAAGGAATTTTGGGCCGAGGCGGTTTCAACAGCAGCGTACCTCATCAACAGAAGCCCGACAAGATCACTCGAGACGACACCGGAAGAAGCTTGGGCCGGTAAGAAACCCGATTTGCGACATCTGAGGGTTTTCGGGTCGCTAGCTCTTGTCCACGTTACGAAAGAAAGAAGAAAGAAGTTCGACGCTAAATCTCAGAAAACAATTTTCGTGGGATATGCCGAAGGTACCAAGGGGTATCGAGTGTACGATCCAATCAAGCATGATATCCGGATTAGCCGCGATGTAATTGTGGTTCAGGAGGGAGAACCGCAAAGTTTGATCAAGCTCAGCGAGGATGCGCAGCAGATACGTTTCATGGAGCTGTACTCAATCGATGAGCCGAATGCAAGTAGCGGACTACCACCGTTTTTAGAACCGATTGCCAGTGACGGTGATGGTTCTAACGATGAACATGATGAATTTTCAACATGCGACAGCGACTCAAGTGATCCCGAATTTCTGGATAACAGCAACGAGCCTGCGCTCCCGTCGCAACTTGATAGACCAGCTGATGAGCAGCAAGGGTTTAGGCGCAGCAACCGGGAGCGCCGAATTCCAGGCAAGTATTCCGATTACGTTACGTATAGTTCGTTTTCTCGCGAAGTTGTTTCCCCTCAGCCTTCTCCGATGTGTTCCAAGACGACGTTTGATGATCCTCAAAGCTACGACGAGGCGCTCAATGGACCGGATCGCGAGCAATGGATCGCGGCCATGCGTGAGGAGATCGAAGCTCTGGAGGAGAATGAAACGTGGAAATTGCCAACCTTCCAAGCGACAGGAAGGCCATTCGAAACAAGTGGGTCTTCAAGACGAAACGAGGACCAACTGGCGACATCGAGCGATACAAGGCACGTCTGGTCGTGAAGGGATGTTCGCAGCGGCCAGGAATCGATTACGACGAAGTGTATTCCCCGGTGGTACGGTATTCCACTATCCGATACCTTCTGGCGCTGGCGGTTAAGCATGACCTTGATGTAGAGCAGATGGATGCTGTTACTGCGTTCCTTCAAGGCAAGCTGACGAACGAAGTAATCTACATGGAGCTACCGAAAGGGTTTGCTGGCACCTCGAAGCAAGTCTGTCTGTTACGGAAGGCACTCTACGGGCTCAAACAGTCGAGTCGTGTATGGAACAACCAGCTGGACCAAGCGCTCAAGGAGTTCGGACTGCAGCAATCAAAAATTGACCCGTGCCTGTATTTCCGGGTCGACGGTGGGAAAATGATTTTCGTCACAATTTACGTGGATGATTTCATGATTTTCACCAACGACACCAAGCTAAAGCGGAAGTTGAAATCTTTCCTTCACAACCGCTTCAAAATGAAGGACCTTGGCGAAGCGACTTTTTGCCTGGGACTGAGGATCACGCGAGATAGGAAGAACGGGAAGCTGTGGGTAGATCAAGAGCACTACATCGACAGCATATTGCGACGGTTCAACATGGCGAACTGTAATCCAGTCTCCACACCAGCGGAGGCTAGTGTCAAACTGGATAAATCTATGGCGCCGACAACGCAAGATGAGATCCGTGAAATGAAGGAGGTTCCTTACCAGGAGGCTGTTGGCTGTCTCACCTATCTGGCGCAGGCAACGCGACCGGATATCAGTTTTGCGGTCAATCAAGTAAGCCAATTCAATAAGAATCCTGGACGTAGCCACTGGAACGCTGTCAAGCGTATCGTGCAGTACCTGCGAGGTACAAGTTCAAGTCGGCTAATGTATTCAAATGAACGTTGTTCGGATTTGGTTGGCTACACAGATGCCGATTGGGGAGGAGAGCCGGATTCCAGGAAATCCACTACAGGATACGTCTTCACGTTCATGGGAGGAGCTGTGTCATGGAACGTCAAACGGCAACCAACAGTTGCGTTGTCCTCGTGCGAAGCGGAATACATCGCGCTTTCTCGCTCAATCCAGGAAGCACTTTGGTGGCACTTTTTTCAGTCACAGATTTTTGGTGTGCAAGGGATTCCCATCCGGTGCGACAACCAATCAGCCATCTGTATCGCACGGAACCAAGGATACAACCCCCGAACAAAGCATCTAGACATCAGGTATCACTTCATCAGAGATGTGCTAGAACAAGGAGTAGTCGAGCTGGGATACGTGAACACGAAGCAGCAACCTGCAGATGGGTTCACAAAAGCCCTGGCGAATCAGAAGCTGGAAGAGAACAAAAAGTTAATTGGATTCGTTGCTTAGGAAGGAGTGTTGTAATCAAAGTAGGCATAGAGTATAAGCAACCAACCAATGCAGTTGTTATGTACTCTGTTATGTATTGTAGTAGCTTAGCAACGCCTAGCAACCACGGCAACGTAGGTTGTTGGTTCGAAATAAATTTTCATTAGTCGTTAGTCAGTCCACCTAACCGGTTGTATAATAATTACTCTGCAAAAGTTCTAGATACTACGATCTTTAACCTCACTTTAGCCACAGAGAACAGACGAATTAGCTCATACGAATATAACAAATAATCATGTGTATTCGAATATAGTGGCACCGTAGTGCGGAGACATTCCATACCTTCCATACTAATAAAGGCAATCACGGTGAAAGCAATCCACCCATGAGAAGAGTTATTTTTCTCCATATCGTTTCTATTTTATGGGAGAAACGAGGAGAAACGATGGTCCTACCGTGAAGTTGAAAAAAAGTTGTGAATATGTATAAAAACCTCTCTTGCTATGTATTTAAGAGCTATTGCCTTTGGTTACCACGAATACAGAAAGACGGCCTGTGAAAAAAATGGTAAAAATGTATTACACTTCCCTTGGATAAGAAGCTTTCACCGTGAAGATCAATTTTCGATCTGTCATTCGCACCCATGTAAAAACAGATATTTTTCATCCGTTTGATCATCAACCAAGTTTGATGTCTCTGTATGTAAAGTTGTTCCCATCCACTTTTGGTAGTCAAGTCAACATCATCTTCGAGATATTCGCATTCCATTACGTTATCTGCTGGCAAATGCTATGATCTTTCCCAACACTATGCGGGTATGCTCTTTCCCAATCAAGTTATCAGTATTTGATTGCTTATCGGAATCCTCACAGGAACCTTCGCCGGAACCACAAAGAGAATCCACGGGCGGAACAGCATTAGGAAGTAGCCTACAAAGTATATGAAAACATTATTGTGACTGCCGATATTGCGATGATTTTTCCCGTTTCTCATTTTCATCCCATTTCAACCTATCATCATCACTTGTTTACCAACATTGATGACGTAACAGAACAACTCTGTCAATGTTCCTGTATCAAATTGTAACACTAGCGCCACCCCATTAGACATTCCATACTAATTTGAATCGACAGTTCCGTTTATGATCACAAGCGTTCATTTGAGCCTGGACGTCTGTTCTCTGTGCTTTAGCTTTACTTGGATTCATCCATACTCTTTATTCCTACCTTTTTTTCTTTACAGAATAAAATCTGTCATTCATTTGAACATTTGTTTCTTCTTGAGTGCAGAATTTGTAAAAATAATCCGAATGGATAACTTGTTAAATTGCATGTCTTTTTGAAGCACTCTGTAAAATAAAATTACAAAAAAACTCAATTTTCAGTAACAAGTAACGATAAAAATCAGTAGTATTTCGACAAAGATGTTTCATTAGGGTCTAACTGACAAACGTAAACAATGGATTTTCCGCGAATTTCTCGTCATTGTTAACTCGCCTAATCAATCCACTACGGTCATTTCGAAGAGGAAGAGTTCCCTTATCTGATAGAATTGGAGACTTACGTGGGCAGCCTTTGTGCCACGAGAAATTTACGATAGAAGTCATTGTTTACGTTTGTCAGTTAGGCCCTATTGAAAATTTTTTGTCGATTTGACGTTTATCTTCCTTCAATACTGTTACCCAATATTAGGTTATCTGTGTTTATGCATAATTCACACGGACGTTTGCAAAAACCTATTAATGCACTCAAAAAACAATGCACCTTATATTTAAGTGTGATCACATAGCGAAAGTCCATTAATTATGTTATGAAAAAGTGTCTTTTTAGAACCCCAATGGACCTTTCCCTATAGATTTGGGCTAAGTGCAAAGTTATTGCTCTGTATTGGTGCTGCACGTATTTTTTGTTAAATGGGGTCAAATACTATTCATGACAGTAACTAAGCATATGTGCAATAAATATATAGTCTTTAAGTCCAGCAGCTGAATTGATATTAATTATAGTGTACATAGATTGCATTAACTTGTCCTAGCAAAATTCAAATGAGCTTTTCAATACGTTTTATGTGAAAAGGTTCATGGATTTTATTTTTTCATAAAAAGGTTAGATTTGGATTTTTTGTGTGTTTTCATCTTTTCATGTAATAAAACGAAATGTGTGAATAAAAGAGGTTTCATTTGTACTATCATAAAAATCATAAAAAATTATACGTACACAGATCAGGAGAAAATCGATTTTCGGTCAACGGGTTATCCTGCGTTCAACCACCTACGCAATACATACCTTCTGTACCCTCCAGCTTAAAATCTCGCGAAATATTTCATCGACGTTCCAGGTTGTCTGAGATTGGGAAAGCAGCAATGAAACCTCATCAATAGTTACCCTCTCCAGCTTTTCAGTTGAAAATCCGCAACCTGTAAAAGAAAGTTGCGAACACGAAAACATTATTTGCTACAGTATAAATATAAAGAAATTTCATAAAACTTACCTTGCCGGCACTCCAGGAATTCAGGAGGGAGACTCAAATCGCCGAAAAGTTTCAATGCAATCACTATCCTAACTTTTTGAAGCTATCGCGTTCAGCAGCTCTTCTGCGGGAATGGAAAAAAATGCTCGGCAGATCTGAATTATTCAAAATAAACACTGTTAACATGGCAAAGAAGAACATCTATGGTAATTTATTACCTACCACACCACGGTAAACTTTATTTTGCTTCTCCACTTTGCAGTTTTTTTTTCTTCTAGAACGACAAAGCAGCTGATTGTTTTTCGCGCACGCTTATTTATTTCGTTTAAAGAGCGAAGATGGAAAGAATAGGGCAAAGTGAAAACACCCTTGGTTGACATCTCTCGCCCCATTGAAAATTATGTGCGGACCATATCAGTCTCATTGGAAACGAACCTGTGTATTAAGTGACGGGTGTTAAAAATTATGTGCAGCAAATGAAAATCATACTGGCTCACACGATTTCAATTCGAAGCAAAAATTGACCGATTTGCAAATTTTAATAATAAAAATTATTGATTTATTTTCAGTGTGGGTGAAAAAATAATCATTTTTGTTAGAAGTGCCTCTCCTTATTTAATGGGTAAACTTGATTTATCCATTAATGGGCAAAAGCAGTCTTTGTCACAAAATGGGTATTTATTTAGCAATTGCAAATAAGCCAAAATGGGTAAACAATTATAAATTTTTGCAAATAGATTATTTTGCAACTTAAAAGATTGTAAATTCATTGTGTTGAAGGTACTTAATAAGAGAATGCAACAAAATAAAAAATACAACACTTCTACTTGCTTTTATTCATGCCTTGGTATAGCTATGAAAACGACGAATCTATCAATAAATCAATGTTTCTGCATCCAACTGCTTTCTTCATTCCTACATGTTCCGTGCATATGAAGCGATTGTTATCGCAAGTTATAACAACCGACGATCTGGAAGCATAATTTTGAACCATTAGATTAATTATTTACAAAATATATTTGTCTCTTATTCCGAAGTGTATTCCAAATATTATTGTATTTGAATCTGTAACTAGAAATTGAAGAAAAGTATCTTCATTTAGTCCAACTACCTGTATCTTCGACAGATCGCATTTCGTCTACAATGTAGACTTCTTCAGTGTCTTACTAACTAAGGTAGGAGATAAGCAGGTAGTTGGAATTAAATGGAAGATACTAATTCTAATTAATTGTAGGGTTAATAAAATTAAAAAACTGAAACAGCTCTGAGAAAAATTCTATCGTCATACCGACAATTAAATCATGGTCAAGATAACTATTGCATATAATGGTTACAATAATCATGAAAATGGACGAATTCACCAAGTTCAAGGTATTCTTGACTACGATCATGATAACAATGACTACTTTGACATTATGGTAAACGTTGAATCAACTATTTTTAATTGGCGTTTTGACCATGATCATAGTCGCTTCAAAATAACTATACTGCAATAGTCATACTAACCCCCCATAATGGTGAAATTGACTATCAAATTTGTCTCTGTGAAGCTGCGTTTCCCACCAACGATGTACCGGATACGGTTGGTTTTTAGAACTTATTTTTTACCCATTAATGTGTTAAAATAAAACCATTTTTTATTGTATGAGGTTTCCTCTAATGGGTATTTTTTACCCATTGCTTGATTGAGAATTCCCCCATTTTATGACAGATGGGAATGCTATTTGAAAATGGGTGCTTTTTTACCCATTAATGAGTTTTCGCAAACAACCATGTAGGTATGTGCACCTTTGAGCGATTATCGGTTCTTTTTAACGATCTTGAGGTATTCTTATCTTAGCGTGTAAATCAACTTTGCCAGCAAACCATCTCGAAGCAAGTGAAGCACGATTATTATGCTGTGTATAAATTCGGTAAATAAACATTCTGAACGTTCGCACGTGCGTCGTACCCTTCATGTGAGTCGATTTTAGAAAAATAAAATTCATTTTGTTAAGAATTTGATGAAAAATCTATGCTAAATAATTATGGCTAAAGTTAAAATGGTTAAAACCCCTCAAGGTAAGTAAAATTCATTGAACCCGATTGATCAACACTATTGAAGATGACTATTTCGTTAAAATTTTGTTTTTCAGCGCCAGAACCAGACAGCGATAGTGCGAGCGAAGTACTATCCGACAACGATGTCGACGATCAGCACATGTCTGATGAGGAGTTTCCGATGTCCGACGATGAGCAGATTCAGGATGATGAGCTAGAGGAGGAGGAGAATGAAGGACCCTCGAAATGGGCATTAACAATGGCCAAGTATCTGAAAAAAGCGGGTGATGCGAATATTCTATCGAAAGCTGTAAAGGATGTCGATCTGGAGAAAAGCCAGAAGGAAACGAAACCAACATACAAATTTGAGGTAGTCGGTGAACAAAAACCGGCCGCACCAGATCAAAAAGATGATAAACCTAGCGATTTGGAAGTGGCGAATGAGCTGCTTCGGCAAAGAGCATTGCTAAAGAAAGAACGACAAAAGGACATCCTGGGCCTTCGTATAAAACCTTCGATAGGGCAGTACGAGAGAGAAAAAGCATTGAAGAAAATCGCAACCAGGGGTACCGTCCAGCTTTTCAATGCCGTTCGACAACAGCAACGAGATGTCAACAAGAAGCTCGACGATGCTGGAAAATTGGAGTACAAGCGGGAAAAGGTGTTGAAAAACTTAAGCAAGAAGGAATTCCTCAATGCGCTGATGAGTGGACCGAGGGCCAAGTCGGAGCTAGTGGACAATTTGGTAAAGAAAGAAGAAGTAAAGGATGAAATAAAATCCGAGGATTCAGATGATGAGGATGAGCCGGAGTCAACGTGGGGAGCATTGAGATCCGATTTCCTAACAGGGAAGAAGTCTGGTTGGGACAAAGAAGACAATGATAATGAAGAAAGTTTTGGTAATGATAACGGTGGTGTTAGTTCAGATTCGGATTAAATGAAACATTTTTTTCTATTCTACGATTTTTTTTCTGTTTACTAAGATGCAAACCGAAACTCCATGAATCTATCTTGTAAAACTTATTTGGTTACATATTTTAGATACTTTATAAAAACAAATAGGTGCATAGGGCCATTGATTATACCCAAGGTATAAATGGGGTTGGAGTTAGCTATTATCTAGCATCTTACTTAATAAAAACGATGATAAATGGTCATCTAGCTAAATTAGTCGATCTATTTTACACAGGACCCAATGTATTTTTGCAATGTTTTTTATTGCAAACTATGAAAAATAACCATTATTAGCCTTGTATTTACTAGGAAGATACGATAAAAGGTTGTTGAGTGTGCTTTCTGAAAGTAACAACCTTCGTATCAGTTTTCAACAATTAAACGATGTGTCATTCGATATCAGGGACTGAAGGTAAAATTAATAGACGTTCTACAAACACAAAATAAATGGGATCTACTAGTGTATTTCATGATACAGAAAACATTGAGTATTAGCAAAGGACGTGTTACAACGAGGATTCATTCGTTGTACGCTTTGGTTCGCAACGAAAAATAATTGCCCAAAACTTTGCCAATTCACCCCATTGTACCTCACGTCTAACATTTGGCTAGCATCATCGAATAAACTGCATTCTACTTAATATTCAATGTATAAGTACCGCTCGCTTGGGGTATCTGGACGGGTGCGGTGGGATATATGGTGACAGGGAGATTCCAAATCATAGTTTCGATGGAAATGTCCGTTGGCGCTTGCCATTCGAGAGTATCCTTATTGATTTCCATATTCAGTTCTTCGTTGGTACTTGTGACAAACTGGAAATGCAAACGCCACCTTACATCGACCAGGTCAGTATCAAAAGTTGGCGTTACATGCAGTGGAATCGGAATAATCATCTGAGTTTGCAACAAACCAAGACAGACCTCATGATGCTTTGTATAGTTTGTAATTCGCCCTGCAGGCGATGGAACGGTATCTTTCTCCTGGGTAGGAACAGTGGACTGTTCCACTGTTTTCTTTTTGACGATTTCCTCGCATTGCAACGTAACCGATAGTTGCACACATTTCACAGTGCCACAACTAAAGTCCAACGTACCTACAATGTCTTCTCCGAGCTTGTAGATTGGTTTGAAGAGACAGAAGCGCCCGACTTTTCCCCGCTTGTTCGAAATCAAATAGAAGTTGGGCCTTCTTCGTGCAGTGATGTTTTGTAGATAATGTAACGCGTACTCGATCTTCGATGGTGCTTTCTTCTTTTCTATAAAAGGATTGTTCGGAGCTAAATCCTCATTCGACTCATCGTTCAAAGTAATTGTCTCGTCGCTACAGTTGATTGGCGGAAGTGGAAGAACGCGAATTGGAATATGCAACGCCTGCACTGTCGAACCAACGCGTTGTGTGGCAACTGTTATTTTGTAATAGTACTTTACCATTACGCCTCGATACGTGGGTGGAGTATTCATTGATAATGTTTCGCGAAACATGACTAAAGGAGTGGAAAACTTGTAAAATATCTTAAAAGTAACAATTCTTTGATAACATACATTGCCTTGATTCACCTGGTGACAGTCTTAAATCGCAGAACAGAATTTTGGGCTCGGTGGACTTCAACACCTCTCCCTTGATTTGATTGCTGGCATTCAAAGACGTCGATCCACTGACATTTTTGTGGAGAGGATTAGGCGTTTCTATTCCGGATGCGCTGCGGTCTTGGATAGTGGAATTGCAGTAACAATGAATCTGAACTGTTGCCCATGCCAAATTTTCCAGTATATCACTGCAATGAATGTTTTTAGGTATATGAAGGGCTTGGAAGGAAATTTAAGCTTCCGTTCAAACGCAATACCTGTTACTTTGACTAATCCTATATTCTGGAAGCGAAGGATTTGTGAATGTTATCAAACATTCGACAGTTTCTCCACATAGGAAAACTGCACTCTGATCACGTATCAACCAAGCCGTAATTTCTATCATTTTACTAAAAAAAATAATTTTATCAAAACATCTGGAACTTTTGCATGTTTTGATGACACGTCGCTCTTGTGCTTTCGGTTCAACAATCATCAGTTGTCAATATTAAAATATTTATGATGATTGAAGCTAATTTTAGGCTGACGTCGCGCTGGGTACGGAAAACCAAAATCACTCATTAATGATTAAACAGTATGCAATCCAAAAAAATATTCATGTTTTCAGACAATACACGCTCGGTTGTTGTTACTCAAACTGAGTAGAAAACGACCCAGTTCCGTTAAAAGTGGAATTACCCTAATTAGAGTATTTAGAGGGTAACTCATTTATTATTAACTAGATCACCTGTCAAAATTATAGTAAACATTACTCAGTTACGCTTGTTTATATTTTCTCAAAACTGAGTAGAAAACGACTTAGTTTTGTTGAAAAAGGAACTGCCCTAGTTAGGGTTACACATTTTTGATTAACTAGATAACTTGTCAAAATTAATGTCAGCATTACCAAGTATTAAATTTTAGCTGATTAAACAATCTGAGTAAAAGCTATTCGTTTCCATAAAACCCGATGCGCACCTATACTTAAAAAAAATATTCAATTCGTCAAACGATGCAACCAGTTTGTTCACCGCCGCTCTATAGAACTATGGTTTATCGTTTTATGTAAAGCACAATAAACAAAATCCATCACCCTGCAGAGATGAGTTGGCACAACAATGCCGAAAAGCCTTATTATAATTACAGTGACCATTCCCTTATCTATTTATCTATATATTTAGTATAATTATTTTCATCTGACATTGTGGTCTTAATGAAATTAGTTAAAAATACGTGAACTATACAAGAGTTGTCTAAATGTCTCAGTCGTCAAATTAAAATCAAAAATGTAACATGCTTCTACAAATAGTCTAGTCAGCATTCCTTGGTGCTGCCTGTAACAATAGTCTTGACCGCAAAAGACGTTCCGGGGCCTAAAAACAAACACGCTCGGGAGCAGAGCAGAGCGGGACAGTCAACTTCATCTTTGATTAGTTTAGCTCCGCAAGGCGCTCGCTTCATTTTGCGAAGAACATTCAGTGGTTCAATTCCACAGTAACGCACAGCGTTGCTTGTACGGCGGCAAGTTTAACGGGTCACGCCACGGTAGGTTCCTTAGAGCGAATCTGACAAACTTTCGTGGAACAGCTTCGATTCTCTACCTGCCTCCTATGGTGACCACACTATCGATGTGAATTCCAGAATGGACCTGACTAGTGTACAGTAGAGACCGCAAACACAATGGGTCGTTGAAATCTTTGCTAATTTTCGAAATCAATCCCAGCTGACGGTTAGCTTTGTCCACGATGGCTAGGCATAATGTGTGACTCAAATCTCTTTGACTGCAGCACGCGCTGTTACGAGACAGCCCATTAAATTTCAAAGAGACGTGAAAGTGCAGTCTGTACTCCCGTGCACCCTTGTTTTGCCGTTTCCTCTCGTATCTTTGGGCACTAACGATTGCACTCTCCCTTGTCGTCTCTGTGGAAACACAAGTGTGAAAAACAGACACGATGGCAGGGCCGACTATTTTGTGAATTTCTTTTTGAAGATCTTAATAAAATTTTGCCTTCATGAATCCCTACAACCAGTAGGTCCCATACAAAAACGTTTTTTTTTCTTGGCTCAGTCAGTACTAGTACATCGGTCCCAAGTTCGGTCCCAAGCTTAATAATGCGCCCCAAATAATGAACTCACACGAACACACTCTCCAATATTCTGTCAAAATAACACAGCAAATCAAAACAAAGACGCAAATATGTACAGCAAGGTACTGACTTCAAGGTGCATTTCGGACCAAGGGGTTCTACAACAGTGAACCAATTTCAAATCACTAGTTGCATATTGATTGTTGGTAATGCACTGTGCATTACTCTTTACCTCTGAAAGAGAAGTGCATGTGCGGCTTTCTGTCTCTCGTGCTGCTACGAAATCTCTCACACGTTCGTTTTTTGCACTCTTCTGATACAGGAGACGCACACTTGAAATTGGATGAAGCACTTGTCTATTTTGCACTGGTCTGAGTATTTCGACAAACCCTGAAGATGGCAGAATAGTGGAATTTGAATGTCAATTTGCAATTCAACAGCACTCCGAGATCTCTAACCTTTACCACAGAAATTATACTGCACTTGGGGCCGCTTATTCGGAGGTAGTTCATGCAACACCACCGCGCAAAGCAGTTTAGATGTTCCTGAAGTTCTCTGCAATCCGCTTCATTACAAATGACGAGGAAAACCTTCAGATCATGGGCATAGATAAGTTAACCTGCAGGCTGAATAGTCACATTGCTAAAAAATAACGAGAACAGTAGTGGACCTAAATTGCTTCTCTGTGGCACACCGAATGCAGGAGTGAAGGACAGATATTCTACTGATCCTAACTTCACACTTACCTTACTTTACCAATGCTGTACACAGAAGTTGTCTCCATTTCATTCTATATATATTTTTTTAATCAGTTCGTTTATTTGTTAGGCTCAGCCGTGTGTAACACTTTACAGATCCGATATTCAATATTGTTGTACAAAAAAAATTACTTTTTGTTATTAGTAAAAGAGGGATGCCAATTACTCGTGGCTAGCTCGAGGTTAATGGGTCACATTTTCGTTTGGAAAGGGCTAGGTAGGTAGCTTATTTAATCCATTAGTTGCTGCTTTTGGTTGCGACATCTACCAAATCCTCGATCCCTGTAGTCCCTTTCAGGAACTAAGCCGCAGATGGGTGACCACAGTTTGCTGGGCAGGTACAAGTAGCACGGAAACAAAAGGATAGTATAACTGGTACACAATGGTAGGGAATTTACTAGAATGGAAGGAAGGAGGGTGATGACGTTACACTCTTAGATCAGACAATCAACGGAATTCGTAAATCGCTTGCATGTAGGGAAGATCACGCATTCCCAAAACATCTCTTACCTCACGGAAGGGTTGTCTACCTCGGGCCACTAGGGTATCCAATAGTCGTGCTCTGGAGGCCTCATTATCCGGCCAAACTACGTGAACGATGTCATCATAACCGATTCCGCACCTACATAAATTGCCTTCGACGAGGTAAATTCAGTAGAGATGTGCGTCTAGCGAGTAGTGGTTGGACATAACCCAAGTAACCACAAGCATTATATTATTGCACTTATTCAACCCAAAATCAACATCGATAATGCGGGATCGCATCAATTCAACAGTTGTCAAGTAATGGCTTAAGAATGTAGTGATGCATTACCAATGCAATAATGCTACTTTAGCAATGTCTTATGGCATTACAAAAGATATAGCATTAGTTCGATCTTAGTGGGGCCCTTTTCAGCTTTAATCCAACTTCATTGATGCACTAGACGTAATACATATGCCCTTTATATGCATGCTATTATAGCCTCGTGGTAACTTGGGAAGTCTTGACATCACACGAATGAAACCGCGACTTACCTCCAGACCTTTGAACCATGATCTCGACGAAACATTTGGAATAATGGAATGTAACCACCGCCCAAGAGAATTACTTGTCCAATCGTTTTGCAAACTTTGAAGAAAACTCTGACGTACTAATGGGAAAAATTCACCATGTGAAATTCTTCTTTCAAAAATCTCGCCTTCTTGTGCGCTCACCTTTGTTAGAGAGTCTGCCTTCTCATTGCCTGGAATTGAGCAATGTGAGGGGACCCATACAAAGGTAATCTTAAATGATCTTTCGACCAACGCACACATCTGCTCCCTTATTTTTGAAAGAAAGTAAGATGTTTTTATCGACTGCAGGGCCTCAATAGAACTGAGAATATCTGAGAAGATGAAATAATGGTCTATGGGCATGTCAGAAACTATCCCC
The DNA here is from genome assembly GCA_034211315.2 of Aedes japonicus. Taxonomy (NCBI): domain Eukaryota; kingdom Metazoa; phylum Arthropoda; class Insecta; order Diptera; family Culicidae; genus Aedes; species Aedes japonicus. The sequence goes on from JASCZW010001189.1 coordinate 21,176, forward strand.
AATGCGAAATTAATTGCTGTCAGCTCAGCAACATATACGGAACAAGGTTCCTGAAGTTTTCAGAAGGCAGATGACCCAAGTAACACCATATGTTTGATTGCATGCATTTTTGCTCAAATGTGACAAATGATCATGTTACCATTCCCATGATAGAAAACCTTTTCGGGTACTACTAAAGAATTGAAATAGCGCAGATGGTGGAGCCTATGAAACATAATTTATGTTTGATAATTGTCATAAACAAAATATTCTAAAACATAAGTGTAACAAATTTCGTCGGCAAAAAATGTTTTCATCAACTAGGTTCATACTATGGACTCCAAGCGTCTCGACATATGAGATAGAGAATAATCAGAATCCTCTTAAACCCTACCATTATCCTATTTACCAACCTTATAGGGGACTTAAATAGATATTAACTTTTATATAAGAAGCTTTGGGTATTGATTTAAATTATAAACATTGATAACAGATGTTATCACACCAGCAATTTCATGTTATCAAACATGCAATTTCATGAATTGTGATGTTCAATCAATTCGCAACTGGAATTTTCAATATTTCATTCTAGCAAAACAGAACTAGGTTCAGAGGCAAACGAGTATGTGACATAAATAGATATAGTATGTATATCTATCCTAAGGAAAGCTCAAAAATAGTATTTTTCCGTCCGATACGGCGCTAATCAAACATACCTGACAAGTTTTGTTGACGTTTGGCCTTTCTCGCATTTGTTTGTTTCTTGAAATACGGAAGACTTATATGGATGCATTTATGAAACATAATATGCAAACAAGATGTCAGACATAAACAAACATGTCCTAGCTGAAAAACTTCAAACACATGTATGACAAATAAATTAGTCGTTTAAATGAATCTAGATTTGAATTGCATTAAACGAACACCTTCATGACAAAACTAGTCAGATCACACTATTATAGGTCTACAGCATGACACATGAAAAATAAAACTTGAATATTTCTAGGGTTTTTTTTCATTAGGGCGAATCTACAATTGAGAGATTCTCTCCGGGCTCGCTCTCTTTCATTCATAAACCAATCACCTTTACGTTTTTTATTCTACTATTTGTAGAGTATGCTAGCCAGCACTGTTGTGTTTCGATCTGTTCTAAAGAATGCCTCGTAAGTTTTATAATGGCGCTGTAATGAATAAAAGAGAGCGAGCCCGGAGAGAATATCTCAATTGTAGATACGCCCTAATGAAAAAAACCCTAGATTTATGTTTTTGGTGCTACTTGGGGAGTATTCATTGTGAACACCGAAGCCAGTGGATCCATCAATGCGCGACCCATCAGTGAAAATTCTTCTATTGCAATTGACATGTTGGTACTATTCAATAAAAATATGGGGAAACAAAATAGGTCGAAGTTGATATGGAACTCCTTGAATAGCCTGTTTCATGGAAAGATCATAATCAATGGAGGAACTGTGATAAGAGAAGCGTACACTAGGAGAGTTATAGCATGGAAGACTAATATTGGATGACATATAGTTAATATAGATTCGCAAGAATCTAGACTGGGTACTCAATTCTAGCATTTCTTCGAAGTTTTCAATCACAAGCTTGTTACTGATTCCACACTTGATCAGTATTCTAGATGAGAGCTCCCAGAAGCGGTTCTGCAAGGGTTTCACTCCTGCCAGAACCTCCAGGCTCATATTATACGTGCCATATGCAAATATCAAACCGTAATCTGTCATTTAACTCACAAGATTTACGAGTTTTTGACATTCGATTTGACGCTGTCAAATGTTGTAATGAGCGCATGTCATTCACTCATTGCAATGTAAACATGTTGCAATGAACGAATGGTAACTGTACCTTATTTTTTTTAAGTACAGCGCTTCTACAATCAGTAGAAGCATTTACTTAGTTTCCTTATTTCAAATTACACAATTTCTGACGTTTAGCTTGGAAATACGAAACTGAGTGGAAGTTACTCTATTTGGAGTAGATCTGAATGAAATCTGTACAATAAAAACAAAACCCGGATCACAGCGTCAGAATAAAGGCTGACGCACAATAAGTCGTCAGGCGTCATTTTTATTAAGAACTGAAGCTCTGACGTAGCGCCAATGTCAAATCTATAAACAGTGATGCTGGTGGAAAAAACCCATTGCCATGCGTTCATCTGTCATTTGGTGGATAACCTCAGACACGACGTGAAGCATGGTGCGGTTTTGTGCGCCTCCCTTAAAGCTGAACCAAACTGTGTTGACATTTGCATCACCGTCAACTTTGAAATATTCCAATTGACTGACACAGTGTTGATGTGAAGTCGTTATGGAGAGATGTTGCATCTTTGTTTGTGATGTATTTTCAAACTGAGGCCAAAATTAGCTTAAGTTTTGAGTCATACGCATACAGTTGATGCATAAGCATTTTGGATCTCCTACCCTTACCATAAATTTCTCGAAATTTATAGGTATACAATTAGAATTTCTATAAATTACGTATTTACTACTATTTTGGTATTGTGTACCAATATTTAGAGGATAACGGGATTGATATCAGCCTAGCTTCTTCATTCGGCATTTGTAGCAAAAATGCCATAAAATCAGCAACAATCGACAACGTCATGTTGATCGATTTGATCATGCAGCATTTTCTTCAATTCGTCTCGTGGTCAGAATAGCAAAATTCTTATTGACGTTTCTAGCTCAATGATTTCATGAGTTATGATTAAAAATGTAATCCGCCGCTGCATATTAGGCGTAGTCAAGGGACACGCACCCTATGATAAACTTTAATCAATTTTACCCATCACTAGGTACTCGTGTTCACACAACCCCTCATTACACCGGCTTGAAATATTTCAACTGTGTGGTTTAACATGAGCACACGGTCGCTACCAACCTTGACGATATAGACAAACGCTACGTCTTCTCTTGTACAAAATCTCCTAGCATCGACCCTGTAGCACTCGTTCCCTTTGGAGAAAACTCCGAACAGTGCAAAAGTTGAACGGATTCGTCATTGAATTATTTTCAGGTACAAATTCGAGTTAAAACCGTTTCGCCTGGAAGCAGGAACGCTAACAGTTTGTGGCGGAAGTGCTGCGCATTGCGCGTGTGATAATTGCAGTAACCGGAAACGGTTATAAGCACCCGAAATCCGGGTTCGATATTAGTGAAATTGACTTCATTCGCCTTTTTTTTCTAGTGCGTGGAGTGTTGGAAGAAAGAAGAAGAATAACTGTAGGACAGCTGAGAAGAAGAAAAAGAACAAGCGAAGCGAAAAAAAGATCTATCATTGTGTGCGGTAGTGGTGAAATCCCAAGCCCTGCAAGTTCATTTCGGTCACAATCGATAGGAAGAAGATTCGCGGAACGCGTCAGTTCCCGTGTTTCCCCAGAGAGGCACTTGCAAAGTGTGGACTCTATATAATTAGAGATTTGAGACTAAAACATTTAAGTGCGGTTCCAAGTAGTTTTCTGGCAGATTATTCATATTAACCTCGCAGGAACGCAGAAGACAAAAAACCATACGAACGCTGGTAGTAATATGAGTAATGCTATTAACCAAAATGGTACAGGTCTAGAGCAGCAGGTGAGTTGAGCGAGGAATTTGATTCATTTTCTTTTGTCTCTTGCGGGACAATATGTAACAACGTGAGTTTTCACCATTCTCCACAAGCGTTCAAATCGGTGGGGGGAAACGTTGCACAATTCTAACCCGATTTTCCCTTGTGTGCTCTCTACTCTGCTTCCAACTGGATACGGGACAAGCAGTGCTGCTAGTTTTGTTTTACTGTATCGATTAACACGTCTTGCAAAAAGCTAACAGCTGAGCTGCTATTTTCGACACAGTTCGAATCAGAGTAATATTCTAATTATAGATTAGGAACTCGTTCGTGTAATGACCCTTTAATTATATCGCTTCATTAACTCTAAGGAAAGCGCTGCCACCTTTTCAAGTTTATCTGGTTGCAAGAGATTTTAAAGAGATGTGTTAAATTGAATACAGAAACTATAAGGAAATTTCCTTATTTTCAAAAACTAACTAACTCATATTTTTACTATTTTATTTTACTTCTCTGAGTGTAGCTATTGTCGGTATTCCCTGCACAGGTAACCAATAAGCAGTTCCAAAGCGTCTTTATGGCAGCCTATCAAGCAATTAAGTCAAGCATCAAGCCTTAAATGCAACATAAATGCCACTTTTGGCTAAATATACGGCTGCTCTACTGCAATCCTATGATAATGCTTCATTAATGCTATTTTGCATTCGAAATGCTTATTACAGGCTAAAAGCATTTGAAATCCAACTTTACAACAGATAGCATTCAAGATGCTTATATAATGCTAATTTAAAGCTTATAGCAGATGTGAAATGCAAATTTAGGGTTGATTTGCTTATTGGTTACCTGTGTGTTTTATTCGGCTATCGTTTCATTAGCATTGCGTGCGAAACAGCTGTTCTATTGTGGACAATTCGAAATCAGCATTTTTGAATGCATTTGAAGCATATTCTAGCAGCTTGTCGACTATCCCTCTGGATAATCAGAGCCAAAACGGTTAGCTTCTGATTCCATATACCAATTTTAGCTCAATATATGAAAAAAATAACGCACGGAATATGTAAGACGATTTTGTGGTCTCAAAGTTGGGAATTAGCAAAAGTGTAACTTCGAGAATTCTTGGCATTTTTCAGCCAGTAAAGAGTACAGTGGGATTGTAGTAGTATGCGTTTAAGATTTTGTTGAATTTACAGTTTTCAGGCAATGGATCAGGAAAGTTTAAGGTTGATCTGGTCACTAATTTTGCAACTTTAGTAAATCTCTTGTTTTCAGGTTAAGGATCTTTGACCCAGTAATTTAGCTTGGTGTAAAATTTAAATTCATTATTTGATTTTATTATTTATTTAAATCGCTCTTATCATTTTTTACTTTCGATAATCTTTATGTCCTACTTAGGATTAACGGTCTTCGAGGGGGCTACCCCATATGGTATATAAGCTGCTTCAGTGGCTACCCCATATAAGCTGCTTCAGGTTCAGGGGGCATAGATATAATTTGGCATAACTCGGACGTTCATAATTTAAATGGTATAAAAGTCCCTCTTCTCGGATATGCGATAGGTGGACCTACATCATCAGCATTGAGATGGCTACCAAAGACATTCCCTGACATGATGAGCCGTAGCGACGCTTAATTATAAATCTAGCTAGACAGGTATATATTGATTGACATTTGTAGGGAACCGTCTGTTGGATTCATTGAGTAGAAGTTTTATTAAAACTACGAACGTGGCACCATTCATATTTTGTTATTTCTCATTTCAAAGAGCTATAATAAAAAAATACCACACATTATAACAATGGTATACAAACTATCTTATAACGGCTTCATTCTCGATAATTCTTCAATGATAGACAGGGACTAGGCGTGATGAAGCCTTACTTTGCCACCGAAAAGTGAATCTAATAGCTGACCAAGACACAAATAATTATTTTTAGGCTGCACATACATGTCAGACGTTGAGGCGATTAAACGACCTAGAGATTAGTATTAGACAAATAAAAAGAAAACAATAGACAAGTAAACGTAAACGATTCTTCAACAGAACTATATAATTTAATTGAATAACGCAGAAGACAAGAACGGAGGCGGGCAAAGTGATAGTTCATTCAAACGAAGTTGGACAAGGTATGCATTGATGAATAAGAACATAAGCACTAGACATCTATTCACTAAATTATAAACGACTAAAGAATTTACGAAATAACTTCTAACATTTCTATCATAGAAAGACGCAACGCAAACGTCTCTCTCATAAGTCTCATCAGTAAACCAATAAAATTAGACTGTTGGGACTACTGACACATCAGACATAACTAAAGCTAGTAGAATTCAAATATATTGACGATTTTTGATTGGAGAAAACTGCAGACTTCCACAGCACATAAATGACATTCTAAAGTACAAAAGACTGAAGAAAATACTGACAAACTAAATAACAAAAAGACGAAACGACACCATACAAAACAGTGGGACTGAACATGACTGAGAGAAAGGGGAGGCAAATGTAACACCTTTTGAGGAAGTGTCAACAGCGTCTCTATGGACGACATGATCCTTGCACGGCTGGTGAAATGCTTCAAAAGTAGTTAAGTTATATCATTCTAACGCACAAGTTACAGGAACAGCTTAAGAATAGCTTCTTATTTTTGGTTCGAGAAAACGTCTTCGGAAAACTCATAGCACATAAATGACACACTTCACGGTCTAAACTACAAAAGTTTGCGTATTAAACTTGTAAACGTAACACTGACTAACGAAAAACACAATTGAAGAAACAGATGAACAAACTCAAAATTCTCAAACGTGGCTCCTTTCGAATCATTTGCAACAGCGTCTTCTTGGGCGACATGCTCCGTGTACGGCTGCCAAATAATTCGAAAGGATTTACGCAACGATATCATCAAAGGTCTGGCGTAGAGATTTCCACTCTATTCAGTTTGGTCTCGCCAGTAAAAAAAATTCAAATGGTGTAAAGGTCTTTTTGCATTGGTACTGAACAGTTTGGGAAATATTATTTGGATTGAAAATCTGTAAATTAACGTTTCATCAGAAACATTTGCCATAAATACTAGAAAATTAGATCAATTTCTAAGCAATTAAACAATTTCATTTGGTATTAAAGTTTTGGAACAAATTTACATTTTAGAGAAGAACAAATAATTTAGTATACTAATTATATCATAGATTGTAAAATAATTGGAGAAAATTCTAAAGAACAGTCTTATTGATTGAAGGGAGATTACAGTACTTCCCATAATTGGTAAACAATGCGTTTCAGTCGGTTCGAATGAATTATGCCAAACATAACTAAGCAATACATAGGCTATTGTACTATACGTATTTTAGTCCTTAAAATCACTATTCTGTTCCAATGTCACCTTTTCGACCAATGTTAGGAATGAAAAACAAATCCAAAAAATCAAATTAAAGCTAGATAAAGGATGCAAAATCAGTGCGGTCATCAGATCCACGCTTAATGTATAATTGAAATAAATGTTATGATCAGATTACAGTAATTACAATGGAAGCTTACATTTGAAGGCACTTGAATACTAGATTATGAATTTACCGTCGCGAAAAAAAATTAGAGACCGAGAAAAAAAATCCCACTAGGTACTCACTGAAAACTTCAACTAAGTTCAGTGGCATCTCATGGATTTCTATTTTGGTTGTGCATTTAACGAGTTTTACTAGCCAGGTCGGTAATTTTTTCTCCTAAATTGATGACCTTACACGTAACTTCTTAAAATTCAGTTTTTCAGTTCCTTTTTCAAAATAGTGAAATCTAAAACTTTAAAGTGAAAGTTGACCTTACAGAAGATTCACTTAATGTTTTTGAATACATATCGTCTTTGGCTTACTCCAGGGATCATCCAATTGCAGCAGCGTTTGATTGGAAATTCGTAAAATATTTTACGCATAGCTGGTACATTGTCTTTCTATTTGCCTTATAGGTAAGCATTCAAATCTGAATAAACGGAAATGAGAAAGAACTGAAAGCGAATAACATTTAATGCATTAATTATCATATTGGTAAAAATCAAGAAAGAAAATCAATACAAACCCGTTTACAGACGAATCTGTAAATGGTACTTAACAACTTTAAACTAATTACATCATATTCGGTAAAAATGTGACAGCTCGCGTTCAGCAACACTTACGGAACATTTCGATAAGTTTTGACAGCTCAGTAGCGAAGTTAAATTTACTGAACGTATTGTAATGTTCAGCTATTTCATATTTGGTAAAAAGTTATAGTATACTGTAACAAAATCTAAGTGTGTAATATGCGTTCTCGTTGGAACAAGTTCAAATTTTGGTGTAAAGATATCTCATGGTTATGAGAGTGACATCAAACTAATGGCTAGTCAACAAATTCAATTCTTCTGGTGAGTATCCTTATGAGAATATCGTGGGTGGTGGTCTCTGGTGGCTCAAAGTTGTGTCCATTCTATTCTGCCCATGGCTACAATTAGCCAGCCTTTCAGTCTCAAAAGGCTCCGCTTCTTCTTCTTGTGCCTGTCGAATCCTTATCAAGAATCATTTAACTGGGCTGTAGTCTGACATTCTAACGACATGACCAACCCTCCGTTGGCGACTGAGTTTAGGAATGTGAAAGATGGGAGGTTCTGCCAGTAATTGATGCAATTCGCAGATCATTCGCCTCTAGCACGGATCGTCTTTCATCTGCACTCCACCGTAGATCGTACGCATCAACTTTCGTTTAAAGACACCACGGGCGCGGTCTTTTTCGAATAATGTCTTTGTTTCGCGACTGTAGATTGTCAACTTTTTAGTTGACCATCTGCAAGTGTCCTTCGGAGTGTAAAATAGGTACGATTGCCAGCCATAGTGCATCTTTGTATCTCTCTGCTGTTGTAGTTATCGGCGGTCACCAAAGAACCCAGATATACGAATTCGTCTACAACAATCTATATTGTCATCCTTTTTATAGAAGGCAAACACGATACCTTCCATCCAATCCTCCGGTAATTCTCTTCCTCCTAGATATTGGTAATTATCCAGTGCAGCGTCCTTGGCAGTGCTTCACCACAATATTTTAATAGCTGGCTTGGGAGTTGAAGCTTTGTTTTTATTAACCGGCCAATTTCCTCCTCAACTTCCTGGAGGGTTAGGGTCGGAATCCTGAATCTTCCGCGCGTGTTTCTAGATGTCTTACGATGCCACCTTCATTTCGTGCGCCCGTCAAAGTAGTAGAGCCCCACGCTGACACAATGACAATGAATAGCCGCTCCCAACATGGAAAACAGACGCTGTTTTGAGCCGCCCATGACGTGGAGAACAGACGCTCAGATAGACTGCAAAAGGGCACTGTAGCCCCTTCTCTGTCAACCAGTGGCGTCTCGCGAGAAAATTAACCGGTTGTGCACTTTCTTTCGAACCCGGACGTCAATTTTGACAACAATATTTTGCTCCATAGTTTCTCCTTTGTCGAGTCTCTTGTAATATGCCACAAAAAGTACCTTGTCAATGTCCCGAAACAACAGAATAAAATTGCAAGTAGCCAGTGAGTAAAACTATTCTATGCAGACCACAAAGTGCACAAAACAGACACTAACTCATCGGCAATCAAGTTATAGCAAAAAAAAAACATCTACAAACGATCCACATCCCATCCAGGATCTGGTGCACCATTTGAAATGCCCAGTCTGCGAGTATTAACGGAGTATTAAATCGATGAATTTGATAATACATGAAATATACAATTTTAGACTGTGCAGTGCACGAGGTGCACATATGGACGAGACGCCACTGCTGTCAACATATGACTAAGGTCCCAAAAATCCATGTTATTACAAAATCCATCCACATATAAACGACATGAAGATTTGCTGAAGCGTACGAAGTTTATGACAAGTTCTTCGGAAACTGGAAAAAAATGGGGAAGGCCTAGGATTACTTTGAAAATTTAAGGTGAAACAAGTGGAAGTCCTTTCTAGGTTAAGTTAATCATCCCTTCACGTTTTTGAGACTACAAATCACAAACAAAACAACACAAGCAACGCTCAAATTGCTAACCAGTTGAACAAACTTCACGCCTGAATTCCTAAAAGTATTTGTGGTTTGCGCTCAGAAAACCTCGAAGTGATAGGAGTTTGATCACATATGGGATCATTGAGGCATAATCCTTAAGAAGTCAGGACATGTGCCTAAAATACTTAAAGCAGTTTCTGAAGAAACTTGAGATGAGAAAACTGAAAAAACTGAGAATCTTCATGGCTAATTCTGTGAAAACTTAAGGTAAGTTTTGAGAACAAGTCGAAGTAATAGCAACTTCTGAAAGAGACTCAAGCAAGACCTTAGAGGACACAGGACAACATCTAGATAAAAATTGTTGTCTGTCTTCTAAGGGAAAACATGGCACGTTCTATGTACATTTAGGGCTTGTATATAAGAATGTTATTGCATGTTCTGAGGTAACTTAAAGCTGATTCCGAGGTAACTTGCGGTAAATATTTAAGAAAGTTAAAGTAAGCTGAAGGAGGAAACTGAAATATGTTATAAAGTTTCTTTTAGTAAACTAAAAGACAGTGGCTTTTTACGTGTGTTCAATCTGTTTATTAAATATATGCGTTTGAGTTATGATCGATTCAATTGTAGTCCAACAGAAATAAAAAAAAGGAAAATTGTCAACGAAAGAACGTATATATGGGACTCACCAAGTTCAATTATTCGATGAAATTTGACTGCATCCTATATTTCCCGTCAAACATCTATCTATTGCTAAGAGTAAATTTTTAAAATTTGATTTTACAGCGATTCTACAGGAATTTACCTCCTATATAGAAGAGTTTTTTCTCGCACGGGTTGTATGGAGTGACAGCGTGAACAAATTATTACCAATTAATAAGTTGTCGAAAGTAGTCTTTCAAATGTCACCATCTGATTCAACTTAATTCCAATCAAACAAGAATCGACTCAAGTTAACCTATTTGATTTTATTTGATTTTTGACTTGCAAGCAATGTCACTATTGGTCACTTTTTTGTTGCTCTCAAGTCACTGTTTTTATTATTTAAGTCACTAAAGTCAATAATATTTTGTGATAACCCACTACCAACCCTGAGTATTGACATTACAGGGTGAGTGGGAATTCCGGTCCCTGAAGTATACGGTCATAAAAATGAGAAGCTTACATGCACGGGAAATAATCCACACATATTTATTGGCAAAAATCCATAGAAAATTCCACATAATACTGATGTGTTCACACATAAACAGAACCCTCTGAGAAACACACATGAAGTTTATGTGACAAATGAAAAGTATGTGTGACCACACATTGTGGTTATGTGTACACATAAAAAGTATGTGTGGTTACAAATAGATATCATTTGTTGATTATATTGCAAAAAAATCATAGATGGGACACATAGATATTATCATTGCTTTTTATCAGTGTGAACTTTAATTTTCAATGTATTTCCTGTTTGGGAACGTCCATTAATTATGTCACGCAAAAAGTGACTTCTTATAACCCCCCCCCCCCCCTCCCCCTTTGTCACGTTTTTTTTTTTCTATGGACCTTCATTTTTTTTTATATGGATTGTCCCGTTTTCCCAAACAAACCCACCCCCCCTCTCCCTTCTTACTGCGTGACATAATAAATGGACCTTGCCTTTGGTATCTGTAACGTTTGTCTTTATTTAAATCAGTTCAAATCGTTCTCCCTTTGCCTTGATTTCCTATCGCATGCGTTGTTGGAAAGCTTCACAGCTGACACGCATGGCTCTGGTGCGGTCGATTTTGGAATCCAACTCTGTTGTTTGGTGCCCATATCAGGCAACATGGACAGCTAGGATCGAAGCAATTCAACGAAGATTCGTGAGATATGCCCTGCGTCGCCTACCGTGGCGTGACCCGTTGAACCTTCCACGATACGAAGATAGATGCAGATTGCTGGGCCTACAGACATTGGACCATAGGCGAAATATTGCGCAAGCTGTTTTCGTTGCCAATACACTAACAGGTAGAATTGACTCACCGGAGCTATTAAGTCAGCTCAACCTCTACGCTCCTGAACGAATGCTTCGCCAGCGGGACTTCTTGCTGCTTGAACCCCGTAATTCATTATATGGACTTCATGACCCTATCCGCTTCATGTCAGCTAGGTTCAACGTTGTGTATTTTTTATTCGACTTTAACTGTACTTTAGCAACATTCAAGCGCAGACTAACAGAATGGCATACTACGAGAAGGATATTTGATGAGGATAATTGATTGACGACGAGGACTGCTCCGAACTATGGATGTTTCTTATTTTATACTTTGACTATACTCTACGTTTGTAATCCTGTTTATTTTAATTATGTTTACGAATGTGCAACTAAGCAATGTTTTGTATTGTATTGTATTGTTTTTTATTGTATTGTTTTGCAAAAGTTACGGGGTTTTTACGCCAAATTAAAACGGCTTTTCCCCGTCATAAAAAAATCATTAAGACCACCTTAGGTCAGATGGAATATATATAATAAATAAATAAATAAATCTTAAGGCATGTCATTCCATATTTTCACGAAACGTTTCTTATAATTTTCCACGGTTAGTTCTCGCAGTTTGTACCCCATGCATAGAAGTCGAGTGGATTCAAATCAGTTGAAGAGGCAGGCCATTCTTTCAACGAAATAAAATCCGGAAAATTGTCCTCACACGAAGCCTGTGTAGCTTTGGCCTGGTAGGACAGTGCAGAGTCTTGTTAAAAGCAGCATTGATGCAGTGTTTCTTGACGAAGGGAAGCAAATAGCTCTTCAAAACATTATCGATGTAATATTGACTGGTTTTTTTTAACACCAGATTTTATTAACAGTAATGGAACCTTCAAAGTTTTGAAGAAACATCCCCAAACAACCACCCTTGAAACATTCTAGAATATCAGAAAGATTTGCTGCATACACCCGACCATTATGCTGGTTGTGGTGATCTTGTGCAGGAAAATTTTTTCGTCCGAAAACTGAATTTCACAACCACCGTGCCGTTTAAGCAGCTTCCGATATCTTTCAACTGCAATTTTCTGCTTTTCAGTCAAGGACATTCAAGGACACAAGGTCGTCTATCAAAATACTCCTAATCATTGACTGCGACACTCCCAGTTCTTGGGCCAACTTTCGGCCAAACTTAACAGAATTCCGCCAAATACGCTCTTTCACTCGTTTGATAGCTTCCAGACACTTGACAGTGCGTTTATGGTCAAATCTGGGAAGTATTTTCCAAGAGCCGGTTTCTTTGTAGCGTTGGAAAGTACGAAAGACATATCTTTCGTTTATTCCGAGTGGTTTCATTTTTTTCAAAATAGTACGCGGTCTAAAATGTTTCTAAAACAGACTTATCACGAGCTAAATTTTTGCGTCCATGATAACCACGAGTCTCAAATGAAAGGAAATTGAAAATAAAATCCATTCATTTTTGCCGAAATGCTGCGATGCCCAAAAAGCTACTATGTCAGTAAGTAGCTTCTGATATACTGCTTGATTCACTTTCACCTCCTTGTCGATGAAGATCAAATGGGTTTTGCCGGAATGAGTTATTCCAGCCCAAACCATGACAGAAGCGGGATGATGACTCCTTGAAATACTTCCACGATTTTTGGATGCAGCAGGACGCAACTGCCGATCATTACAGCATTGATTGATAGCGGCCCTCGTGTAAGCGTTTCAGAAGAAGTCATTTAAATTGTGATTCTTGCACAGTTTGACTGAAGCTTCAAATCGTCCTGAACTATAGCTCCAACGGAAAATTTTGAAATTTTCAGATATTTCGCCAACTTTCGGGTGGCAATCGAAGAATTTCGCTTTATTCGTCGCCGGATAATCTCGCGCATTTGTGGAGTCGGTGAGCTTTTTTCCTCTCCCTACGCGGTCGTCTAGCGTTCCAATCTGTTGGTATCGTTTTAATGCGTCACTCAATGTAGATTTTGCCATATTCAGGATCTTCGCAATCACTGAAACAGTTTTTTCTTTTCGAAAAAGTTCGATTACACCTGCGCGCAACTCATTCGGCTTCATTTTGAATGAATTGGAAATCACAACTGTACGAAACTTACTGCGTTTAAATACAGTGGGTCAAGATGTTGGTATGCTTAGCTTAATCCTCAATCATGTAGGTATGCTTAGCTTAATCCGAATGCTGGTGTTGAGGCATGCCCACAAAGTCTACGGATAATTTGCAGACACCCTGTATATCAAATAAGTCTATTAAATTTTAGCATTCTTTAACGCATAATCCAGTTTAGTTATACAAAAAGATGACGTGCATTTCAATGGCATTATGCAAACAAATACCAACGATTATTTACTAAAAAGTTTTCGCTTTTATCGTTGAACCAAGGTGCCATCTGCTCAAATAAATAATACTGCCTCGAAGGAAACACAAAGTCTCTAGTTGCCAAACCCTACAGACAAAGTATAATAATTGGCCGTGTACCCATAATTAATTTTGTCCGCTCTGCGCGCGTCTCTAATAAACATCATTTCTACTCCTGAATTGGTGCCACTGAAATTATTAACGAATTCCCGACGACTGAAATACACACCATGGCAACACTTGCACTTCAAATGTGCTAACAAAGAACGAAGCAAAGGCAGAATGGCGAAACCCAAGATGTTACCCTTCTGGACGGCGCGATCTGATCACGTGATTTGTATGAGGAAGTAAAACAGCACTTCAACTGCTGTGATAATGAAACATTTTTTCATATTTAATATTAGGAATGTTCCGATCGTGTCCTTCCTATTTTAAAACGTACATTACAACTAGCATTCATTCGATAGTATCGCTTCAAATGTACAGTACACTCATGCATTTATATCTCATTTTGAAATAAAAACGTAACAAAGACAACTGGGCAAACTTTCCCCAACGATGATGATATGTGGCGCACGAACGATTCCACTCGCAGCCTAGCGATAGTCGAGCGGAAATGTACTGATGTTAACGATAATAGGCAGATGCAAAGAGATATGGTTGTGGGTATGATCATTTGCTCGCAAATTATCTTCTGGAGAAATTTCTCACTTTTGAATGAACGCTTCTTCCTCTTTGTATTTATTCAATAACTTGTTACGAAACGTTATCTCCCATAGACAGTCGAATGAGCGTATTGATAACTGTGCTGCTTGAAAATTGAAACGCATTTCTGTACAGCTTGACTGAATGAAGGTAGTCGTTCGCGGTCAAGTGCAAAATCGAATGTCGTATTTATTACTCATCGGCGAGCTGGTTGCTAACTACACACAAAAGTTATCAAGCCGGTTTCCAGCTTGCTTTAGGTCGTAGCTACTACCTATCTACTGACTGTCGGTTTGAGACGATGCGAAATATGCTTAGGTCAGCCGAGACGACGTCGTTTGTTCGTCATCGTGTTGTAGCCATTCGAAACTAGTCCGGTCATGCCGCTCAACTCAAGGCTGAGCTATGCCAAGTTTACATTTTGCTTCTTCTTTTTTTACTGTATTGTCATACGACTACCAAATTGTGACACTCTCAACAATGGATTCCAAGTTGATTCTGCTCAAGCAAACTCAGCAAATTGCTCAGCTGCGGCAGTGAGGAATCAAACAAAATGATTTTCAAAGCGATGTGCTTCGTTGTTATAAGTAGGGCGTTTGCGGCGCATAAAATTACCTCTGTTCTTGTTCCCCGAATCGACAGACGGTGAGGCCAGACATAAGCGAGAGGCAGGCAGCGCATGGGAACGAGAACGAACTTTTCAGAGTTTATTCACCCAAATTCCAGAGCTGTAGCTAGCGCCCTAGTGGCGAAGTGTGAGTGAAGCCGACCTTGATTATCTAAAGCTGCTGCTAACATTTAAACTTTAAAGCCTTTGCCTAATAGGTCAATACTGTACACTCAGCGAAATAAACTTCCGATAGTCATGAGCGTGCATGATGGATTTTTGCCACAAGAAATCAGTATGAGTTTAATTAATTTGTTTAAAGCAAAATAATGATGCTGAAAAAATAGAAGCAACCTAGAATCCAACCATAAACGCTGAGGTTACGAGTCCTACTCGTCCATCCACGTCTGAACTTGTTGCTCATAAGTTATGCCTTACACTGATAAAATCTATAATATCCGACACATGATTTTTTGCAATACGATCAAGAAATGTTAGCTATTTGTAACCACACATACTTCAAATTTGTACACATAACCACTATGTGTGGCCACACACATTTTCATTTGCCACATAATCATCATTTGTGTGTCTCAGAGGATTCTGTTTATTTGTGAACACATCAGTATTATGTGGAATTTTCTATGGATTTTTGCCAATAAATATGTGTGGATTATTTCCCGTGTATGAAATTCTTAAGGTTATTTTCCTTAGTGTACCTTACATACATACACCATCAATTATTGTGTTGTCAAATATTCCCATCCGTACACCCAAAAATTCACATAATCAGTGGAAAATATCCACTAGAAATTCACTTAACTTTCATTTGATTCAGGAAGTGGAAAATGCTTTGCAAAATCAAGTGAATCTTATCTGTCCAGTGAAATGTAAATGATAAGTCAAGTAAAAATCTCTTTTTCGTGGTATTCATATAAAAGTCACCTATTTTAGTATTGGAAAACATCTACCTGGTTTTCCAGTAGTAGCTAAGTGAAATATTTCTTCAGTGTATTAATTTTATTAACTATTAACAAGCTTGTTTGAATACTTTTGAAAAATTTAAATTAAGAATTACGTTCTGAATTTTAAATTAGGTGGAATTCATCAGCATCATCATTATCCACTATTTTTGCCTTTTTTGTCATTAATAACTTTCTTCAAGAATCTCTAAAAACGAGGTAAGACTTTTTAATCTTACTGGCATTTGTCAATCAATGCGTGAGGGGTGGCCCCCTATACCGTCAAACCTAGCTACCCTGCTGGGCAATAATTCCTTCACCGTTAACGGCGTCTTCCTTTTCGTTTCGTAATTTGTATATGAAGGTTGTAGTCGTCACTGATTTCTAACGTTATTTCTTTTTTCTCTTGCTCTTTCTTTCTCTCTCTCTTTCTCTTCCATTCTAGTTTGCTGGTCTGGACTTGCAGCAGCAGCAACAGTGCGTGCAAGATTCGGGTAATTTGAAATCTACCGCTTCGCGTTACGTTCCACCTCAGCTGAGAAGTGGCCGAGGAGGTGGTGGTGGCGGTGGCGGCGGTCCTGAGAACGATAGTCAATCCGGCCGTGGAGGTTACGACCGCGGCGGCCGTGGCGGAGACGACTATTCCGGTGGAAGAGATTCATCCTCGAGATACGGTGACCGTGATCGTGGGGACTTTTACGGTAACCGGGGTGGAGATTTTAACCGCAATCGTGGTGGCGGTGGACGCTACCAGAACGACCGAAGAGATAACTACAACCGTGGAGGAGGAGGAGGTGGTGGCGGTTACAATCGTGGACCTCCACCAGAACGTGCCCCAGAGCTCGAGCTACAGAAACCGCAGGATGAATTCCAACAAAACGGTGCCGAGCCTGTTGTCGACGAACCATTTATCGATAATGTTGAGCAACCAAGAAGTGGTGGTAACTGGAATAACGCTCCTCGCGGTGGTCGCGGAGGAGATTTTCGTGATCGGACAATGGATAGTCGTCCGCCACAGAACGAAAGATGGCAGGAACCACCCTCGAACGGAGCGGACTTTAGAGGCGGATACGGAGGAGGTGGCTACGGAGGTAATCGCGGAGGCAGAGACGATCGCGGACCGGGTATGGGTGGACGCTGGAACGACCGCGCCAGAGGAGACGTCGACTATACGCAGCTTACCGATCGCGACGAACGTTTGGAAGGTGAACTCTTCCAACACGGCAACACCGGTATCAATTTCAGCAAGTACGAAGATATTCCCGTGGAGGCGACGGGCGATGCCGTGCCACAGAATATTAACACCTTCGATGACATTGAGCTGACAGAAATCATCGACAACAATATTAAACTAGCGCGCTACGATGTACCAACACCGGTTCAAAAGTACGCCATCCCTATCATTATGTCTGGGCGTGATCTAATGGCCTGTGCCCAGACTGGATCCGGCAAGACAGCCGCTTTCCTGGTTCCTATTCTGAACCAAATGTACAAGCATGGAGTCGCCCCTCCACCGCCAAATCGTCCATTCAATCGGCGCAAGCAGTATCCACTTGGTTTGGTGTTGGCTCCAACTCGCGAGCTGGCCACGCAAATCTTCGAAGAATCTAAGAAATTCTGCTATCGTTCTCGCATGCGTCCTGCTGTCTTATATGGCGGTAACAATACTCAGGAACAAATGCGTGAACTTGATCGCGGCTGCCATCTGATTGTCGCTACTCCAGGACGCTTGGAAGATATGATCATGAGAGGTAAAGTTGGACTCGACAATATTCGCTTCCTCGTTCTCGACGAGGCCGATCGTATGCTGGACATGGGATTCGAGCCGCAAATTCGTCGTATCGTTGAAGATAGCAAGATGCCACCAACCGGAGAGCGCCAAACACTGATGTTCTCCGCTACGTTCCCGAAAGCGATCCAAGAGCTAGCAAGTGATTTCCTTCACAATTACATCTTTTTGGCCGTTGGTCGTGTCGGATCCACTTCGGTTAACATCACTCAGTCAATATTCTGGGTAGATGAAAACGACAAGCGCTCACACTTGCTGGATTTACTTTCGAACATCAAGGCACAGAATGAAGGCGACGAAAAAGACTGCCTAACGCTTATCTTTGTGGAAACCAAGAAATCCGCTGATTCGTTGGAAGAATTCCTGTTCAACTACAACCATCCGGTCACCAGCATTCATGGTGATCGTACACAGAAGGAACGTGAGGATGCACTCAAGTGCTTCCGTTCTGGGCGTTGCCCGGTTCTGGTTGCAACGGCCGTTGCAGCACGTGGTTTAGATATTCCGAACGTCAAACATGTTATCAATTTCGATTTGCCAGCAGAAATCGAAGAGTATGTCCACCGTATTGGTCGTACCGGCCGCATGGGTAATCTAGGTATCGCAACAAGTTTCTTCAACGACAAAAACCGCAACGTGGCCACCGGGCTAGTTCGACTGCTGCAGGAAACGTCGCAGGAAGTTCCAGGATTTTTGGAAGATATGACCAACGATCGCTCGTGGGGTGGTCGCGGCCGTGGAGGCGGTCGCAACCAACGCTATGGTGGATCGGCCTCTACATTTGGCTCCAGGGATTACCGTCAGCAGAACCAAAGTCGTGGCAATACTCGTGATCAACGCAGTGGTGGCGGTGGAGGAGGCCGCAGTGGAGGTTATGGCGCCGGCGGAAGTAGTGGTTTCGGTGAGTATTTTTTTATTCCTTTGTATTTGTGAAAAGTTGATCCACATCCTTTCCTCTATTAAAATTTTGTAATCAACTGTTAGTCGAGATGCCAAATGGACATATGCACTGGGAAGGTGCGAATTTGCACTTGTGTGCTAGCATGTCAAAACAATATGTTGACGCCTGCCTCATGATGTTTTGATACATCATTTAAGTCACATTTGCACAACTTCAGTGGGCTTAGAAAAATGCTGTGGCTTTTCATGGTCTTAGACATTTTAAATTTATCACAGATCTCTTTTATTTAAGAAGAAAAAGTTGCACCGATCTAATGGCGGGAAAATGTGTTCTTGTCTTTTTTGACCATTCATTCAAAGACGATAAGACGACATGTTACAATAGAGTGCTGTCAATATATTTATGAAAATTGCACATTTTAAGATGTTTAAAATGTTTTTTTTTTCAATTTAAGAGGCAGTAATGTCTATTACAACTGTAATTAATATACGATATGCAGGAATTATCTTAGATCGATTACATTTATTCCTGTGATCAGTTGTGGCTCAGAAAAGTTGACCGAAATTGACGATTTAGAATAAAGGTTTCCGTGGGTTACAAGGTTTCCGTGGGTGAACCTGCGGAAGAAGTTCACTCTTACTCACTTTTCACTTGTTCCCATCCTTCTTATGTTATCAAAAACAAAGTAGTAAATGCATTCAAATTATGCTGAATGGGCTACCCCAGGGAAGGAGGCGGACATGAAACCGAAGAAGGCTGATGCATTGATCCGAATTTTTCAATTACCAGAGATCATTTGGATCGCCATTAGATATTTAATAAGCCTTGCGAGACGGTTTGAAAATAATGCAGATCCAAAATTGTGCTTGGAATTCTCACCAACAGACACAAATGCAACAATGCTGGTACAGCAGCTGCTCGGTAACTGGGCTGACATTTCAGATGTAAATAAATTTCGAGGGGGCTTTCAATCTGTTATTGGAGGATTTAATTTCGCAATACATAAATTACATAATGTTTTTATGCTTTGTTGTTGCGCTGTAGCATATTGTGTACCCTATTGTGCAAAATATTTGACTCAGTTTGTATGGGATTACGACTGTATTTCGTACAATTTAACAAGTGTTTACTCTTCCACGAACCTTATATGCCCGTTACATGCCCCTTCCGAATTTTGACAACAAAATTTCAAACGCTGATTCTTGAAGTTTATTTGCTTTATAACCCATTTAACGAGCGCCCTATTAGCTAAGATTTGCTGTATTGCGACCCGAGCAGCACAAACCATTATTTACAGCAAATTATTATACGGGCCAGATCTAACACTTCAAGCAAGTCATGTAATCATAGACTGAATGTACAGCCGCACTATTCAGTGGTGTTGCGTAACTTTGCTTTTCACCTGTACACCAACTTTAAAATTCTCATTTAAGACATAATTTACACTAGAAATGGTAAAAAAATGCATTCAACAGTACAATTCACCTGATATCAGTTCAATGCAAGCAATGTTTTAATGATGTTGTTTTGAAAGTTAGTGAACAGATAGAATGAGATGAAATTTGTCAGAAGCAGATAATTTCTCATCTCCATGAGATGCTCTAGGAGTGGACAGTCTAGGAGAACGAATAGAAATGAAAAGAAAGTATTGATAGTTCCGTATAGGGTAACGGCAGGCTTTGAAATTGAAAGATACAAGTTTGAAAACGAGTGGAGGGCATTTGAACGGTAGTATACGATTGGGGACATAATCTTTCTACGCTGCGGGTTTACTTAAGAGTACTCCAGCAGTTAAAACAGGTGTTTTACCATTTTCATCCAAACTCCACAACGCTGATGAATGTTGTTTAGAATCAGCCTTGACACTATTTTTGAAAATAGTCCCTCTTCTATAGCGTGTATGGTTGAAGTCGATGGTGATGATTTCAAATTCCAGAAAGTTTCAAAAAGGTTTGAAGTAAGTTAGCTAATAAACTTAATGGAGCTCCATGTCCTAACTTCAGACACAATACTAAATTTGACTTGAACAATTCAGTTGGTTCAGGAACGACCTAACCCTGAAGATGGGAAAACTAGCACTGCAGACAAGAGAATTCTTTTATACATTACTATCTGCTAAATTTGTTAAAATAACATAACAGAAAACACTTGCACCTATCGTTGTAGAGTCACCGAGCTAAGCATATCTTGAAGCATCTGCTTCTTTGCTTCTCTTGCGTTTGAGACATACATTCATCCGGTGTCAGGAACTTCTCCTCTCTGCCATCCGATATGCAGCTTCAATTTGACCGGGATCCTTGTCTAACAGCTTTCACGAAATCTACAACTTCACGGATGTTAGGTGTCAATCTCGCACTGCTGAAGCTCAATTTGATGCTATTCTTTATCTTACACGTTTTGCTAACAAGGCAGTGGCAAAAGCAACCAATCTGTTGGCAATGAACAGAAGGCAGCTATACAATAGCAGTTCTCGAACAACTGGTGGCTCGCTCCGAAATAAACAATCAATCGCTGTTGTCGAGAACCAAATGGAAACTCGACCTTTATGGTGATTGTATAATTGGTTTCTAATTCTGCCACTGGACTTTCAACTTATGATGCATCATTTCTTATGTTCTATAGCAGTGTTTTCTGTGACTGGCAGTTACATATAAAAACAAAAAATATCTAATATCAAATGGAAAAAGGAAGAAAATCAAACATTTTCTATAATTAGCAGCATTCGATTCCTCGTAAGGACGGTATCAAAAATAAGTTAACGACCTATTTTTCTTTCAAATCATACAAAAAGATGTTTTTTTCTAACAAATGGATGATTCTTTATTGTACGGGATTGAACTTGAACATTGTGAAGACCGGATAACATTAATATTATGATGTAGAAGGAGATGTTCGCTCATCACCATGGGGCACCGAGAGTGAACAACAATGTTTTTGGCTAGAATTAAAGATATGAAGAGAAAGTTTTTGATAGTTCCGCTAGTGTGCGGCAGGCTTGGAAATTTAACAGATGTTTTATGAAAATTGAGCGAAAAGGGCATGTGTATTAATATTATTCTTTCACGAATTTACGAATTTTGGTTCGTACACTTTTCATCAAGTTCCGGACATGTGTTTCATAACATTTTTTGGGCGCCTTATCCCAAATTGTTTTGAACACCTGCATATTCTCAGCTGCTTGACCAGTCTTTTTGAAGAACTTATTCACAATCGCCCATTATCGTTTGATAGGCCGAGGCTGAGGGTAATTTGGCGGATTGATGTCCTTTTTAACGAAATCTATACCCTTTTTCAAGGTTAAATCCAGCCAAAACAGTGCAAAGGTAACTATGCTTCTGATATAAATGCAGCAATCTCTTCTACAGACACTCCGAGTCTAGATAGATTTCCGCATTGATTGTTCTGGTAGTGTAAAACATGATAGACTTCATACCTCAGGAACATACTGCTTGCCATACCAGCACTATTCGACCAATCATCTCCACTTGAATCGATCGGTCTGCATCGCTTACATCCGATGCGATGACAGTTTTTTTTGAGTCCTCTTTGACATAAGTCCATCAAAACACATACATCCAGTCGCTGCAAAACTCGCGAATACAATTTCCGGGCCCTTGTTGCTGTGTGTTGCTTCTGTTCTGTACTTTGTTTGGCGATTTCCTGCTTTTGTAAGCCTTCAGATTGTTTCTTGACTTGTTGAAATATTCCAACGCTGGTACCCCCTTTTTTTCACATCTTTGTCAATAAACGACACTTAAAAAAAGGGAAAAATTTAAACCATGCTAACTAGTAAACAAATGAAAGATAACAGTCAAACTCACAGTATGCTTTGATGAACACTTAAAAAAATCACAAATACATGCGTACAGCGGAAATGTACGTGGATAGCTTATTTTCGATACATTCCTTATTTATACACTGAAACCAGCGGCTCAAAATAAATTCGATTCTGTGCTTGTTTTAGCCATCTGTGCACTGTGATGACGCATAAATGTTTATTTTCCTTGGGGTTACAAATTCTCCAATTCCGGTCATAACAATTATGTTACTTTTATTTCTATAAGACGTTTCTCGATTGGGCTGATAACTAACAAAATGTTGTTGTGTTACAACTTAACAAAAAAATGAAGGAATAAATATGTCAGATCAACTGAGAATAGTTAAGAATTCAAAGTAAAAACAGAAATCACCTGTCTCATTGAGCGCCTTATTGACAAAGGTACTAATTTACTGATCTAAATCAAACTTTCAGGTCGCGACGAAGGAACCTACTATCGCAACGGCGGTGGAAGTGGCGGTGGTGGCGGCGGCGGCGGTGGCGGCGGCGGTGGTGGTGGCGGTGGCAGCTACGGTGGTAGCTACGGTGGAAGCTACAGCACCGGCGGTGGCGCCAGCGATTGGTGGAACGAGTAAGGTAACAATTTCCGCGTTGGAGAACCGGGATTCACATTTCCAACTTGCTATTGGGAATACAATACAAAAAAAATACAACAACACAAACACAACATCTTTAAACATACATAGTACACTGCAGATATGAATCAACCCACTCTAAATTAACGTTAAAAGCCAATAAAAGAAGAAAATATGAAATAGTTTATCTTCAGCAGAATGGAGAAGAGAAAATATCATCCCGAAAGTCAGCTACGGTCCTTAATTTCTTTTTAATCTATTCTAACGCGGACTAAAAAGAGCAACAGTTATAAGTAAGAAGGCACAGACCCTCAACATTTTGCGAAAGGGCATATACAGTTAGGAAAACATATTATTTATATTGATCTTATTAACCAACACACATCTGAACACGATTTTAAATACCTTACAACAACAGGCTCGCTTAGCTACATACAGATCGCAAAATGGATAGCAAACAGCAAATCTATAGAGCATCCTTTATAACACATTACTTGCAAATATATCCAGCAGCAAATAAAAAAAATCCCAAGGTCAAATGAAAAGTTACATATTGGAGGAAAAAAACATCAATTTAAAATAAAGAAAAAAAAAAGCTAAACAGGGGTTACCTTCGCGGAAATTCTGCCGATCGCTTCTTCCAAACCGTTGATTCTACTCTGGACGGGTTAACACGAACTCCGAGAACTGTGAAGAAAATAGGGGCGCACGCGGTGATACACACACACACAAAGTACTATTAAAACGTAAAGAAGTGATATAGTGCAGAACAGAAAGGACTGTCTGAAAACATCAGAATTAGGAAGTATAAAAAAATTGGTAGAATTGGCTAACACTCCATTGGAAGCAGAACTTGAAAACATAAAACCAACTCCAGTAAACAGAAAGAAATCAATTGTTACACTTTCCCAGTACTAAATTCTATAGTAGAGAGAATCAATTCTGACAGGACATCGATAAAAAATAGCAGCAAAAATGATAAAAAATAGACAATTCTATGCAGAAGGTAAACAAGAAAAAAACATCTGGCTTTTTTATGTACCGTGTAGAATTCTTCGAATTTTCTAAAAATTACTCACTGGAATGCCGAACTTCGAGCAAGGATAAGAATACTTGTCAACTGCATACTTAGTTGTGAACGGGGCTGCGGACAGAACCATTTTTTCTTGCCATGGTGCAAGCTGTGGAAAATTATGAAATCTTTTTCTTTTCTCTATCTTTTGTTCCTACCTTTGTTGCTCAGTTCACGAACTTTTTTTTTAATTTTCGTCTCTATTTCTCCCAACAGCGCTTGACTTATGTTTAATTACTTCAATTAACTGTGTTTACATGCTCGTATCACCGAAATTTTTGCAAGAGCGGGTCCCACTATGTAAGCAGCACAAGTTACGGCGATTATGATGGACATGACTAATGCATACTACATTTTGAACCTACCTTGTTGGATCACTAATGCCAAGTTTTTTTTTTAAATCTGAAAGTCACTGGAATGCATTTAATGTGCATCGTCTCTACGAATTTTCGAAGGCTGTAATCTAAAAACTACTATAAAGATTTCACATGCCATACATGTGTACCGAGCAAATTATTTATTCAGGGTAAGTCATTCGACACAGGTTTGCATCTATAGCTATCTTATACAGGTATACCTCGATTATATGTACATTTTCGATTTTGAAATGTACATAAAATCGAATTGTACATAAAATGGTTAAACTCATGGGTTCTGTTTTTTATTCTATTACAAATCACAAACATTTATTCTAGATTTTTTTAAGTTTTTCAATTCCTTTCACAAATTATGTGTAGGAATTTGAGGAGTGGGAATGGTCTAATAAATCTTTCGCTTCATGCAAGAGAAATCGAATTTGTATGGGAAAATTTGATAAGGGAAGGAAAGAGGGATTGGAATTAGCCGAAAAAAAATTCTTTCATAATTTGACGATTCCATTAAAGTTAATGTTCTTTTAACGTTTTCGATCTCATCGGATTACCTTTTTTTAGTCTCATCCAGTATTCATCAAACCTTTTAGATTTTTTTTTTCATTTCGTCGTACAGTAAGAAGAAGTATTACAAAGTTTCAGAAGACATAATTTTGAGTTCATTTGATTTTTATTTGGAATTTTCATTTACGTACATTTTTATTACTTCTGAATCTCTTAAAAATCAAACATATTGTTTATTACAAATGAAAACATTCGGATATTCAAAGGCAATTTTCTCAAGATGATTTTCCATTCACTATCTTCGCGAAGATTTTTGCCCTCATGCCACGCAACGAAAACTGCGAATTGAGAGACCAACCGTTCTCTTCTGCATACCGGATCATTACATCAGCGGATTTCAGTGCCGATTCGTCCGAGACCAGCTGAAAGTCATCTTCCGCATTAGCAGAATCCAAAATGTTCGTGCTGTCGTCATCTGGTAGGCTGCAATCCATGATGTTGTACGTCGATTCGTCGTCAGCTGTAGGGTTGAGTACTTTTTCAACAATTTCTGAATCTTTGAGGACTTCAAACTCAGCATTTTCCTCATCGATAACGTTTGACGCAGTGATTGTAGCGGATATTTCCAGAAGTCGCTCCTTAATCATAGAGAGAGGCACCTCATCTTCGTCTTCTACTTCCTCCGGGTTGTACAGCAAATTCCAAGATTTTCTAATAGAAGCTTGAGGAACCAGATCCCACGATTGCGCAACCCAAAAGATGGCATCCTTAACATTTATTTTCTTCACGTTGTCATGAAATTCTCCAGGTCGTCCAAGAATCTCCTGCATCATGATTTGTCTGTACCGTGATTTGACCATTTGGATCACATTCTGATCCATCGGTTGAAGCACCGCTGTTGTGTTTAGCGGTAAAAAGACTGCCCAAATAGCGCCGTCTTCCGTTTTGAGCTCATCTGCATTGAAATGTGCAGAGCAATTGTCCAAGACCAAAACTGCTCGCATAGGTAAACCGTTTTCCGCCAAATACTTTCTGACTTTCGGTACAAAATGCTCAAAAAACCAGATTTTGAACAGTACGCGGGTCATCCATGCATTTTTGGATGCGGCATAGAAAACTGGAAGCTCTTTTAAATTTTTCAACGCACGAGGGTTAAGATATTTCCCGATAACCATCAGCGGCAACTTCAAAGAACCGTCCATGTTCGCACACGGCATAAACGTCAGACGTTCTTTGTTCACCTTCTTTCCAGGTGCGGTTATCGAGTCCTTGTCAACGTATGTATTTGTGGGCGTGCTTTTGAAGAAAAGACCGCTTTCGTCAGCGTTGAAGATCTGACTTGGCAGCAAATCATTTCCGCCATTTCCGCCGCAAACTTTTGAACAAACTGGTCAACGATGGCAATGTTGCTTGATAATTTCTCTCCCGTAATTTTCAAAAGACGAATTTCATGTCTTTTGATAAATTTGGCGATATATCCCCGACTTCCAAACTTGCCTTCACCCATCAACTCGTTGAAAAACTTCACTGCTTGAACTTGCAGCATTTCTTGGCTTAACGGAATGTGTTGTTGACTTTTTTGCAAAAACCAGAGGTAAAGCGCCTCATCCGCTTTCGGGTAGCGAGCGGATTTGAAAGACTTACGATGAGCTGCAAATGATAAACATGAGTGCGCTTTTCTATGAATAGAATCTCCAATTTGCTTACCAATGTTTCCTTGAATATTTGCAATGTTGTTCAGTATCTTTGATTTGGATCGCTGAATGTTGTAAATAGTAGATCGTGCTTTGATGTGGTACTTTTCCATAGCATCTTGAACTGTTAGTCCATTTTCCAAATCATGGTTAATCTTCACTTTAGCTGTGAGAAGAATACCCGATCGTTGCTTTTTAACTTTTGGAATTTGAACA
The DNA here is from genome assembly GCA_034211315.2 of Aedes japonicus. NCBI lineage: Eukaryota > Metazoa > Arthropoda > Insecta > Diptera > Culicidae > Aedes > Aedes japonicus. The sequence continues at coordinate 48,272 of JASCZW010001189.1, forward strand.
GAAGCCATTTTAGAGATTACAGCCTGCACAAATCCGGGTTCAAATAGAAGTGATGATACAACTTCCTCACGATCAAAAATGTCAAAAAATACACGGTAATCAGATACTAATGGGATGCATGTTCAACATAACCCAGATTTAATCTGACCGTTGAACTAGAAAACATTGTTTTAAGATCAAAATGATGGAAAAAGTGTAGATGAGTAGAGTTGAGTGAGTATTGATTGAGTACCAGTGATGTTGAAAAACCGAAATCTCAAATCTCACTCATGATTTTTATCAAGTGCGATTCTTTTCTCTACGAAATCATAAGCATAACAATCATGCCCGATTTTTTTATTCCGTTTTACTCATTGATTGTTCCTCGGTGCTTACATTGCATAAATGGGGTGTTTTCTTATTTTTCTGGTAGAGAAGTAATAAATCACGCCTTCAAAAATAAGAAAACACCACCAAAGCAAAACTTTGACCAATTTGGGAGATATCATCGTTTAGCTCATTTGAGACGAATAATGAAAGTTCGGCTGAGAATCTCAAGCGCGATTTTTGTCTGTATAATCGAAGGCGATTTCGCTCACGTTGAATGACTCAGTGAGTTGCATTTTGAGATGATTTCAACATTACTGTTGAGTACAGTATTTAAAAATCACTTGAATTGCCTCGTTATTTATATTAGGGAACATTCATTGATCACGCCATTAATCGAAAAAGCACCGTGTTTATAAACACAACTACCCTCCTCCCTTTCGTCAAGCATTTTGTTTAGAATCCTCTAAATTAATCTATATGTCGTCACACTTTTTTAAAACGAGCATTTCAAATATTATCAATGGATATAACCTAATTGAAAAATTATAGGCAGAGGGTTAAATCACTACTTCTTCATCCCCAGGATTTTTTGTATCATGTAGGGTTTGGATTTAATCGATCAGACTGTCTGATACCCACGATGAATTTGTCGAACAAAGTACTAGCGCCAGCACTGTATATTTTGGAAAACCTGAGGAAGTGAGTTTTGAGTGCCCGCAATTGAAAAAGTCTCCTTTCCAAGGGAACAACCAATTTAGATAATACGAAAACTGTCCTTGAATAAAAAATGAAACATGTGAAAAACCATGTACATAAAATCGAGGTAAAATGTCCATAAAATCGAAGTACATAAAATCGAGGGTACATACAATCGAGGGTTCATAAAATCGAGGTATACCTGTAGTATTCTGCAAGGCACTTTAAATCAACAAGGTGCCAACTACACCAAAGATGGCGTCCTTACCTATTGCTCAGGTTGCGGCCACAACTCTCCTATGTTGGGTTGGATTATTTGGAGTAGCTGGGTCAAACGGCGGTGTTCACCTGCATGACAGTGAGAGTCGTGCACTTAGAAATCGCCCATTCGTTATCTACGGAGTCTTGCAAGATAACCGTACGTCGTTTGTAGCTCGCAGAAGGTCTCCTATCGAAATATACTCCGATAATGGAATTTTCTGGGTGCCATCCGTGAACTAGGAGAGGAATGAAGCAATAGGAAAACAACTACAAGAGACGTTCACGAACTCCGCTACCATCTGCACCCCATTTTGGTGGGGCATCTCGTAAGGTTGGTAAAGATGGCTATAGAATCGTTATGCCGCGATAGGAATCTGAACGATGAAAGGTTACCTATCACGTTTATACGCCTGGAGAACTCCAATCTGGAAGCGCTGACACCGAACCATTTCATCTTACTAAGTTCAAACGGAGTTGTGCAGCCACCAAGAGCACTGCCTGAGTCGACGAAGGTTATTTGTTGTTGGCATCAACAGGGCTGGTAGCAGGTCACTTTTTAGTGACATAGTCACTATTTTGACTCTAGTTACTAACTCAACACTTGTGATCAGGAAAGCTTAAAGGCGTACAAGAACAACGTCGGGTGAAACAAAATCCATTCATAAGTCAGCCTTATTATATTCCAAAGCATCGTTCATAAGTTGAACCTTATGAAATTCATAAGATTATTTGGTTCAGTGTATATACTGCAAAAAATAATCAACATTACATGCGATGTAAAACCTATGCAAAAATATGGTCGACTTAAACTTGACGCATTTCCTTTCATCGTGCATTATAAAATTTTGCACACCCCTCATTTTGAAGATGTGTGCATGTAGTATCATGCCTCAATTTTGATTTTGAGATTAGCAGTTCAGTTATCAAAATGTCGTCGAAGGAAGAGGAGCAACGCATCAAAATTTTGCACGTGCATGGCGAAAATCCAATCTACTCTCACGCCAAGTTGGCGAAATTATTGAATGTATTCAACAATCAACTAAATCAACTGTCATCGACGTAATAAGTGTTCGGTGAACGTTTGGCGACAGCCAGGAAAGCTGGATCGGGGGGAAATCGAAAGCAGGAGCCCACAGCGACGACAAAAAGAGTTGCCCGCTGTTTCGAGCGGAACCCCAACCTCTCCGTCCGAGATGTCGCAAAGAAGCTGGGAGTGGCGCCATCAACCGCGGATAGAGTTAAAAAACGAGCTGGACTGTCGACTTACAAGAAAGTGGTGATTCCAAACCGCGACGATAAACAAAACACGTCGGCCAAAGCACGATCGCGAAAGTTGTACACGATGGTGCTGATGAAGTTTGATTGCATGGTACAGAATGATGAAATTGACGTCAAGGCAGACTTTAAACAGCTTCATGGACATGAATTTTATACAGCAACCGGATGAGGAAACGTGGCAGATTTTTTCAAGCACAATAAATTGTCAAATTTCGCGAAGAAATATTTGGTGTGGCAGGCCATCTGTACCTGTGGCTTGAAGAGCAACGTTTACATTGCGACCGGAACCGTCAACCAGGAAATTTATCTGAGCGAGTGTCTACAAAAACGTCTACTGCCTTTCCTGAAGCGACACAATTGTTCCGTTCTATTTTGGCCGGATTTGGCATCTTGCCATTACGGAAAAAGGCCATGGAGCAGAGCTTAAAAATCTCATATTCAATTCTCAAATTGCACAACATATCAATCATCACGTACTGTTCCTAGCCAACATGAAGTAAACACAGATTTGTCTTCATGAATCTCTTGTGCTGCAAGGTGAATCAACTTGTGTTGTGTTGCTTTACTTTCATCATTCATTTGTTCCAGAAAGCAGTGAATGTACATAAGCGTAAACAACTCATTCAATTTCTTCGTTCTACCCGGAAGAAGAAAGAACAGCCATTCAATTGGAGAATAAATGAGGTCGAAACACCAACATATTTTGCCTGCACGTGTTTTCAGCCAGTTCCAGGGATTGTCGAAAAACACAGAGTAGTGCAAAATAGACAAATGCTTCACCCAATTTCAAGTGTGCGTCTCCTGTTTCAGAAGAGCGCACAAAACGAACGTGTGAGATTTCGTAGCAGCACGAGAGACAGATAGCCGCACATGCACTTTTCTTTCAGTAATAGAGTAAATATAAAGAGTAATGCACAGTGCTCTACTCTGTGCTGTGGCTCATCCTTTGGTAAATGGTAGCAAAATGAAAATTGTAGGGGTTCATAGAGGGAAAATGTATTAAAATCCTTATTCACAAACTAGTCGGGCCTGCTGCCGTGTCTGGTTTTTGCACTTGTGTTTGCACAGAGACTAGAGCAAATTCGAATTGAGATGTGCGGATTTGAGCGCACGGGAGCACAGACTGCACTTTCACGTCTCTATGAAATTTAATTTGCTGTCTCGTAGCAGCGCGTGCTGCACTCAAAGAGATTTAAGTCGCACCTTATCCCTGGCCACTTCTCGAAGCGATTCTGCAAAATGCCTTTTCTCGATCTTTGCTTCAGCTCGGCCTTTTGCCTTCCTTTGCCTTCAGCCATGTTCGGGAATATTTGAAGAACAAAAATCCTGTGGCAGAAAAAATCACGCACGAACCCGAAAATGAATGACTGGTCACGAGAACATTCAGTCAAGCAACCAGACGCGTGAATAGCCAGGGACGAGCTTAGCTGTGGTGTGAATGAATTGTGTGGAACACAGGGACCACAGAATGACTGAGCACAGCAAAATAAGTCGACACGAATGTATTGCGTGACTGATAGAACGAAGTGAAGAGAGAAAATTGTGCACACTGATTTTTTTTTTACTCGTCGTTCACAACGGGTGTAATTTTTTTCGAGCTCTGCCATGGAGTGGTATGCTGTCAACAACGTTCAAGTGGTACCCTAGGACAAGAACCCTCCCAACACGCCAGAGCTCCGCCCAATCGAACAATATTGGTCCATCGTCAAGCGGAACCTTAAGAAGACTCAAAAAGCTGTTGTGAGCGAGACACAGTTCAAGGCAAACTGGCGTTCTGCGGCGAATAAAGTGGACAAGGGGACTGTACAAAATCTTATGGCATATGTTAACCTAAAGACCCGGCAATTCACATTCAGTAAAAAAGAAGCTTAGCTGAATATTTCTCCTGTATTCTGTATTAACTGAACTTGAAAAAGAAAAAAGAATTTGACTTATTAATAAAAAGTTTGATCGACTCACACACATTACTGTTTGATCAAATTTTGATCGGAACACCCTTTATATTTTTCTCCCGTTCTATACTTCGAACTTAGTGTCGGACGTAGTGTGTTGTATAGCGCATTTTATGGACTATACGACGCACCATGTCCGAAGTTATGTTTAACATCTAGAACAGGAGCGAACTTCAGATGTGACCTATTTCGGTTTTTAATTGGAATGAGAATACTACCCAAAGAACAGACATCCAAGATGGAGTGCCCTCCGTTTGTAAATTTCTGTAAATGCCATTTTAAAATAACAGCTTGTTTCCGTTAGTTTTGGTGAATCGTATGTTGATGGCGCCTTGAGATTTGATAGTCTGTCAATTTTAGTTCACCAAACTACCTAGACTAGGCGCCGCTGATTTTCCAATGGTTTGCTTTTAAAACTTAACACAGTAAATTGGGAAAAAATATTCGAGCCTGGATGTCTGTTCTCTGAGATACTACCATAGACTAACTCTACGACCAGTAGGTCCCGAACAAATACGATTATATTCTTGGCTCAGTCAGTACTAGCACATCGGTCCCAAGCTCAATAATGCGCCCCTAATAAGGAACTCACACGAACACACTCTCAAATATTCTGTCAAAATAACACAGCAAATCAAAACAAAGGCGCAAATATGTATATCAAGGTGCTGGTTTCAAGGTGTACTTCGGACCAAGGGGTTCTACAACAGTGAACCAATTTCAATTCGCTAGTTGCATATTGATTGTTAATACTACTGCGAATATGGTACTGACATCGGAAGCTCGTGAACTGTGCACTGATAAAAAATAAAATAATAAAAATGATAATTCAAAAGTATATCTTTTATGTGTTACTGGCACATATACTTCATATCAAATCAAATTCACTTGCAACGTATTGTTTTGATACATATTTTCCATTTTAAAACCCAATGCAAAGTATGTGTCTCACCTTATGACTGATAGTTATAAAATTGAACACATACTTGGATTGAAAAAAATGTCAAAATGGCGCTCGAAAGTTTTTGATCACTTGTCCTGCATGAATTGAATTTAAGTGACGAACTGGTGTACAAGTATACCTCGATAGTACGTACATCAACATTCGCACTTCAAATCGAAATTGCATAAAAACTACTGTTTGTATCTAAAAATTTGTGTAACCAAAAGAAAGAGCAATTTTTGGTTGTATTAGATTTTTGATACAATTTTTTAAACAATTTAGTTCCAATGAAAATTATTACGAAATTTGTATGGTGTTGATCCAAAAGTTTTAATGACGTTTATATGATGGCACATAGTATTAATCCTAAAAAAGGATGGAATTCATAAGCTTTACACGTACTTTCTATATAAAAAGCAATATGGTATTCATTAAAAAGAGGGATTAAAATCATAAGCTTGACACATACTTTTTATATGGATAGAAATATGGTATTCATCATAGTGAGGGATAGTTGCTATTGGAACTTCCTCTTAAAGTTTATAAGCACACCGATTAGCTATTGTTTGTAAACCGTCATGGCAAAAAATATTAGATTTTCAAATGCATTTGTTATAGTACGTTCGCACTACTGCTTATATTACTTGATATAGAATATCTTGATATCAGCAACTATACATCTTGTTTTCACTAAAAATAATGTACATGTCATTTGATATCAAGGTAAAGACTGTATTCGATGAAATTTGGACACACGCAATTGTTCGTAACTTTTTAGCGTGTGGGTAAAAATTATTGAAATTTTAACTGAATGTATGTCATTGTGTTGTGTCAATTGTGTATGTGCGTTTCGTAAAAATCGGTCGAGTGATTTCAGTGATGGCTTCGAATGAAGAAATAGTGCGCCAACAAATTTTGGGCACTCACTTCGAAAACCCAAACGCTTCTCATCGATGGATCGGAAAACAGCTCGGAATCGCACATTCAACCGTATCTCATGTGATCAAAACGTTCAAGGACCGTAAGACAACCAAGCGGAAAAATGGTAGTGGCAAAAAACGTGGCACATCAAATCCGGAGAAGGCCAGGATGGTATTGAACCAATTTAAGCGTTATCCCAACACATCGTTCAGGGATGTTGCGAAAAAGGCGAAAGTTTCAGTTTGTTTTGTGCAGAAAACAATGAAATGTTCTGGATTACATGTGTACAAGGTCCAGCAGGCACCGAACCGAAGCGATAAACAGAACTCGGTGGCCAAAACTCGTGCAAGAAAACTTTATCCATGTGCTCACAAAACCGTTCGGCATTGTGATGGACGATGAGACCTACATTAAAGCCGACACCAAACAAATGCCAGGACAGGAACACTACGTCGCCACCTCTAAGTTGGCCGTTCCGGAGAGAGTACGGAAGAAGAAACTGTCGAAATTCGCCAAAAAAATCCTTGTCTGGCAAGCGATCTGCGGATGTGGCAAAATGAGTCAGCCCTTCATCACCTCTATGACCGTTAACGGACAAATCTACAAAGACGAATGCCTCCTAAAATGACTTCTGCCCTTCTTGAGATCTCACGATGGCCCAACACTGTTTTGGCCAGATTTGGCATCTTGCCACTATGCCCGGCCCGTCTTAGACTAGTACAAAGATAATAATATAGTTTTTGTACCAAAAGACGTCAATTGGGCGAAGTTCCGGAGTGTTTGGAAGAAAAATTTTGGGCAATGATGAAGGCAAAGCTCGTTAAAACTCCAAAATTGATAGAAAATGAACTTGAACTGAAGAAAGTGTGGTTAAAAGTAAGTAAGCAAGTCGGTCCTATCATTGCCCAAAATTTGATGAAAGGGGTCAAGGCGAAGGTGCTGGCATTTGGGTTGGGAGAAGAGGTTCAATAAACCAATGATGATGATGATGATGTGAACTACCATCTAATGTAGAAAGGCAACTGCCTATAGCACTGGACTGTTTTAATTAAACGATTTGATCAAGGTTGTTCTGTGGTAAATGTTTCATCATGTTCCTGTATGAAGGGCCAAAAACGTATTGTGGGCCCGTAAGCAGATACACTTACGCGCAACCCAAAGCTACAGGGGTCTAAAGAGAATCTCCTTCCAGAAACAAGTTCGCAGAAACCACACCAAAACCGAGCCCTCGCCAATTAAAAAGTCCCATTAGATGGGGAGAAGAGCCCACCCTTTATTCACGAAATGTTAACAACAGGAAGTTGGCAGTCGCACTCTTCCTATCCAAATCGCTTCAATCGGGTACTCTGATGGTCCCTCCCTTTATCCCAACATACGGTGTTACATAAATATATGAAAAATTCAGAGAAATTAATATGATTTTCTTACCTTGATATTGAATTCATCATACCTTGAAGCTTATGTTAGCTTGTTTGTCTAAAAGTAAAATTGGTTAGGGTTCCTCGTTCCTCACTTACTGCTTCGACCTTCCTTTGATGTAGGGTCCATATTATCGTTTCGGTGTTTCTGCTTTTGAAGAACTGACTTTGGTAGCGAGAGACTCACAATGTGTAGGACACCACTCTCGGCCATGGAATATGGAAGAGAACAGTAGAAAGGAGAGAAGTATTAGTAACTGGTAACATGCTATGTGCTGTGAGATTTTCATGGTGATATTCTCACAACGGCCGTTCAGAATGGTTCGACGGATGCATATGAGAGATCATTCCCGATGAGTTTCCACTCGTTTACTCAGAAGACAAGAAACATTTTACTACATGCTACATTTGGGAATATCAGGACAATGATCCCCCACCACATCTTCAAGTGGTCATTACAGGCTTTCAATTTGGTTCAGGCACTTTTGAACGTTTATGTGGCAGCCTATTCACACATGAAATCTGCCGCGACCAACTCGACAGAACGCGCCCATACCCCTTTCTGAACCGAAGGGCAGGGAGAGGTTCAATAAACCAATGATGCCAAAACTTAACCATTTAGTAGTACTTTATTTCCAGAAAGTTTGAAAAGAATCGGGCCCAAGGAAAATTTTTGGTGACCTATTTTGTGTGTCCAAATTTCATCGAATACAGTCTTTACTCTATATACACGTAGTATAAGCTGTAGTGTGAACGTACTATTAGAAGTGTAGAAGTGCATTTAGGACGCGATGTGTGTAGACCTTGGCAACTCTGATTCCTCTCATAAAAGATCAATGATCAATCGCACCGTTGAAGGTTTGGAACGCACACATACTGCAATTGGGTAACTGTAGTTGAACGTTGATAAAGGGTCTCCAGAGTTAAATTGCATCATTTTAAAACAAGTATTGTCATTAAATATTCATATTCAGGGAATAAAATACAATGTATAACCTTAGTTTAAGTATTTTTATTTCACTGCATTTCTTTACCAAATCCAAAAGCCCGTAATTTCTTCGTAATACCAACAATCAATATGCAACTAGCGATTTGTAATTGGTTCACTGTTGTAGAACCCCTTGGTCTGAAATACACCTTGAGGTCAGCACCTTGCTGTACATATTTGCGCCTTTCTTTTGAACACAGCAATTTTGACAGAATATTTGAGAGAGTGTTCGTGTGAGTTCATTATTAGGGGCGCATTATTTAGCTTGGGACCGATGTGCTAGTACTGACTAAGAGAAAAAAATCGTTTTTGTATGGGACCTACTGGCCCTAGAGTTAGTCTATGGTAATACCACGCATAAGATTTTGTACAACGCTTGAACCGACTTTTTTTTCGCTTTCAACCATGACTTCAACATTTCCTGTTCTGTAGTGACAACTTTAGGATGCTTACGAAGTTCGTGCTTCATTGTAGCCCTATATTTTTCAATTGGCCACAACTATGGAGAGTTTGGGGGATTCAGATCCTTCGGCACGAAATTGACACCATTCGTCTTGTACCATTGCAGAACATCCTTGGAATAGTGAAAATATTGTACGAACGTTGTGTGTTTTGAGAAACGGAAGCAGGCGCTTTTTCAGACCACTTACAGTTGAAGTTGTCACGAAAGGCTTGCTCCGTTTACCACACGAACCCTTGCCAAATCATTGATTTCTTGGGGAACTTTGACACTTGCTGTTTCCTGAGAGACTTTGAAACATCGTACTTGTCTTTCACAGTCACATACTGGTTGCCGGGAATTTGTTTAAAGTTCGCTTTTACGTGTGTATCATCGTCCATGATGCAGCAGTGTTGTTTCAACAGTTGTGTTCACAGCTTACGCGCACGTGTTTTAGCTGGCCTATTAGATTTTTTTCATTGCGGTGTGGAGCTTTCTGAACTTTGAATGAACGGAGCCAGGCTCGTTTCTTGGCTTTCTGCACGAAACTTTTGGTCAAGTGCAGCTTTTTCGCGACATTCCGAACGGAACAATTACACGCGGAACATTTATAGTCGATTTGATTTTCTGTTCGTTCGTCAGGATGTTTCCAAATGGCTTTGACTTTGCTGGGAAAGAAGCTGCATTGGGCTAATAAACTAGGGGCAACTCAAGGCAGGAAACGAAAGCATACGAATTAGAGAATTCAACTTTCGCGTTTCAATAAGGAAATTTCGGATTGATCAAAACCTCAACATGGTAATGCGTTAGAATTCATGTATTCGTTTTCTGTTCACCATCTTTTGTCGGAAAAAGAACCATTTTATTCACAAATATTAATAAGCCATTTTATTTATTACTTTGTTTTTTGTTTTCAATCCTGCCGGCTATTGATCGCCTATCGATAATCCAAAAAATGGAGTCTATTTTCATTGTCTCTTTTTCTTCGCGAAATTCTTGAACTGCTTTAATCTCTCTATTGATACCTAAACGTATTGTTCTCTCTTTTTTTTTTCCTTCTTTCATTCTCCCAACAACGTCTTTTTCAATCCTTTTTTTTTTCTTTGCGCGTGATCTGTTTTTCTCATTGTTAATTAGGTTTTTTTTTCTCTCCTAGAAGATAAAGTATATATGTGTATATCTAGTTTTTTTTTTTAATTTTCATAATTCTATTTTTGCTTTATGTATAAAAAATAATATTTCACGTGTCTTTTCGGCAACGCTCCCATTTTCATTAGAATTTGATTTCCCGTTTATGGTAAATCCAAACTTCGATACTGGTTTAATTTTTGTTCCATTCAGCGTGTGTCTGTGATACAAGTTTAGGTATAATAATAATAATCATAGTTTTGGAAAATAAATAAGAAACGTGCTATAAGCGTTAGGCTAGAGCACGTTTCTTTACGCCTTTTTCAACGTTCTGGTTTAATCACTTACAACTTAGTAAGTTAATGGAGTAAGGCGTTATTAGTACTTCAGACGATTTGATAATTAACTAATATTCAATCCAAGTAATCTTTTGAGGCGGATCTTAGTGAATTTGAGATTTTCGTTCGATGCACGTTTCTTTTGCTAACAATAATTACCGTATTGTTCTATTCTGGAAGATACACAGCATGGTAGAATTGAGTGCCTTCAAATCGATGTACAACTATGAGGAATATATTTCTTTTAGAAATACGTACACGGCAACGATGGTGTGCATAATGCAATAGGTATAACTTACAAAAACCCTTTCCGGCACTCGGAACGGTCGGCTTTCATTAGTCTTGCTCTTAGAGGATTGCTTTACAAATATGTGGAAATGAGCAATCGCTTCGTGACATTTAGTGGATTTCTGTACCTAATGCAAAATTATTTCCAGGAAATATTTATCTTTTGTAGGGCAAGTTTTGTAACTTTTTAAACTCCAGTCCAACCGAGTATTTATTGGATATCCAATTTGAGGAATTCTTTAAAACTTGGATCATTTAATTAATTAAATAAATCAGATAAAAATGACACTCCATCCCAAGAAGCGCAAAATGTTAACCTTTGAACAACTTTCCACTTGTCAGCATGGTTCACGAAACAGTTTCCCACAAACTAATCAACTTTAAGCCTATTTATCATTGCCATTCAGAGGAGTGTATACGTTTTGAGTGTACATAACATCCACCAGTTCTTGTATAATGCATTTATTGTAAAGAATAGTAAAAACTTTGCTTTGCTGTACTTTAAACAATAGATTCCAAAACAATGACGTACAAAACAGTTTTCATCTTCCTGGTTACAGCAAAAAAAAAAACCAAGAATGTATTTTAGTACAATATTCTACATAATTTGTTATTCCGTTGTTCTCATTCATAATTTGCGTACGGACCTAAAAAATTCACAATTGTTTTCGCTAACGAATCGTCTGCATCTTCTTTCATTTCTGGTTCTGAAAGTTTGTCTGCACTTCTTGCTCATTAGGAAATTATTACAGCTTTCGACGGATGCCTTATTTTTCTTCCCCTGGTTGTTTCCATGATATAATAACATCTTAAAGCAAAACGTATAAGTGGAGTGTGTATGGAGGGGGGTTTGTGAGAGTCGGTCTATGGGTATGTTATGTTTGTTCATGAGGAAACTGCAGGGTCCATGCAAGAAGGAATGGGTCGCATGTTCTCGCGGTATGCCGAAAAACGATAGCCAACAACACACATCAAGACCGGCTTCAGTGTATGTTTTGCTTTCGAATTTGTGCACCCGTTTCTATTCAAGAATTTGGATCGGGGAGGGACGATCTAGAGATATTTCCAACGCAAGAAGATGATTGTGTATGTAAATGTTTGGGAGTGTAGAGACAGTACTGAGAGGAAAAGGGAAGTTCTTGGCAATGTTTGGGAATCGAGAATCGGGAAAAAGGGGAATATCGTAGGGTAGGACACAGAGTTTTTAAAAGTAGCTCGAAAATATGCTGGTACTTTGCTAAGTTTATTTTCTTTTCGGTTTCAGTCCTCTCGTCTCAGTGCTCTGAAAAGAAGTAAGTGATAATTTAGAAAACAGATGCTACAAGCTAAAAATATGGTAATAATAATTCAACATTTATCAATCGATTTTTGTTCGGTACTTTTCAAGATCGATGGATGATTAGACAGATTATCGCCTAGGAAACTACAACCGAGTAGAGCATTTCCAGTCAGAAACGCTAAAAAAAAAATTTTTTTTTTGTCTTGATTTTCGAGATTTTCAGCCTCGGGCTGGTTCATCTCCCGTCGTAGTCAGTCAAACAACACTTTTGGGCATTTTCGTGACTTCTCCGGGGGTGAGATTCGAACTCGTGACTTAGGCGTGAGAGGTATGGATGTTAACCAATACGCCGGGGTCGCCTCCTTAAAAAAAAAAAAAAAATATTGATTTTGCTCGACATTTTCTGGTTTTAATGAAATTTTGTGCATATGTAAGTTTCTACCCTAAGTAACATTTTACATACAAAAATCCTAAAATTTCCTGGACTTATTTTCTATAAGGGTTTATTTAAAATATGAATTTTATTCTTTCAAATCATCATAACATTTAAACGATTATTCTGATCAAAATGTCGTCTGAAAAGAAATTGTAGGTCATTCAGTGTTCTTCAAGACAAAACATAAACTGACACTAAAAACAATGTAAATTCATGCTAAAAAAAACATAAAACATTGAGTTTTTCGGAGGCCTTTTCGAACTTTCTAAAAAAATTTTTTTGAAAAAACTTGAAGTTATATCCTGAAATCTGGTAAAGAGTTTAAGACGGTCACTTCTTTAATTTTTTAAATTTTTATGGATTTTTTTTGAATTTTGTGAAACCGCGTATTTTTTAATATAACTTTACCAAAAATAGACTTTACGTATTTATTTTTTATAAAAAAGCACATAAAACCTTTTTTTGTAAACCAATCCGTTCTGAAGTTATTGCGAATTTTATTAAAAGGACATTTTTTGTAACAATATTTTCAGCAATTTTCAAACTTGTATCCGCTTGTTTTCAAACTTGTATCTTTCAATTTCAAAGCCTGCCGTTGCCCTATACGGAACTATCAATACACTTTCTCTTCATGTCTATTCGTTCTAGCAATAAATTGCCGTCCACTCCTAGCGCTTCGCATGGAGATGAGAAATTATCTGCTTCTGCAGGCCGATAAGGAATCCGATTTTTAACAAAGCAAAACCAATTCCTGGAACTCAAACATATCAGTCTTACATTCCGACTTCAAATAACCCAATTGCAGTTAAGGTATTTTCTAACTCTAATGATGAATATTTAATATGTTCAAATGAACTGAAATGTACAAAATTTAATGAAGAAAAAAAGAAAAAACATTGTATGAAATACTGCTTCTTCTCTCCCTAAACAAAACTATCCGAAACACACACATATCCAAAAGCATCAACTTGATTCGTTTCCATCGCGTCCAAACAGAAACGGTTAAGTCTGACTGCCGGCGTGTCTGAGAAAAAATTGCCTGTTTTTCAATAATCTTTTATTAAAAATACATTTTGTTGTGGACATCACGACTAACAATCAAAAAGGATCAAACAAATTGCCAAAAACTTAAATTTCTGTTATTAAAATTCGCAATATTTTGAGAACGGCTAAGCTTACGTAAATAGTTTTTACATGCTTTTTAATTAAAAATGATGCATAATATCTGTTTTTGGAATATTTTAACAAAAAAATTATCATTTTTACTTTTTTCAAAAAAAATATAAATATTTCAAAACAAAATATAAACAAAACAAAATATAAACGTTTTATGTTTTTTCAAGCATGAATTTAATTTTTTTTTTAGTTTCAGTGTATTTTTTTTCTTGAAGAACACTTCATTACCTACAACTTTTTCTAAGACATTTTGACCAAATGAGTCGTTTGCGAAAATGTTTTGTTTGACAAAATGAAATCCACATTTTAAATACGCCCTTATAGAAAATTAGTCCAGGATAATTTTTTTTAATGAAAACCGTAGTTTTGGATAGAAACCAACATATGGACAAAATTTTATTCAGATCGGAGAATGTAAGGTTCAACCGGTTTGCTATTCTGGCTGGAAATGCTCAATAGCGTATGTATAGATAACGAGAAGTCACCAAATAACGAGAATGACTTCAAAACTTTTCTATCAGAACAGAGAAATATCACCTTATGTGAATGAATCCTAACAATATTCAGAAAATTGTCACAAACACACTTTCACTCAGAAATGTTCGGTAGTATACAGCATGCTTTCGGAACAGAAAGAATTGCGAGCGCGCATCAATTCTTTCAAGCGAACAAAGATCGAGGGAAAAAGTACATGGTAGACCATTTGAAGTGTGAAAATGTTTCGAAAACCGTCATACACCGTACTCGGACTACCATAACAGTAATCCGGAAGAAAGGTAACGGCCCTCCAACGAAGATTATCGATAAGAAGACGCTCCGCTCCGATCACTGCGCACTAGATTTATCAATAAGGATTCGGTGAGCCAGCGTCCAGCAAGTTCAATTGTTATAAGTCGTACATTGGTACGACTCTGAAAAGGGAGGGAATAGTATTTCGAAAGAAACTCAGATCCCAAGAATACACAGTCGAACTAATCAAAACTGTGAAATCCCAGTGCCGCAGAATGATCCAGCAATACGGTGGAAAGGCTTTCGTTCTTGAAGTTGGAAGATACTTTTCCCTGTCCAAGTCCCAGAAAACGACTGTTTTTTCACCAAGGACAAATCTACAACTCCTCCGAAGGTTAAGTACAAATTCAAGCACAATTTCGAACAAAAAGGGAATTTCGGAGCCGTGGTTTAAGCCAAGTGGCTTGGCAATCAACCAGGAAGTCTGGCAAACAGAGTGGTTGCAGAAAATTCTCATCCCTTTCCTTCAGAAACAGCACTCGGATGGAGACTACGTGTTTTGGCCGGACAAAGCATCATCACATTACGCGAAGAAGACGTGAACGTTCCTGGAGAGCCAAAATATACCATTTGTGCCAAAAGACCGGTATCCTACTAATCAGCTGCTGTGTCGTCCTATCTGGGATTTTTATTTGTCCATTGAGCTCCACTGTATACAAAGGTAATTGGAAGGTCAAGGACACGAGGCAATCAACAGGATCAGAAGCAGCATCCGGAAAATTGGCAGCCGCCCAGTGGCCTGGTGCTACAATCAGGACTAAACTGCTTTAGGACTTATTACTAATTGTAAAATTTTGGAATTATAAACCTTTACGCTTGACAACACTTTGTGGTAACCAACCAGTTGGTCATCACCCTTTGTTCTTTCCGAGATTTCAGTTCCATTTTTATGGCACAGTATGATATACCGCAGAATGGTTCTGGGCCAATAAACTGTGCATTTGAACCTTGTTTAGCAAGCTCGTCTGCCCTTTCATTGCCTTTAATGCCACAGTGTCCCGTAACCCAGAATAAATTTAGTTCTCTTGGCACACCTTTTGCAATGAAAGAATGCATTCCCAGACAAGTTTGGATGTACGCTTGGCTGTCTGTAAAAATACAAATATTAGCATGTTTATATTTCCTATTCAGACAAACGTTAACACATTTTGTTATAGCAGAGATCTCCGCTTGGAAAACCGTTGCATAGTTTCCCATTGCTACTGAGATTTCTACCCCAGGGCCGAAGATTCCTGCTCCCGTTTTTGTTCCAATTTTTGAGCCATCTGTGAAGAATTTTATGAAGCCATGACGAACA
Source organism: Aedes japonicus (assembly GCA_034211315.2). Taxonomy (NCBI): domain Eukaryota; kingdom Metazoa; phylum Arthropoda; class Insecta; order Diptera; family Culicidae; genus Aedes; species Aedes japonicus. Next base: position 64,208 of record JASCZW010001189.1, read on the forward strand.
GTGGGACCTTCGACTTCCCAATCTATACGTGACGTTTCACATATCTTGTAAGGAATCTCATGGTTTTCCACAGGTTTCATCCAGTCTCCATTCATATACATCACTGGCCCATTTTGAAAGTTTTGTGAAATGCCCAACTAAGTCACCAGACATGTAAGTTTTCAACCGTTTAAGTCTAAGCATACTCTTTTCCGCTTCTAGTTGCACGTATTCGTGCAAAGGCAGCAGATTTAGAATTGCATTCAACGCATTTGATGGAGTGCTCCCGTTATAGCAATGGATACTAGCCGTTGCAGTTTTGTAAGCTTTTTCTGTGCAGTAGCCTCTTTTGTTTTTGGCCACCACACAAGAGAAGCATACGTTACTTTTGGACGTATTATGGATGTATAAATCCATATTATCATTTTTGGTCTTAGACCCCATGTTTTTGAGCATATCCAGAAAGCACTGGTTGCCTTACCGATCACACACTCAAGATGAGCATCCCAGTTCAGTTTGGCATACAGTATCACTACTAAGTATTTAACCTGTTCACTAAGATGAATCTTTAATCCTCCTAGCTAAAACGCTTTTAGACTAAACTTCCTTTTCCTAGTGAAGGTACAATTACTACTTTTGATGTGATGCTAAGGCCGTCCTGTTACACCAAGACTGGGTAAATTTTAGGGCCCATTGCATTCTTTCTGAAATGATGTTGTCAAATTTTCCCCTCACTATAATGACTATATCGTCTGCAAAACCTACAACCTCGAAATCTTTTTTCTCTAAGCTTCTTAGAAGATCGTCTACAACTAAGGATCACATAAGTGGTGAGAGGACTCCTCCTTGGGGACAAGCTTTCGTTGCCCGTACTGTAAAAGACGAACTTCCCAGCTCTGAAGTGATTTCTCTTTTTGCGAGCATGGTATGAACCCAGTTAATTATGTTCATGGCAGGTAGTTGACTGTTGACATACCAGACTGGTAAGCAAACTGGAACTCAGATAGTGGATAGTTGTTCATGTAATTTGATTTGATATTCGATGTCGTAAAATCGTAATCATTCAACATCTTTTCCATAGTCTTTAAGAGGACTGATGGAAGACAAATGGGTCTTTAAGATTCAGAAAACGCCTTATCTCGCTTTCCTATTTTCGGTATAAAGATAACTTTGACTTGTTTTGATGGAGATGGAATATGGTTGAGTCTCAAACTTGCCTTAAAAATCTCAATTAAAGGCGACATCAACACTGCTTCGCCGTTTTGAAGCAAAGCTAGAAATATTCCGTCCATTCCTGCAGATTTGTAAGGCTGAAAAGATCTCAATGCATTTTCTACGCTGGCTTTCTCAAAGATTATATCAGCCAACTCATTGACTGCGATTGTTGTTTTAACAGACATTTGAGGTGTCCTTGTAAAACTTATTCCACCTTCAAGTGATCTATCCCTGTTTGTATCTACACACAAAACTTATCCAGGAAAATGGGTTTCCATAATCAACGTTTCACCAGGAGTTTTTGTAAAAACCCCATTTTCATTTTTCAGATTTCCAAGTTCAATCGTATGATCCTTTGCAAGAGCCCTCTGAAGTCTGGCGACTTCCGGAGTATTGCTTATGTTTTCACACGTTGGAACCCAGGATCTTCGTTTCGCTTTTCTTATTTCTTTATTGTACCAAGTAAGTGCACTCCTGTAGGGCATCCAATCTGAGGATCTTTTCGCAGAGGAGTTCCACTTTGATAGAACAACTAGTAGGGAAAGAATTTAAAATCTTAGCTTTTAATTTTGTAGGAAAATGATTCCAATTTCTGTATCGCGAGCCATACTTTCCATTCTCTCTATTTGGTGGCCACCCGTTATGCTAAAAAAGTCCAAATAGCCGTTCGAATGGATCAGTAGTACTTTAATAACATTTTCCACAAGCGTCGGATTACAGAAGCGATACTTTAGTACAGATCGAAACACAACAGTGCTGGGTAGCATACTCTACAAATAATAGAATGAAAAACGTAAAGGTGATTGAAATATGAATGAAAGAGGCAATCGAAAAGTAATCAAAGAGAGTCTCTCAATGTAAGATTCGCCCTAATGGAAAAAAAAGTCCCTAGATATATAGACAGCACAATCAGTTGGGAACCAACTGGCTCGATAACTTACCTTCTCATTCCCCGATGGTAGGCAGGCTGTGTAGTGAATTAACACACACCTCAATCTTCAGATTTTTTTTTTTGGAAAATATTCTTCCTTTTCCCAACGGCCTCTCCCCCATCGCCACACCATCCGCAAACACTGGTGTTCACACCGGGTGTTGTGTCATTACTACTAAGATGGTGATTACTACAAACTACTAGTACTACTGCATCGCGCCGGCCGTTTTGAGCAGGGTCAATTCTTTATCCTTTGCTTGCACCACCGACCGCCAGTGGATGTCCTGTTCGATTACTTTCGATTCTAGATTTTTCAGTATGATTTCCTGCAAAAACAAAACAGATTAGTTAATTCGTTGGAACGGGGCCGGAGCAAGACTTACAGTATCAGCTATGATTAACTTATATTGTTCTACTGATTTCTGCAGCTGCTCGTTCCTCTGCGACAGTGCTTGCTGGTCTTCAGCAGCATCTGCCAGCTCGGGAGCACCATTTTTGCTACTTCCCTCGTCGGGTTTCCCGTCGTGGGCGTCATTGTGTTCGTTTAAACTACTATTATTGTTAGCACTATTGTTACTACTCCTACTAGTGTTGCTATTGTTGTAGTTGTGGTGGACAACCTCGGTGCTATTATTACTGGTAGCGGCGCTGCAGAGGCGAACGCTTTCCTGCTGCTCTCGAATGCAGGCGACGGTGGACTCGAGCCAACTATGGAAGTTAGTGGCATCCAGTGGCAGTGCTGAGACAATGTCTTGCGGAAGCAGCTTAACCAGCAGGTCCTTGGTTCGGTTCTGCTCCTCCAGGATCACCTTATCGATATCGACCTTGGGTGCTGGAGGGGCTTCCTGAACGTGATTGGACGCTTGCTGCGCTTTGCTGGCTGCCATTACAAGCTCCTGTAAAGCAAGAAAAGAGAAAGTTGGTATTAATCTTACAGATGGTCCTTATTTAGAAGGATTATCTAGTTCTGTAGGGTGCTGCTTGAAACTTACAACTTTACTACTTGAATTCGTGTTAGTGGTACTTGGTTTGGTGGAGAAATTTTGAGTAATCTGCAGTGCATCTACCAACTTCCAGTTCTTCCTGCGTAAATCCTGCGGCAGCGAAATTCAGCAGGTCAACATAGGAAAAGGAACGTGGGATTAAGCCGGATCCGGAACAGGTTGGTGGTGTATACAAGAGAGGTGAGGTTTGGAATCGGAAACAAAGAGAACACAAGTACGTTGTAATACTATTGCTTCTGGGTAATGAGTTGATGACTAAAACTAAGCGGGATTATTTACAAAGCCTAATGGTTAGCTATCGCAATATGCTATTTACAGTAACATTTCGACAAAAAGTTGTAAGTATCAAATCCATCAAAACTAAAGCTAACCGAATATGAGTTAAATTCTTACATTGTTTTTCGCCCTCTGTTCCTCGATCTGCTTTTGAAGCTCTTCCTCGCGGGCACGTAGCTCGGTGGCCTGGTGCTCCTGGTCGGCTAGCTTGGATTTGTAATCGGCGAGTTCGGAACGACACACGGCCAGTTCTGTTTTGCTCGAATCTAAGGCATTCTGGAGATTGCGAATTTCCACCTTGTTGCTCTCTTCGGCCTGAGTATTGGCTGCGGTGGTAGCGGCCATTACGGCGGCAGCTTGCTTCTGTTTCGTTTGCAGTTCACCAAGTTGAGCCTTCAGCTGTTCCGCTTCGAAGTTCTGCTGCTGGCATGCTTTTACCAGATCCTCATTCTGACCAGCCGCAACGCGCAACTGCTTCACCTCATTCTCGTACGTGCTAAGCTCTGCGGGAAAAGAGGATGAACGTCTCAATTAACAGGACAATTTAAGAATGCTTCGAACCGTGACAGGGCCACATTTGACGCGGGTTTGAATTTGATCGATGCTTGAATTTAACACTGCATTTTACCTTCAAATGGAATGTAGAGTTTTTGTTTAGGTTTACCCTTCACATTAGTAACAAATAGTTGAGAATTGATCGATAGTAGGACTACGTCTTTGTTTTCTATACTGGGGTACATTAAAAAAAAATATCTATTGCGACCGTCACGAAATGCGGTCAGGTTTTGAGCGTTAATATCTCAGTCGTTTCTCCAAACATTTTCTAAATGTTTGCACCAATAGATCAGAAATATTTCTACGCGTTGATTTCAATAACATTAAACTATTTAAAATAACGCATTAAACTATTTAAAATAACGCAAATATAAGGTGATGTCTTATAATGTCGATTTTTCAGAGTAGATTTTCCAAATACCGAGAACTTTCCCAGCACAGACTTCATATTTAAGTAAGGAACGTCTCCTAGACAGCCATGAATGTTATATAACGGGTACACCTTCGCAATTTGATTCAATTTTACGACAGTAGTGAAGTCGTGCAATGGTTGTAGGAACGCAGTTGGCGGCAGAAAGCACCCTGAAGGATGCACTGGCGAGCACTCGTTGCCCAGAGAGGCGTAGGTGCAGTTGACTTTTGGCGCCCATGCTCCCGTCAACCTCGATGCGAGAAACATTGCTTTTGAAGCCTACAAGTTGACGGGGAAAAACCGCCAATGACAACGAGACAAGAATCAATCATGCCACGTCACCTGCAGATGGCCACCCGCAACGACGAGGAGCTAAACCAAGAAAGAAAGCCGATCTCCATTTCCGAACGGATTGAAAGCGTGGCTTCCTGACTGATATAGAGTATTTTGCCAGTATACTGCCGTGAAACGCATATCAGTCCCATATGAATAGGAAATCAAGCAAAGATGGGACTGATATGCGTTTCTCCCGCTGGTTTATCTCCCGTCGTAGTCAGTCAAACACCACTTTTAGGTATTTTCGTAACTTCTCCGGGGGTGAGATTTGAACTCGTGACTTTGGCGTGAGAGGAATGGATATTAACCAATACGCCGGGGTCGCCCCTCTATGAATGTAGATATCAAGATAGGTTATATCAAATAATTAAGGTTGAAGCGCGAAACGTTTAGTGTATGGGAATCACAATGTATGGGAATCACAACCCCATTGGGCTGTACCTTGTAGTTTTTCCTAGAGAAAGTGATCACCGAACACTTCTCCGGATTAACCACCATATTGATTTGAAGCTGATGTTGTAGGAGGTGACAATCGTTGATAGACTGGATTCGTAAAAAGATCTTCAAGTCATCGGCATACGAAAGACGGGGGCCTAAGAGGGCTAGGTTCACATCATTAAAGTACAGCAAGAATATCAGCGGCCCAAAATGACTCCCTTGAGGTATTCCTGAAGTGGCTGAAAAAACGTCAGACATGCAATCACCAACAGCAGATGATCAGTGACGTAGGAGCGAAACCATTGTAAGAGACTTCCATTTACTCCAAGCTTATCTAGTTTTGCGATAGTGATGTCGTGGTTGAGCTTGTCAAAAGCTGCTGAAAGGTCTGTATAGATGACGCCCGTTTGCGCCCTTTCGGCCATATTTTCCGTGATAAACGAAGTGAGACATAACAGATTAGTGGTAGTGGAACGGCCGACCATGAATCCGTGTTGATCTTCACTAAAGTATTGCTGGCAGTGGGAGAGTAGAGTTCAAATAGTTTCAATATCGCGCTCAAAGACGAAATGCCTCGGTAATTATCCAATCCTCGTTTGGTTCCCTTCTTGTGAACTGGAAATAAGTGCGCAACCTTCCAACACGAGGGAAATATGCCACTTGATGTGGAAATCCGGAACAGACGATGCAAGGGGCCAGCAGAATGGAAATGTGTTTCTTTAGAAATACTGACGGAACTACATCTGGGCCAGGAGTGAAGGATGACTCCAGCTGCCATGCGGCGTTTCAGATCATCTCAATACTGATATCGATTGCACCAAATGAGTGACCATACAGAGAAACGTTGTTCGTAGCCACAGTTATCTGATAATCAATAAATATGCCGGCAAACTTGATCGAAAACAAGCGGCAAATATCCGGAGGAAAGGAAGCGGTTACACCACTCAAGACCATGGACGATGGTAGTCCAGACTCCCTGCGATGCTGATTAACATATCTCCAAAAAAGATTTAGGACGTGCTTTCAGCTTTCTTTGGGCATTTTGTTAGTATCGAGAGTAGCATAGACGACTAACCCGCTTGAACTCGTAATTGAGTCTCACGTAGAAATGTATCAAGGGAACCGTGCGATATTTAGTGTATCTTGTTAGTCGATTTAAGGTTTTTTAGTTCCTTCTTCCACGGATGAAGAGAGTCTTACTGGCGAATAGTTTTCGGCACATGCCTGTCAATAACGCATGTCAAGACATGAGGAAATGTGAGAGCGGTATTTTAACGTCGGTCAGCACCTAGGTTATGCAACGATGGCCGGCTTTCCTGAAATCATACGACACAGGCGCTGGAAAGACAGCATGTCCAGACTTTCAGGAATGGAAACGACTAGAGGTGGATGATGTGGGACAACCAAAGGGGCGGGGGCCGTAGAGATGAACGGAGCGGTGTCTCGAGCACTTACAAAACAAAGGTCCAAGCTGCGGTGATTTTCGTTCACTACATGGTTAATTTGGGAGAGTGTTGCCACGCTATAGCAATCGAGAAGAATGAAGCACGAATCTTTCGCAGTCAGGATGGAGAAAGCCACTGCGAGACGATTTCTACGAAATACCGGCCAAATTGAAGTCACCTAGCACCATAAGTCATCCGTTGAAGCCGAGTTTTTAACTATAGAGATATAAATGGGATTGGTAACCCTAGATATTATCGTGAGGCGATTTTGCTTATACACAGTTTTGAAGAAAAACGCAGTTTTAGAGTACGCATCGGTACAGGACGAAGTTTTGCTGAAGAATTCAAAATAAAATCCGCGAAACTGGATGTAAAATCAGGTAACTTACTAACGAAAAAGTTGTGAACGGAACGGAAGATTTAGTCAACATGCGGAACAAGAGAACAAGTTCTAAATAGAAGTAATCTCAAGCTAAGCAGGTACTTTGGTAGACGCCATTACCATTATCAGAAGGGAACTAATGTTTACGGTCATTTACTAACTTGTTTCTTCCTTACATATCAACAATGCTTCCACCCCGTTGGCAGTGATGCAATAGTATTCTGCACTAATGGACTTCAGGCGTGCAATTTCCGAGAATCGATTGCTCCACTGGAGCATTCATTAGTTAGCAATTATAGCGTTGTTTGTTTTGTTTGGTTTGTGATTTTTAGTCTAAAAAATCATGAAGTGATAATTAACCTAACCTATAAATCATATGGAAAAGGATTCCCTCCAGTTTCACCTTAATGATTCAATGTCAAAGATTATACTGCGTTGTCAGGAATAAAATCATGAAAGACCTCCGTAAAGTACCAAACTTGTGATTTAAATGAACTTGTGAAGTATTTGTACGTGTTTATTTTGCAATAAAAGAAACACGAAACAAGAGAAATTGTTTGAAGAATTCTGATGGAACTTTGTTTCGATGTTTTGTTTTACCAAACAATTTCAACAATATTTTGCAACCTATGCTTATTTTGTTGAATGATGTTTGAACTACATATTATTTAATATGTTACAGAAAATGGTCCAATCTTTATTTTTTTTAAGGTAAGTTTAGCTTCATGGTTTTCCTGGTGGGTGTTGGCCAAATTTGGATTTTTCAGATATAATCCTAAATAGGTTACAGAATATTTTTCATACATCTAGTAGCCTTACGTCCGTGCTCCATCACAGTATTTTCTATTGTGATGTGTCCAACTCAATGGGTAAATTTAACTGAAGGTGAATTTGAAAGAAGGGGAACTTGGAGTAGAGACACGTACCCACTGGTTGACACTAAATATTGGCCAACGTGCTTTTGCACATTTGTTTGAGGATTTGTTAGGCGACACAAGTTTTCAAATCCAAAGTTCGAATGCCGTACTGCATCAGTGCCCAGACTTTTTGTTAATGAATCTGGACACTTTTCAAACCACAAACTAGCATGCAGTTATGAGCTTGTAAATTTATAATAGCATATTAGTGTTAAATTTGAGAGGATTCATCGATTTCTTTTACAATTTTTCCAAGTTGTAACATTCCGCCCACCCTTATGTTAGGCGGTGGGAATTTCTTTCATGATATCGGATCGGTAGATTTACAGTTATGTTATGGAAGTCCATAATTATGTCACGTAAGGGGGAGGGTTTGGGAAAACGACGATCCATACAAAATTTAAAGGTCCATACAAAAAACGTGACAAGGGGGGGAGGGGGGGTTATAAAAAGTCAATTTTTGCGTGACGTAATTAATGAATGTTCCCATAAAGAGCACCTGAGCCGAAGAGATAAATAGAAGTGAACTTTCAGATGATTTGTTTATAGATCAAACAAATAATTAACCTTCAAACATTATATGTAATCAGTTACAATGAAGGGTGACAGTGATAGTATAGACCAAACTTCAAGATTAAGGGGCTATTAAGAAGAACATCCGTCTGAGTTCATCAGATAGAGCTCGAATGGGCTTCAGTTTAATAAACAACTGGGTATTATAGTCATTTGTTCAATGCCTTCTTTTTCACTATTCTCGTTCGATGCTCATTTCAGCCAACAGTGTCCAGCACATAGTTATTATCAATCATCGACAGCCCGCAACAATAACTCTTAGAATCTTTGCAGAGCAATGACTTAGCTTTTTAACCATCCGGGGAAATGAAAAGATTCTACTTATATCTTTGTTCTCAATTCTGTTTCTTGTTAGGCAACAAATTATTTATTTCTACCAAATTTGAAGACAGCCGCCAGGATATAAGTGTTTTATTTTGTCTATTTTGTTTTGTTTGGTTTTTTGTTATGCTTGTCTCTTTGCAGTCACAATTTAAGGTAACTCCTTCTCACTAAATTTTCCTTATCAATCTCCACCTATCCTTAACCATCTATGTGCAGATCGGCGGGTGGAGCTAATCAATAACAATGACAATTTTTATTTTTCCCCAGCAGAAACGACTGGGTTTGATGAAGTATTGGGTTTGGATGGTTAAGGGGAATGCTTGAGAAAGAATTTATTGTTGGCCAATGCAGGGCACCTTCTACGTTGTCTTTTGGTTTGAATAAATATTTAATAAGTTGGGTTTATGAGATGTTTTTAAAACTCAAAATTCAAACGGTATAAACCTGGACATGTTAATCGGTCCCATTATGAAAAATGTCTAATATTTATAATATTTTGAAGAATTCGGTTCGGGGTTTTCAAATTATAATGGCCAATTGAGTGCTATACAAATTACTACCGGCTAGCCGTTTTACACACGGGTTTCTCAAAACTTTTTATGTAATAAGTATTTTAGTTAGGCAAAGATGAATTAATGTACCAGAAACTGGACGGACACTTGCGCCTACCCAGTGGAGGACCCGGATACGACCACCCATGTGAGTCTAGTATGTGAGTATCGCACGAGCTGACGAGTGCAACGGGAAGGACTTATAGGTGTATAGACCTGGGGGTGAGTCCCTGGATACGCAATCTTAGCAGGAAAGCACGGACTATACACTGAACAATTACAATTACAATTACAAGTTTAGCTTCATGGTTTTCCTAACTGCATCAAATATGGTCACGGTAGTGGTGCATTGTTTAAAATTCAATGCGACAATTTTTTTTACTAGGGCCTAACTATCAAAAGTAATCAATGGCTATTTCCGCGAATTACTCAGCATTGAATACTCGCCTAATCAATCCACTACGGTTATTTCGAAGAGGAAAAGTTCACCTATCCGATAGAATAGGAGGATTACATGGGTATCCTTTGTGCCACGAGAAATTTACGAAAGAAGTCATTTTTTACGTGTGTCAGTTAAGTCCCTTATGAAAAATCTTTGTCGGACTTCAAAACATACCTTGCATGCGCTGCTGAATAATTTCGTCCTTATTGTGTAGCAGAATTTCGTATTCAGTCTTTTTCTTGAGCATTTCCTGCAAAAAAGGAAACTATTGTAAATATGGTGAACCTCGTCTAGCTAAAAAGGACACACACACCTCTTCGGTTTGTAGTTTCTCGTTTAGTAATTGTCCCTTGGTCATCAGTTCACGCTGCAACAATTGCATGTTTTCGTTCAACTGAACAATGGTTCCGGCGTTCTCCTGAGCGGCGGCATGCTGCTCCGACATTTGCATGTACTTGGCCTGTAGTTGTTGGTACTGGTGGGAAAGAGTTTGCTTTTCGGCAGCGAACTTCTCCGAAACCAACTGTATTTGTTGAGTAAGGTTTTGCACTTCCAAACGTTTGTTGTTCAGCTCTTCGTTGAAGCTTCTTACGGTCATGCTGCCTTGAGTTTTCTCGTTGTTCAACTCTTGGCGAAGTTCCTTCAACTTAGCATGCAGTCCAGCGGCGGACTTCTGCTCTTCAAGCAATTGGTTTTCCTTTTCTAGCAGTTGCTTCTTCAGTTTCTGCAGCGGATCTGATGGATCGTTCCACTCTGACGGGTCCTTCGTCAGTGTATCTTGCTGCTTGTTCAGCAAGAAGTCAATCAAAATTTGAATATCGTTCCGCGGAAGATCTGCCTTGCCGAGAATTCGAACAAACGGCTGCACATTGGAAGCGTCCTGCACTTCGGCAGCCAGCTGTTGGGTAATAAGTTCGTTTTTCTTCTTTTTGTTGGACTTATCCTTATTGGCTGGGACGTTTGCCGTTGGCTTAGGTTCGCTCGCTGGAGCAACAACGGCAGTGGTCGGAGCTACAACAGGAACGACGGTAATCTCCTCGACACTACTGTTCTTCGGCGATGGCTTCGTATGTTCCTTGTGTTTGTTCTTACGTTGTTCCTTGGGCTGTGTCTTGGCTTTCGATTCTTCCTCCTTCTGTTGGGTTGGATTTACAACGTAAGTTGGATGGATACATGATTGACGATAATGAGATAGAAACTTACATGTTGTCGAGCAATCTCGAGGGCGTCCTTGGGATGAATTTCTTCAAAGTGATTAATCTCCGTGGCTGGCTCTGACTTGACTAGCACCGGTTCCGATTTGTTCAGTAGAATACCACCCTTTTGCTTGTTCTTCTTACCTTGATTTTGCTTGTCTTTTTTCTGCAGATTGAAGAAATAAATGTATAAAATTATTAATACAATTGTATAAATTATTTATTAAAATTAATCTAACATTCCTGTGTTTGTTTTAGTTTGACCTGATTATTGAATATGAGTAATCACTACCAGAAGTGGTAAATTCCTGCCCTTCGGTTCAGAAAGGGGTATGGGCGCGTTCTGCCGGCTTGGTCGCAAAAGAATTCATGTGTGAACAGACTGCCACATCACCGTTCAAAAGTGCCTGAACCATGGACGCGAGTGTTGTCTCATGACACATTCAAAAGCAGAAACATCCAGACGACAATCTGGACCCTACATTAAAGGGAGGCTGAAGCAGTAAGTGGGGAACGGTATATAACCCTAACTAAGTTTACTTTCAGCAAGATGATTCCAATATCAAGAAAATCATATTAATTCTCAGAATTTTTCATATACTTATATAACACCATATGTTGGGATGAAGGGAGGGATCATCAGAGTCCCCGAGTGAAGCGATTTGGATAAGAGTGGGACTGCCAACTTCCTTGTGCTAACATCTCGTGAACAAAGAGCGGACTCTACTCCCCATTTGATGGGACTTTATACTAGACGATGGCTCGGTTTTGGTGTGGTTTCTGCGAGCTTGTTTCTGGGAAGAGATTCTCTCTAGACCCCTGTAGCCCTGGGTTGCGCGTTAATATATCTGCTTACGGGTCCACAATACGTTTTTGGTGCTTGATATACAGAAAATCAAATCAACCACATCTGCATCTGCCAAAAATGGATTAAACGCAGTGCCGATATCGCATCTGATACGCACACTAGAAGATTTAGCTGCTGGGAGCAGTTATCCGTATCTATCCCATATCAGCAAAGATGCCTAGAGCTGATCCCATGCTCTTCGCACAAATGTTGCATCAACTATTTTGTAATATCTGGGACACCGCGGTTTTTCTAGCCGACTGAACGCACAAAGCCTAAAGAAAAGCTGTATATTGTCCTCAAATTTCTGTGCAAAGTTATTCTGAATCGGATACAGCAGAACATCGACGCGACTCGCCGGCGGCAGTAGGCACGATTCCGTTTCCAAAGATCTTGTTGTGCTCCGAATCATCTTGGAGAAGGTGAACGAATTCCAAGAGTCCCTCTATTCGATATTCATTGACTACGAAAAAAAGTCTTCGACAGACTCAGCCACGAAAATGTGTGGGGCGCCCTGAAAAGTGTCCTGGAAAAAATTGTCAACCTCAGCGAGCTCCCGTACGAGGCTTTCGCGTGCAGAGTCCGCAATAACGGAGCCGTGTCCGACCATATACGAATAGTCACCGTTCGAGGAAAGGATGTATACTATAACCGCTATTTTTCCTTATCGTAATCGATGAGACCAAGAGAGCTGCGATTGATTGGGTACCGAACCTTGGGCTGCTTTGGCAGCCTATCAGTTTGGAGTACCTCAACGACTTCGATTTCGCTAATGACGTTGCTCTGTTAGCACAACAACCTTGTCGAAAGCTCCTGTGCGACGGATTTCATCATCAATGACTAAACTAGACTAAATGGTTGGATGTCAACACGAATGACTTTTCGGTAGCGGGGCCAACAGTGGAGAAAGTCGATAGTTTCCAATACCTTGGTAGCCAGATAGTGTCAGACGGCGGAACCAAGAGCGACATAGGTAGCGACGAATCAAGAAGACTAGGACTGGTATCTGTGCTGTTGTAAGCCAGCGAGACGGGGTCTGTATCAGCGGAGAACACTCAAAATAAAGCAGATGTTCATTAACCGATCATCAATCGATGTCAACAGGAACCGATATCAACAGAAATTCGGGACCGAAACTACGAAGGGGCGAGATACTACGAAGGGGCGGAAACAAAATCTGTAAGAAAGAACTGGATTGGATCCCAGCAGGCGGGGGCTCGTGGTGTCGGAGCCTCAACAAGGAAATAAAGAAAGTCGATAGGAATCTGACTAAGGCCCAAGTCAATGCTAAGGCGAGCAGCCGCCCAGGGTGAAAATCTTTCACGTTCGCCCTATGCAATCCCTAGGATTGGAAAGCAGACATAAGTAAAGTAATTAGTTGTCAGAGCGAGTGAATTTCGATATCTTGTACGCAGCGTACGGAGCCCCTCAAGAGAGTAGCACTTGTTACATCATAACCATCATAAATACCTACACGTGCAACTTCACGAGCTGGGATAGACACTATCCAATTATTTAGCTTCGCCGACGACGTTGATATCGCAGCACGTAACTTTGAGACGATGGCGGACACGTACATCAGACCTAAGGCTGAGGCTAGTAGAATTGGGCTTGTGATTAATGCGTTGAAAACAAAATACATGAAGGGAAGAGGCTCACGAGAAGGCAATGTTAGCCTCCTACCGCGAGAAACTGTGTATCTGGGCTCATTCGCCGATAACAATACCAGCAGAGAGATACAAAGGAGCATTATGGCTGGCAATCGAGCCTAGTTTGGACTCCGAAGGACGCTAAGATCGAACAAAGTTCGCCGAACTTCAAGGATGACCATCTTCAAGACATTAATTAGACCGGTAGTTCTCTATGGTCACAAAATATGGACATTGCTAGTGGAGAACCAACATTGCTAGACGGTGGAGTGCAGATATAAGGCGGAACGTGGAAGAGGCGAACGAACCAAGAATTGCATCAGTTGCTGGGAGCACCTATCAGGACCAGCCTTGGTAAAAACACCAGACCGTTCTGCACGAGAGCCGAACTTGACTGAAAACACATCACCATCACGGTGTCCAAAGCCAAACCACGAGCACTGATACTGGTGTTCAGGGGTGCCATTATGCCAGATTTTTTATCGACAAAAAGACAAAAAGAGAAAGTTTGCATAATGCCAGACTTTATGATATTAGAACGGATTAAAAAAGAAGCGTCGTTCAATCCCACTCCACTAAAGCGTTTAGTGATTTGCGTGACTGCAGTTCTCGTCCACTGAAAACGATTCGTAGCTATTTTGTGCTAGTAGGTAGTCCGTCAAATATTTGGCATTGGTCAAATAATGTAATTCCACGCTTGACTGTAACAAAAGAATGCGAGTACACGAGTCCAAAAATGATTCATTTTGGGACAACATTTGTAAAGGGCCTATCAACATGTGTAAAACCTCTTTGACCCTTTTCAATTGTTAGTCCATATTTTTACATTTCCGTGTATTGCCAGATTTTTTATTAGCGACATCCCAGATATTTTTCAAAAACTAATGACAACCCTGCTGGTGTTGTACCCACCGCGTTGGTTGTTATTTTGGAAGCACGAAGTCAAAGTGGCGAATATAATGCACGCGTGGTAAAAAGTAGCTCCGCGAGCAGTGTAGTGTTTGGACATGGCTGCTTTGCAGACCTCGAGAAAACGTATTTTCCAGACGGATTAAAGAAGATCGAGCATCCCTGGGTCAATTGTATCGAGCTTAAAAGAGACTATGTTGAGATATAAATATGTTGATAAAATCAAGCCTTTTGGTTTTAACATGGCTGAGTGAATGCGATGATTTGCGGTAATGGGTGCGCTGCCGAAGAGATGCTCCACTCTACATAGCAAAACATCGAAAACACTCCACCGACTACCAGATAGTAGTATCCTATTAAAAGCGTTGAATGATTTCTTCTTACATCGCTCCCAGTTAAAGAGTAACCAATTATAAGTGTTTTTTGGTATTGTCTCTTGCGGTATGAACCAAGCTTAAACTAATCTGAATAATGTTAATTTAAAATCCAAAACCAAACCATTATTCTTACCTTGTTGTGGGTATCGGTCAGTGCGAATGCTTCAGTTTCGGCAAATTCCACGCTGGCGTTAACCTTCTTCTTGGCGTAGGTCAAAGGGTTGATTTCCTCCTCCATTTGACTTTCGGACGAGTTGGAATCGCTTTCCACTTCACCCGAGTCCAGATCCGAATCCTTGACGACAGCTGCAGCCTTTTGCTTCTGCTGTTGGGGCTTCTTGTTCACTTTTTTACCCTTTTTGTTGGCATTTTCCTTGGTAGATTTCGAAGTCCCGGCTACACCGAGGATCTTCTCACGCATCTCACGTTTTTCCTTTAGTTCCTCTTCGAATGATTTTCCGGACAGGGGCTTCAGCAGGAAGAAGTGAAGTCCCAGCAGCGAGACTAGGGTCCCAACAAGGATTACGACAAAGATAAACAGATCCATATTTGCATGGTTCGGTTCAAGGGCAACGGGTCAAGAAACTCAACGGTTCCAAAAGGAGAAGGGACACAATTAGTTGTTTTTTTTTTTCAGACAAGCACAAACAAAAATCGGCTCAATCACTTTGAGCACGTCAGTCGGCGAAAGTCACTGAAAAGGAACAGAGAAGAGAAAAAGAAACGATAGGTAATTAAATTGGATTTTTTGGTTACACAATTCAGTGAGCATCACATGGAGGAAAAATAACAAAATTTATAATTCACAATTAATAGAAATGTATTAGTTTCGTTAGTGAAAATCCACGAATCTTCTGTACAGAAGAGTAAATAATTTTTTATGAGAAATCATCAGTATAATTATTCAAGGACCATTTTCGACCAGATCAACAGTTTCGGGTACGCTTGTGTGAGTGCCCAATCTAGATGAATGACATATGCATATAGCACGCAACCAGCATCCGGTGATTCTCTGCAAGCTATTCTTATCAATCGTGCTCAAAAGTGTGCCACGCATGGAATACATAAATTAAATGAATTTACAATTCGAACCATACAACCATCTAGCTTGTGCCTGACACGTATTCTTGATATATTGGAGCTCATAAAAAATTGTGCAATCAGGCATCACTCCAGAGTTAGTAGACACAGCTGTTTTCAAGCAATTGAAAGTGACTTGACTAAACAATTTTAATTGATGTTACAGCTACGCCATCCAGTCAAATATCGTCTCCATCGGTTTAAGTCCAGAAGACCAGCATCACCCCAACGACCTCGGTGTCCGTTTATATGCACGCATGAGCGTATGCGTAGCAATGTAAATCCCGTTGTTCAATCATCCAATGTGGACTCCTCAATTAATCTAGCAGACTTCTCTCGCTGTTCTCGCTACTGTTGCCTTCGTTTCGCAGTTCTTCCATTTCCACCACGCTGCTTTTCGCGTATCGATCATTTGAGTAATACTACCGACCATATACCGTTCGTTCATCGAATCGTTCTCTCTCTTTCTCCCTTCAACACCTTTTGCTTTATTACAAACCTACATTCACATTCGCAGAGACCGGTTGGCTTTCTCGATTAAAGCTACTACTATGTAGAAGATATCTGAGCAAGTTAAGCCGCATAAACGTATACGCTTACGCATCACAGAGCTCGAAATCGCGGTGGTGCAGTGTTCTACACTGACGCAAAACGGACAGCACTTTGGTTGTTGGCGATATTCCAGAATTGATTATAATACATGATTTCATTTAAAAATATTTAAGGACAGATCTTCGAGTACTTATGTGATCTCTTTTTTCGATAGTTCGCAACGTATATTTCTTTTCCCCATTGGTTTCATGAACCTATCGATTCGCCGGGTAATAATATTAATGTATGCAATAATCTGAATTGTATGGACTTCCCCGATCGATTAAAAGAAGAAGTTTTAATATTTTAATGTGCTGGAAGTCTCCGGGTTCTAATGAATTGTTTTTAGAATTTTTGACCGTATCAAATCATCAAATTGTAAAATGGTTTAACTAGTAAAAGTGGTATACCCCTGTTATATATTCGCAGCTTATAGTTTGTCAAGTGGACAGCCTAATACGCGTCTTCTCCCATTCAGGCAAAATTGAGTTTATAAAACTCACCACCTTTCCAGGATTTGCAGTCCAGATTTCTCTAGGTTGCATATAGCCACTGTACAGGAATTGTAATCTGCCCTTGTACAAAGCACCACAACTGCAGCGCAAATGTTCCGAGGTATCACGTTCCGTGTTACAGAAACAACATATATCGTTCTCAACCTGGCCAATGTTTTTCAAATGATATTTTCTCGTGCAGTGTTCGGTTACTATACTAGGCCAGTATAGGTACGAAGAACTCTCTTATTGAGCTCCGAAAGCTTTTGACTGATTGCGACATTTGGAATTATAAACCTTTTCGATTGAACACACTTTGTGGTAGCCGGCCACTTGGTTATCACCCTTTGTTCTTCCCGAGATTTTAGTTCCATTTCTATGGGTCAATATACCGCAGAATGGTTCCGGGCCAATAAACTGTGCATTTGTACCTTGTTTAGCAAGCTCGTCTGCCCTTTCATTACCTTCAATGCCACAGTGTCCCGGAAGCCAGTATAAATTTACGGAGTTCTCTTGGCACACCTTTCGCAGTGAAAGAATGCATTTCCAGACAAGTTTGAAAGTACATTTATAATTACTCAATGCTTTGAGTGCCGCTTGGCTGTCTGTAAAAATACAACTAGTTGCAATACAATCTATTTCTTCTTTAGACAAAAGGTAACACATTCAGCCTTATTCTGCGTGGCGGGTAAGTCGACACGACTCAAAACTATGCAAATCAAATGGAGAGTCACCTCACACGAGGCGACAATTGTCACCTCGTATGTGAGAGCGAGTCGTCTCGACTCACACGCCACACAGAATAACGCTGATTTTATTATAGCAAAAATCTCCGCTTAGAACACCGTTGGATAGTTTCCCATCGCCACTGAGATTTCTATTCCAGGACCAAAAATTCCTGCTCCGGTTTTTGTTCCAATTTTTGAACTATCTGTAAAGAATTTTATGGAACCATGACGAACTGTGGGACCTCCGACTTCCCAATCTATTATCCCTTACAACACATAGGTTGTAAGGGATGTCACAGTTTTCCACAGGTTTCATCCAGTCTCCATTCATAAACATCACTGACCCATCCTGAAGGTTTTGGGAAATGCTCAAGTGACTGACTAGTCTCCAGATTTGAAAGTATTCAACCGTTGTCTTAGCATACTCTTTTCCTCTTCTAATTTCACGTATTCGTGTAAAGGCAGCAGTTTTCGAATTGCATCTAACGATTTTGATGGAGTGCTGCGCATCGCTCCCGTTATAGCAATGGATAATAGCCATTGACTTATATTCAGCTTTTTCTGTGCCAGAGCCTTTTTTATGTTGGCCACCACACAAACGAAGCATACGTTAGTTTTGGACGAATTGTGGATGTATAAATCAACATTATCATTTTTGGCCCTAAACCCAGTTTTCTTCCAAATATGTTTGAGCATATCCAGAAAGCACTGGTTGCCTTACCGATCGCACACTCAACATGTGCTTTTTTAAAAGATGTGTTGGTATGCTGACCGCTTCTCTTCAAACTATTTTCAACAAATCTCTCCAATTTCAACAATTTCCTTCTGCGTGGAAGTCATCGTATATGCTTCCTGTACATAAGAAAGCAGATAAAACCGACATCTCTAATTACCGGGTTATAACATCACTGGCAGCTGGCTCCTAGTGTTTTGAATCCATTGTCAACGAAGTTTTGCTAAGCACGTTTCGAAACTACAAGATTAGCTCTTGCCAACACGGATTTTACCCCAAAGATCGGTGAATAGTAGACTTTGCGAATTGGCGACGACTGTCATTTCAGAAATGGATGCTGGAGCGCAACTTGACAAAGTTTACACTGACATAAAAGCTGCCTTTGACACCGTAAACCACGTGATCCGTTAGGCAAAACTGCAACGACTGGGAGTTTCAAAAAGAAGGCATCAGTGGCTTAGATCGTGCGTAGGCAACAGACTATTGAGTGTTAAAATTGGTATAACGCAATCCAGCTGGTTTTCTCCCATGTCCGGCGTGCCCCAATGGAGCAATCTGGGTCCTCTACTATTCGTATTGTTTTTTCTATGACGTCGTAAACCTTCTGGTAAGCGGTGGGTTGCTCATTTATGCTGATGACTTGAAAGTTTTTCTTGTCATCCGACGAGAAGCTGATTGCAGACGACTTCAAAAGCTTGTTGACCCTTTTTGTTTCTTGGTGCAGCCACAACTTCCTTAAAGTGAGTGTATCCAAATGCTCTATAATATCGTTACATCGTTGTAGAATGCCTATTCACTACAACTACACGATGCATGGGGAGCAACTGGAACGTGTTGAGTGCTAGTTGACGCGCGATTCAAGATGTATTATTCGGCCATAATTGACAAAGCCAACTGTCAGTTTGGCTTCATTTTAAAAACTGCTCAAGACTTTGATGATCCCTTGTGCCTACGTGCTCTGTATTGCTCGTTCGTCCGGTGTATTCTGGAGTATGCATCAGCTGTTTGGTGCCCTTACGAAGCAGTGTGGATCTCTAGAATTGAATCCATTCAGCGGAAATTTGTCTTAGAAATGTGCCCTGGCGTAACCCTTTAAATCTACCACCATATGCAGATCGCTGTGCTTTGCTGGGCATTGAATCGCTTCAAAATCGCCGTTTGGTGGATCAAGCAGTATTTGGAGCAAAAATACTTCGTGCGGAAATTAACAGTGCAGCATTGCTTTAGCGTCTGCAGATTTATGCTCCTCAGCGTGTTCTTTGACCCAGGCAATTTCAACATCTAAGGGCAAGAAATACGACATATGGTTCGAATGATCCTCTCAATTCCATCTCCAGAAGTTTTCAAGCAGGTTATGATTTTTTCGATTTTAATTTGTTAACGAACACATTTAGTGAACGGTTACGCACAATGCGTGTTTTTAGTCAATAACTAGTACTATTATTATATATTAAGTGTTCATTAAGACCATGTTGCCGGATGACAAATAAACAAACAAATAATTAACTGATCTCCATCAGAAGTTTGAGCATAATCGAAGCATTAGACATCAGACAAGTTTTAGTACTTTGTCGCATTTACCCATGAATATTTTTTTGTTGAGTAGAGTTAGTTTGAAATTTTGGGTCCACTTAAATTTCTTGAAAATGTTGGAATAAGGCCTTTGGGAAATCTGCTTTTTCAAAAACCAGAGCATACGAATGGTATAGAGTTCTGAAGCGGTCGAGGATTTACCAAATACCGAATCGAAAACGAGGCAATTATTGAGAAAAAAATGTACTTGAATCATAATCTCAACATCTCATATGGAACCGTTCAACACATTGTTGTTGATATTTTGGGTATGCAACGCGTTACCGCACAGTTTGTTCCGAATGGTCTGAATTTCGTGCAAAAAAAAAAACCATCGATGAAAGGTGGCTGAATACATGATTTCCGATGCCTACACACTTAGAAAATTTTACAGTATTCGGTAATTTTTTACCGAACTTTCAACAGCTGAACTGCCGTTCTACGCATAGCTGTCCCATGTTGCTTTTGGTCAAATTGCAGCTTTTTCAATATATGTTTAATTTTTTAACTATACTATTGGATACAAACAAAAAATTATATACTTTGTTCTGAGTTTGTATCAAAAAAACATCAAGTTAGATTGTCCCATGTGGAAATTCTAGGCATAAAAGTCCCACTACGACTTTTCTAAAGAGATCTGAGAAAAAAAATTGATTTAAGCTTACAACATTCTTTGTAGGAACAACTCGACACTCAGCATTGATAAGGGGTTTATATGCAAACTTAAACAATGACTTTGACATGAAAACATTCACATTAAATTGTCTATATAAGCCACTATTTGCATTTAATAGAACTGTGTTTCTAACGATGATATGGTGTTAAAAAAATAATCGGAATCATGATAGGAGCATAAACAATAATGCACATGGTATGTCTATTTGAAAACGTAAATTCTATCGCCAACGATCCATCAATACACCATGCAGTGCGACTGATACGCCTTGAATTTTCTGCTGCAAGGCAAGATTCTACGCATGTCAGTCCCACTGAATATTTTACCTAGTATTTTACATACAAAAATAATCTTATTGTTTGTAATACCACAGATTCCATCGAAACTCAGCGACATCTTCAAATGCCAATCATAAATTTGTTGGTTTTGCCACGAATATTACCAGCACTACACAATAGTGATGCAAAACTTAAAACGCTTTTTTCTCAACTACAACTTTTGCAACATGGGACAGTTATGCGTAGAACGGCAGTGAACAGTTCGGTAATCCAATTTAAAATTTGACAAGTTCCGGTAATTTTGTTACCGGAATACTGTAAAATTTCACCGAAACCCGGTAAATTCGATAACCGAACGTTCAGCTGTTGAAAGTTCGGTAAAAAATTACCGAATACTGTAAAATTTTCTAAGTGTGTAAGCGAATCCAACCTTCATGAGAATGCGACGAAGGAGCTGTAGGGCAGCCCTCCGGCGGTTTGTGAAAAGTGCTGAGTAAATATTGGCATATGGGACCATTAATCCATTAATTATGTCAGGCAAGAAGTGACCCAATCCCCTCCCCCGTTTTTTGTGTGGACCTTCAAAAAATTTTATATGGATTGTCACGAGACATAATAAATGGACCTTCCCTATGTGCCTCATATGAATGTTATTTTGAAGGAGACAACATAAATTTGAAAGAAATTGATCATATTGTGCATCATTGAAATAATCATAAGCGCTATTTGTGTATTCCTTTAACACTAATCCATCACATCATGTAAAAGTATTCACATGTTTCACATAAGTTTTACAACATATTCACAATGTTGTTGGTTCACTATGAACGGGGCAAGAAATCAAACATTATTTCCCCATAGCTTTTTTTTAATTCGTTATTGACTAAATGACAAACAGCTATCAATAAAAAATATTTCCGTTTATATTTAATGAAAACAGATACATTCAGGCAGTCGTATTTCGTGGAGAAAAGTACAGTCTAGGAAACATGTTTTGATTAACTGTCGCATAATTGTCGTAGATATTCTTTCTATACTTTCCGTTCTTCTTTATTCAACGAATTCAGTACACTATTGAATTTAAACTGGGTTTCTGGGTCTCTTGAAATCAACTGGAGAGAAGGTCCATGTTCCCAGATTACAAGAAATTGATTTATGAAGCGTCTGAGTGCACCATTGGTTAATTGTTTTAGCTAATTGACTTTAAATGACAGTCCGTAGACCGAGGTAGTTAAAAGTTAATTGCTCAAAGAAAGGGATATTGCATTTTACTGTTATCGATATCATCTCTCATTCATAGACAAGATATAGTAGCAACAGAAGAGAGATTAGATCCTCATTAATTGTATTTTGTAGCAGAAACAGCACAACTGTTCGTACAGCTATGGTTATCAAAAGAGAAAGTTAAACCACCGACAAAGTAAAACACATCTTTAAAAAAAAAAAAACTCATTTTCCCACACACTTGAGTACAGTTTCCAAGTTCCGAATTCCTCCAGTGTGTAAGTGGCGATCATCACTATGTCCAATGCGACTGAACTCGCGAACATTAAGGAAAAAAAAAAAATCTGATGACGACGACGGTTCTCTTCTCTGCTTTTTCCCGATGCCGCTGTACACTCCACATACATTTTCGATGTTCGAGTTGCGACGGCGACTATCATGATGACTGACTGTATACGAGAGTTCATTCGCTTCTCCTTCTGCCCTTTCCGCTACTTCGCCCAGCGGTTGGCAACTAGTCCGATCGTTGCAAACGCTTCTTGAGGCGATTATACTTTCAATCGGCGATTTTCCTGTTCCAAACGAACAAGCGGTTAATAATTCAAGTATTTTACTACACTTCGCGTTTGAGGAGGATTTTCATTTAGTATTTTGGGGATTTCTTTGCATCACTGTGGAACAAGGCGAATATTCCTACACGGCCGCCATCATGCTTCACAGTACGGACTTGCTGTCTCTCTCTCCGGGATAGGTGAAAGAATTTTACTATCCGTCGTCATCGGAAAATACTGCTATCGAAACTCTCCAACTTCCATGAATCAACCGTGGCACACTATAGCAAAACTCACTCGCTTAAATTATCTTTAAATCCAAATACTGAGACTGGTCAATTAGATTCCGTTAATCACTGTCGCATGAAGCAAAATTTTCAAACTAAATGAAAAAAGCTCACACCGACCAGAAGGGAATCGGCCACTTACATTTTCTTATTTCTTCTCTGCTCGTCTTCAAGCACGGTTACTGTACACCGAAGAGGCTAAAACCGGATTAAGCTTCACCACAGACTACCCTGAATCCTAAACTAGTTGGATTAGCTCAACCACGTCCTTTAAATCACCGGCTACACGTAATATTTCAACTCGTTCTCCACCCTGGAAGCTAGGATTAATGAACACACAAAAAAACGTCGGGAACGGATGAGACGATCGAACAGCTAGTGACAAAATTACACTCTTCTTCGCACACGTAAATTGACCACGTAGGAGCGCAAACACATTCACACAACCAACCACCAGCAGCAGAGAATACAACGTTTGTGTAGGTGCCGAACACTGTTCACACATCCATATGCGCATTTTCCGTAGATGGATTCTACAAAATTATCGTATGGCTATCCTTTTCGTGCCAACAGCAGCTCTAAATGAAGCGATCTCGTTTTCATGTTTGATGAAGTAAAATGGATTTGGCGTATTATACCAGCTCAGATGGAGTAATTTCTACACGGTAAAACACGGTGTTTTTAACGCAGTTTTTACACGCTCGTTCCATTTTACTCAGAGCCTGAAAAGAATTTGTATCACCGGAGATAACGTACACTGAAAATAAATCAATTATGTTTATTATTAAAATTGGCACTTAAATCGGTCAATTTTTGCGAAAAACAATCTGCTGCTTTATCGTTCAAGAAGAAGAAGAAAACTGTAAAATGGAGAAGCAAAGTGAAGTTTACCGTGTGGTGATTGAGGTTCTTGGTTTGCCAGTGGAAGTCACTGATTTGTTTTAAAGGTAATCAAATACTATAGATTTTCTTCTTTGCCGTGTTAACAATGTTTATTTTGAATCTTTCAGATGTGCCGAGCACGGAAACTATCTTCAACAAACTTTACGACTGGCGGTTGAAAGACGTTGAGAAAACTAATGTCGGCGATTTCAATCTCCCTCTTGAATTCCTGCACCAAATAATGTTTTCTTGTTCTCAATTATCTTTTACAGATTGCGGATTTTCAACTGAAGAGTTGGAGAAGGTGACCATTGATGACTTTTGGTGACTTTTTTGATCGGATGACTTCGTAGGGACAGTCAAATGTAAGCTATGGAAAATATGTTCAAAACAGAAAGTAACAAAACACTTGTTTAACAAGGTTTCCAATTTATAGCGTTCACACCAAGAGTGTGAAGAACTCCAACAGGAAAACATATCCCTCCTCCATATTCAAAACAGATTGATGAAGATAGTAGTAGGACTCTCATGAACCGTAGGAGTGTTTGATGAGCATTTTAAAGGTTAAAGTACGAACATAGATGTATGATGTATGTACGTTGCAAACAATAAATTTGTGTTTGATGATATGGTATATGATCTCATTTGCTTGTTTCAAGCGGTACTTACTTTCAATTTACCCCAATAGGACCATGAGTAGCATAATGATTGTCATGCACAAGAATAATGAAATTGTTATTCTTTTCAAAATAGTATTCATAT
The DNA here is from genome assembly GCA_034211315.2 of Aedes japonicus. NCBI lineage: Eukaryota > Metazoa > Arthropoda > Insecta > Diptera > Culicidae > Aedes > Aedes japonicus. The sequence goes on from JASCZW010001189.1 coordinate 88,824, forward strand.
ACCGATTCAATGGGAACTATTTGACGACTGATACAGGGTATGTTCCGGTGCGCAAATAATGTATTAATGTATGTTATAAAATTGTTTGGTCGAGGTTTATAAATGCTATATGAATTTGGTAAATGCTTTATGCGTAGCTAGCAATGGCAAAAACCTATGTGGTTTACATACATTAATTGTTATGTTATGTATTCTCCGTGCGAGGAGTAACGATTATGATGTAGAAGGAGATGTTCGCTCATCACCATGAGGCACCAAGAGTGAACAACAATGTTTTTGGCTAGAATGAAAGATGTGAAGAGAAAGTGTTGAAAGGTCCGTCAGAGTACGGCAGGTAGGAAAATTAACAGATGTTTTTGAAAATTGAACGAAGAGCATGTATCCAATGGTACTCGAACCATGGACGTCAATCTTTGCCTAACATCCCACTGCGGGGTAGGTTGTAGCGACGGAACAAGTCCGCCACTTCAACAGGCAAAAATTGACGCATGGAAAGACGCTCATGTACCACTGTGGCTTGTATAGTTTATTCTTAGCGATCTATTGTGTGCACTCTGTTTACTGATGCGCACATGGGAGAGGAACTCTCTCCTTTTTTGGGTTTGTTTTGATTCGCACCGACTGACGATCACTAAAGTGGTGGACTTGTTCCGTCGCTACAACCTACCCCGCAGTGGGATGTTAGGCAAAGATTGACGTCCATGGTTCGAGTACCATTGGATACATGTCCTTTCGCTCAATTTTCAAAAACATCTGTTAATTTTCCTACCTGCCGCACTCTGACGGACCTTTCAACACTTTCTCTTCACATCTTTCATTCTAGCCAAAAACATTGTTTTTCACTCTTGGTGCCTCATGGTGATGAGCGAACATCTCCTTCTACATCATTATCGTTACTCCTCGCACGGAGAATACATAACATAACAATTAATGTATGTAAACCCATAAATGGTGGTAACCATTAATTATACTGGTGGGGACCAGTATCGCATCGCTTCACGATGTTTCTCTCCGAGGTCTCTACGTTGGAGACGACGAGAAAAACTTTAGTGATCGTCAGTCGGTGCGAATCAAAACAAACCCAAAAAAAAAGGAGAGAGTTCCTCTCCCATGTGCGCATCAGTAAACAGAGTGCACACAATAGATCGCTAAGAATAAACTATACAAGCCACAGTGGTACATGAGCGTCTTTCCATGCGTCAATTTTTGCCTGTTGAAGTGGCGGACTTGTTCCGTCGCTACAACCTACCCCGCAGTGGGATGTTAGGCAAAGATTGACGTCCATGGTTCGAGTACCATTGGATACATGCCCTTTCGCTCAATTTTCAAAAACATCTGTTAATTTTCCTACCTGCCGTACTCTGACGGACCTTTCAACACTTTCTCTTCACATCTTTCATTCTAGCCAAAAACATTGTTGTTCACTCTTGGTGCCTCATGGTGATGAGCGAACATCTCCTTCTACATCACTATGTGGTTTGCTTAATACAGTCAATATGGATTTTTCTTTTCGTGTATAGGTGATTGCACTTAAATATAAGCTGGATTGTTTAATCACAAACCCGTATAATCACAAACCATTCCTGGACCAATTCCCTTATTGTTGACAACCGTTTCCGTTATTGTTAAGACATTTTCCCTTATAGTTGACAACCATAAACTAACAATGTCCTATGTAGTTTTAACAATATGTCAGATGATAAAAGGCCAAATAACAGTATGCTGAATAGGCAGAATAGCAGTTTTTAAATTTCATCCGGTTTGGACTAGACATTTTGATTAAACATCATTTCTTTTCTAAATCTGAGATAATCCGGAAGAGTCACGCCCCTAGGTATATATATATATATATATATATATATATATATATATATATATATATATATATATATATATATATATATATATATATATATATATATATATATACATATATATATATATATATATATATATATATATATATATATATATATATATATCAGGTAACTATAAGCTATATATCATATATATCTATATATCACGTAATATAAGCAGTAATGTGAACGTACTATTAGAAAAAAAAGGAACACGGAGAACATCGAAAATGCTGAAAAGCATATTATATATCCCTTTCTACGCTTAATTCCTTTTAAATCACTGCAATGCATAAAAAGTATGCATTGAATCAATATATTTGCAGTACACTTTAGATAATTATTATTTTCCGTGCATATTGCGTTACCGGCGTTTTATACTTTAGGCACTTTAGGAGCTTAGACGATTTTGTGTAAATTTAATATTCTTTTGTCTACTGAAAGCGCGTGCATTTTGCGAAGTCCATTACCTTTTGCCTCAACGCTTTCCTTCCCAGAAGGTTTTTAGTAGTTTTGTGATGCAAAATTGCTTTTTTCGAAGAAGTACTTGAACAATTGTTGTTACGTCGTTGTTGGTAATCGAATTCATTGAAAAACGTTTGTTTTAAACCCAAAAGTATCTCATTGTTTTTCAATAGTTAGTAGAATTCTAAAGAACACATATGTACAAAACAAATGAGCCGGAGAAATCGCTGAAACGAAAACTGATGATTAAATTGTACATTGACAAACATGAGAACATGAGTAAAATGACTCACGCGCAAATGATAATCGAATATACATTTATTCAATGATTCTTATGCTATCGCGTTCGTTACACATAAAGTTGTGGATCACCTGCGCTACCATGGAACACTCTCCTTCCAGGGCTTAGACGGAAGCATTCTCAACGGCAGCCATTATATCAACATTTAGAATTGATGTAACTCTGAATCTTATTGAAATATGTTGAAAGATGACTGAAAGATATTGAAAATTTAATCGCATCAGTTTGTATGCTTACTAACTAAATTGCGAGAGAGAGAGATGAAAGATAGGAGAAAATACATGGAGCAGCGATTCACCTTAACAGCACTTCTAACATATCGCAACTATAGAAGCGTTTATTCTATACTCTACTATCTGCTCACATTGATTGATAATTTTGTCTTATTTTTCTAATTTTAATTTTAAATATGCATTGTTGTGCAAACATTTGATTTATGCATTGAAATGCATATATATTTATACAAATCAAGCATAATTTTTCAAATCGACGTATCTAACATTTCATAGAAACTGAGAAAAATGAGGTAGAAGTTCGAGATGCTTTCATTAAATTTTATTTAACTGCATTGTAAGTTTTATTCGATCTGTTGCTTCTTTTGAGGTTAAATTATATTATAAGTAGTAGAAATCTTGGTTTTCATTCACTTTCGCTCTTATTTTGATAAAATTAACACATACACCAGTTTGCCTCCATACCATACACATACACCATGTTAGATACGTCGGTGTGACATTTTGATTGTAACATACACCGGTTGGATACGTCGGTATTTCAGAACGGTTAGCACTTGCGTCATGTCAGATACACCGAATATAATTTGAAAGCGCAGATACGTCGGTTTGGTGTGTGGTGTATGTGCACTATTTGCTCAACATTTTAAAAGATTAGATACGTCGCATAAGAGATTTTACTCACACAACTGAATATTTTTGATAATAGTATTTAGCATTTGCTACAACATTAAGCGAGCTATCAATGACAGGATAGAATAGAAAACTTGATTTTTTTACTTTTGCGACATATGTCCTTTTAAAAATGTATGCTTGAAATATACATTGCAATGCATATATTCAAAGTAAGGGCATCTTCAGCGGCGGTCTATTTTTAGATCAACTTTATACCTGATTTGCATGAGCGAAACATGAATAGAACTAGCTAAAATAGATCAACTTTGCGTTCCCCGCACCGGTGTTTTATTTCTTGTTGTTAAACCCGCATACACCTGTCATCCTGTCGATCATTCAACATCAAAGATCAGAAGTTTTTTTTTAGATTTCGCAAATTTATCACAAACATTTCGCCATTGATTGGTTTGACCAAAAACATTTTCATGCCAGTAGTACGTCGTTAGCTGACAACAAGGAATACTTGTTGTTTCATTTGGCTGAAGGTGAGTGTTTGTATGCATGCATTTCATTAAAACGATATTAGATAATACTGATTTGTAGTTTGGCAGTGGATAAACAAGAGTCGAAACGGAGAGGGTCACATCCTGGATGACGCCCAAACGTCTACCATGATTTCCGTTCCGGTCATCAGAAGCTGTTCCAGGACTACTTTAATGACACGCAAACCTACTACGAGAAGCACTTTCTGTGTTTCCGCATGCCAAGGGAGGTATTCCTGGACATAATGCGACAACTAGAGTCAACTAAGGGGTCAACAATTAACATCTATACTTCTCACGTGTAAGTCCCGAAAATACCCGAAAATACTACGACGGGAGATGAACCAGCCCAGGGCTGAAAAATCTCGATAATCAAGGAACTAAAATAAAAAAAAAGGGTCAACTAGAGGCTTCTCCCAAATTTATCTGTATGAGCTATTTGCAGGTGGTTATTATGACCGATCTATCAATAAACAGTTTGTTTACTTAGAAAACTTCATTACTTTTCATTTCCGAGCAATCGAAATACTATTCGAAATCTCGGAACCTCCTCATTTCGATCTAGTCAGCGTCAGTTCCGGAAAATGCAGTGGCTGTAAAAAAAACTAAGACAAGCATTCGATATTTAGAAAAAAAAACGAAAAGGCAATTCACTAGCACCGGTAGCAACTAGAGGTAATTATCAGCATCCGAAGCGAGCAACACAACTTTTTGTCCGCCGCCAGCATCACACGCAGCAAAAACGGTAACTTTTCGGCTCGCAAATATACCTCAGAATATGCTCAATAAAATTGAGTTATTGTTGAGTAAAAGCTGAAAATTTACTCAATAATTGGTATGATCAGGTAGCGTGTAGAGTTTTGGAACGGTATTTTTCTTGTTCCAAATTGCTGCAAGAATAGATCAAATCATATACCACTTTGAATATGATGCAAAATAGATCCAGTATAAACAAGATTTACAACACCGGTGCAGCGATGTTTTTGCGTTTGGTCTAAACAAATGAATCCAATCCAGGATTTGGATCGCCGTTGAAGATGCCCTAAGCATTGGAATGCATAAATTTGATAAATACATTGGAATGCATGTATTTGAGTTATTGTTATCAATGCATAAACCTGGTTTATTCATTCCAATGACTGGATAGATCGAATATGATTGATTAGAATTTATTAATGAGACTTTCAGCCGTTGGCTGGTTCGTCTCTTAAAGATCGAATATGGTTTTAGCATAAAATTTATGCTGTATAGTATATTTGTTTTTCTCCGTGAATACAATTCAAGCTGAACAATGCATTAGGTCCTAAGTAACATTGAGAGATTCTCTTCGTCGACTTTCTCTTTAGTTAATAGCTTGTCTATTAAATTTGATGGTGTTTTCAACGTATTGGATCCCTAATCACACTTTATACTACCGTGCTGTATGTTGAAAATAGTTAAACATGTTTTTACATAGCCGTAGGAACGCAAAGAGAAAGTCGACTAAGAGAGTCTCTCGATGTCACTTAGGACCTAATGCATTGTTTTGCTTGAATTGTACTTAGTCGTTGAGTGGAATAAACCGAGAGTGTGCCTCTGAATGGCTGAAACAGCTATTAAGCTTGTAGTACACTGTTTGTCCAATAGCCGAATATTTGGCATAGGCAGCTAGACAGCTGACAGATATCATACATGTTTGTCAGATGCCTATCTGCCTATGACAAATATTTGGCTATTGGACAAACAGTGTACTACAAGCTTTAGAAAGAGATTATTCCACACGGTAATATTAATTTACGCTCTTATGACTATAAAGTATGCTTTGGGAAACTGGGACTACGCCAAAAAGGAGTATATTACTTTTACTCCCTTTTGCGTAAACTGAACATACGTTATAATGTGCATACTTTTTACTCCTTTTGAAAAGTTTAAAATGCATACTTTTTACTCCTTCTGAAAAGTAATATATGCATACTTTTTACTCCTTTTGAAAAGTAAATATGCATACTTTTTACTACTTTTGAGAACATAAAGGATGTATACTTTTTACGCATTCGAAAAATCAATGTTGCTCGAGTATGGCTGAAAACGGCTCAACTCCGGCATTCACATTCGAAAGTGAAAAAGATATCAATACATTACACAGCCATGTTCATTCTTTTAAAAAAAATTCAAATGCCTATCTAGAGGTTTTGCTTACAAAAAAATATTCACGCATTTTGTTACATGCGCTCTGGAACTATTTATTTTGTAATTATAACAGCGACTGGATAAGAAAAGTAATATAATTTTTAGCTCTGGAAGTACCAGCACATCGGCTACAAGCTCGGTCCCAAGCCTAATGAATCGCGTCTGATAATTGTATCCGGGCATGGAAGACCTGTTTTGTTTCATACAGTGTTAAACATTTTTAATTACTTACAAAAGCAGATATTTAACTTACCTGTCAATTTCGTGAATGCGTCTGTATCCAACGTATTGGATAATTTCTCCATTTTCTAAACTGCAGAACCGTTCCCGAACTTATTTACGGTGCTTACAAAAAAAATGCTTTTTTGAAAATGGCGTCAACATCATATCACGGGCAGAGTTAATTTTGTTTTCTCAGCGGTGCCTACTTTTTACACATTTTTTTGTCGCCGTTGACATACTTGAAAAGGCGTAAAAAGTACTCTTCATTAGTGTATAAAAACTAGTCACTTTTTGACGTATCAACTAGGGGCAAGACACTGAGCAATCCTGAGTAACTCTGAGCAATTATGAGCATCTCGTATTCACTGGATTCATATTGTGATATTGAACATTCCTACCCTTAGTAAAGCTTGGTTTTGACAGTGAAATTTCAATATCCAAACAAGAAAGTTTTGTCGTGAGGGGTTACCGTATCAATATTGTGGTTTTCCTCACACGTCAGTCACTAAAATTGTAATTGTAAAAATATGTAATTAATAATAATTTTGAGTAGATCATGTTGCGTTGTTTTAGCTTGGATGGAACTTCTGTTGGTTCCCAGCCAAAGCTCATTTCAAGCCCTATCCACTATCCACCTGAAGCCGACCACTCCGTATGAAAATCAATTAGTCGAACCTTCATCAGCCCACATATAAGGATTGAATTTTCATAAAACGATATTACCTACAGAACTTTCGCTTCTAGACTCCGAATCAGGGTCCGCATACCTACGCATTTATTGATATTGATTGCCGAACGGATCACCTCCAATAAGAAACCAAGCCTAGTCGCAAAACTGGAGTTTTCAATATTTGTGGTTGGTCGATCCGGCTTGTTCTCTTTTTGTAGATGATTCGTTCGGCAGTCAATAAATTCCTCATATTCTGTCTGTGAGGACCACCTTAGCGACCCACCAACAAATCTCATCAGCAGCAGTACGGCAGACGGCTGCCTCTAGTATCTGCTGTGTTCTACCGATTGCTCGACTATCGAGTACACTAAATATCACCGCTATCCTTCTCGATCGGTCAATCATGACAAAATCAATGCAGTCTAATCGTTGAATAAAGAGAACGGCTGTTGGGATGCTGACGCAAGGATGATATGGCCGTGAGTGCAGATATTAAATTCACAGGCAATTTGGGTGTGGAATTTATATGTATGTTTTTTAGGTTTACTTAGTTTTTTTGTTGTACATTGTAGTGTACGGTCCGGCGTTACCGTTTAACAATAATTAGAATTTATCTTGTGGTAGAGGGTCCGTTGTTTTTTGCTAAACAGTGTGATTGATTGTGCCATTCACTAAAAGAAGCCTCATACAGAATTCAACCATCCCCGAACTATTGGCCGCTGAGAGGAACCAGAGAACGGGCTCCATCTGTTTTTCGTCTTCCTACAAGAAATACAATGAAACAATATTAAACAATCTACTTACCGTAATTGTGAATTCCTCATGCCTCAATATCTTCCTCAGTTCCTAGATACTGATTCCGTGCATGACCATATGGTGCGCTGTTGCCCGTGCTATACAGGCTGAGCGCATTGCTTCTATACGATAAATCGATCACGCATATCGCCGCACGGAATAAATAATTTTCCCAGACTGTAAACATACTGTTGTCATTGGTTGCTAGGGTTACCACCGTCACCACCGTCAAATTCAAGCCAGTGCTGCTAGAATATTTCAAATCGAGTTATAAATTATACAAGTTGATGGAAACTGATGCATTCTGAGCAAACGTTAGTTTTATGATCAAATATGAGAAATATGTTTTTTTTCGTTTTCGTACACATTTTTTGGCATTCCCACCACTCTATATCTTGGGGGGAGAAGAAAATCATAGAGTGTGTAAATTTGATCAATCCTGAGTAACTTTGAAGCAAAAAGTTACTCACAAGAAAGCTGTCTTGCCCCTTGCGTATCAACTATAATCTTGAAAATGTGCAAAATATAGTCATAAAAGGAGTTTTCCAGATTTACCGTGCAGCTGCAAATGTCAAAAACAATCATCAGTTGTCAGTACCATCATCTTTTTTTTTCTGGTGTCCGTCATTGTTGCTGCAGGTCAATCATAACATCGCGTTGCGGGAGTAAAAAAAAATTGGTCAAGTTTTTATCCATGAATTATTTTCTAAAACATTAAAATCTACTCAAGAAAACGGTTTCAGAATAATTTTTATTGAGTTTCTTGCTAAATTGCACTTCAATATGCCGGTAAGTAATGTGATATCAAATGCTATTAACGCCATTAGTCATCGTCAACGTAGGGTGTGTCTGAAAATTGTTTTTTTTTTTCATTATTCTATCTGGGTTAGGCTTATCATTCCCAAATCAAAGATTACAGCCAATCGGTGGGCAATATGGCCATCTTACCACTGCGTACACAAGCGCGTGGACCAGCGCCAACCAACGCCAGCATCGAGCAGGACATCATCGATGAATCGTTGTACTATTTCAAGGCGAATGTTTTCTTTCGGACGTATGAAATAAAGTCCGAGGTCGACCGAGTGCTTATCTACATTACATTATACATTACGGAATGTCTAAAACGGCTGCAGCGGTGCTCCAACAAAAACCAAGGTCTACAGGAAATGTACACTTTGGCCATTTCCAAGTTTGATATTCCGGGCGAAGCCGGTTTTCCCTTAAATGCAGTTTACGCCAAACCGTCATCTACCACGGAGGCTGACTTGATGAAACAGTATTTGCAGCAACTTCGCCAGGAAATCGGCATCCGAGTGTGCGAAAGGGTATTCTCCGGAGAAGACGGAAAACCCAGCAAGTGGTGGCTGTGCTTCGCCAAGAAGAAGTTCATGGATAAATCGCTCTCGGGACCGGGACAGTAGGAGTAACGTGTCCTCTATCAACGACGTAGCGTTAATCTGCAACGTAACCTGCCGCAGCAAGGTAATAAACACAATTTTTAATTGTAAGTGTATTGTTCAATAATCAAGTATATTATTTCCTCGAATATCGGGACGTTTATTATAGAAGTCTTTCTTCGAAACTCCTAGCATTAGGCATGTCTGTACTATGATTTTATTGATATTCAGAGTGCTTGTGCTAAGTCCAGATAATTGTAAAATATTGCTATACATAGTATCAGGGAGATGATTAATGTGATTATTAGTATCCGATTTAATAAGAAATGATCATTTTTGAGGCACTGACTCACGAACAACACGCAGAAATCATTTTGAGGAACAGAATTGTATAAAGTTTTGTTTGCAACTGATTTGAAGTACAGATTTAAACTAAAGTGAACTTTGACGAACATGTTGCGTTGCCAAGCATTTCTAGGGATGCTCAGAAACTCAGGGAAATATGAGGCTACACACTCAGAAAATTTTACAGTATTCGGTAATTTTTACCGAACTTTCAACAGCTGAACAGTTCGGTAATCCAATTTACCGGATTTCGGTAAAATTTTACAGTATTCCGGTAAAAAAATTACCGGAACTTGTCAAATTTTACCGAAATCCGTTAAATCGGATTACCGAACTGTTCAGCTTACCGAATATTTAAAATTTTCTAAGTGTGTATGATCGATTTCCTTCTTTGACAACACCCCCTCTCAATTTGCATCGATCGAGCGTCCGACCATGTATCTGTGTTGACCTAGGCTGAAATCCTACTGCTTTTCTGTAATTTTGAACCCAGGTGGGATCTCAAAAAATATAAAAATTTAAAATTGAACTCCTCGAGTTTGAGTTTGAGCGGATTATGGTCTGATCTTATTGGATAAACTAACGATTTGGTACCCTCGCGTGGCACTTGTTATGCACTATGTATTTAAAAAAACGGCTTTAATAAATACATTTTTATTGGTACACCTTAAAAAGCCTCGAGCACCAAAGAGAAGAAACCGCAACCTTTGACTCCTTCACTCGATTGGAACTACATGATTAACGGATTTGATCCAATTTGATGCTTGTTTCTTTGGCAATCCGGACTCTTTCGTGAACTTTTCATCGAACTATGAAATTGTACACACTGAAATAAGAATGATCAATTATACTTTTAACAAACGCCCAAAATAGTTGAAGATAGCGACTAATTTTGAGAAAAACTGCTTTTAGTTAGTTTACATTGAAAATAGAAACTTTATAGTGGTCAAACCAAGTCACTAAAAAGTGACGCGCTACCAACCCAAAAATAAACAAAATCCGTCAAGTTCGGCTGCAGCAATGTGATGTGTTGTGATAAGAACCAACCCATCATCAGTGCAAGGATTACCTATAGCTGCAGGACTATTCTCACCAGGTAGCAGGTTGTTCTGAGAGAATAGCCTACGCGATGGCTTGTTGTAGCAGGGTCAGTCGATATCAGTGAGGACCTTCGGAAGACTACGGCCAGCAGGCCGCATGTCTTCGCACGACAAGGGACTGGCGACTCCACGAACCCTTGTCCAGTCAACATATCCTTCGACTGCCTTAGGCTACCCCCCAAAACAAATTTCAATTTGGAATAATGTACACTAGAAAAAGTCAATTACTTGACCATGTAAAAAGCAGCTACAGTTAGTCAATGCACTTCCAACCGTTTACCTACCGAAAACCCAACCTTCCCCTTGACATAATGGGAGTCAGGTGGGCCACAACTTACAACGATGCAAATGCGAAGCTGAAAATAGCATACAAAATATTGTGAAGGGATGTTATAATTTAACAATGTCTGCATATCTGCTGATTCTGCTGCAATTGTAGACAGATTTGCACTATCATAATCACGAGGGATGAAAACAATTCAAAATTACTATACAATACTTGGAAATTCCATGGATGATCAGGGTCGCGCTGCCTACTAGATCAACCACTGGATGCCAGGACAGACGCTGTTTGAGCCGCACCTCCTTGGTGGACAGACACTCGGCACGCACCTCCTCAATCTAGCTGAAGTCAGAAGGACAACAGTGCCCAGGCTGCACTACCAGCCAAGAACGCAACCCTTAACTGGTGGTCTTTGAATCCTAGAGGGTTTGAGCTGTTTAGTGGAATACCTGTAACTAGAAATTAGAAGAAGAATTAGTATCTTCCATTTAATTCCAACTACCTTTGCTTATCTTCGACAGATACGCGTATTTCGTCTACAATGTGCAGACTTCTTCAGTGTCTCGTACTAATAACTCGACTGCAGTCGAGTTATTAGTACGAGACACTGAAGAAGTCTGCACATTGTAGACGAAATACGCGTATCTGTCGAAGATAAGCAAAGGTAGTTGGAATTAAATGGAAGATACTAATTCTTCTTCTAATTTCTAGTGGTGGTCTTTGTCATCTCTTGAGCCGTGGAAGCATGAGGTAGGAACTTGTGAGGATTAGAGCTATGTTGCGGGGACGCACGCTCCATTCCAGTTGTCTACTCACCATTTTGTAGCCCAAGTTCGGCCCACCCCCTACAATAGGTGGAGTAAGGGATGCCATCAAGCAGATGAAGAGCAACAAATCGATTGGAATGAATTGTATCCGAGTAGAACCTTTCAATATGGCTCCGGACCCCATCTACAAGGAGGGCGACAAACTGATCTGCGAATAGTATCGTGCGACCACTTAATGTCGCCTTTAAAGTGCTATCACGAATCATCTTCCAGCGACTGTCACCACTAGCAAATAGATTCGTGGGAAGTTATCAGCCTGGCTACATCTAAGAACGGTCTATAACGGACCAAATATTCACTTTGCGGACGATCCTCCAAAAGTGTCGTGAATATGAATCTCTACGCATCCTCTATTCATCAGCTTTGAAGCCACATATAATACCAAAAGAGCTATAGAAGCTCATATGGGGAAGCTGACCCGACGAACATGGATGAAACCCTGTGCTGTGTTAGATTATCGGGTTCATTAGAATCCCGTAGGAGTCTTCGCCAAGGTGGTGGCATCTCTTGCCTGCTGTTCAACATTACTTTTGAAGGTGTTATGAGGCGAGCGGCACAAGATTCTCAACAAATCCAGTCAATTTATTTGCTTTGCCAATTAAATGGACATTGTCTGCAGAACATTTGAAGCTGCGGCAGAGCGGCATACCAGACTAAAGCGCGAAGATTGGGTTGAAGATAAATATGTCTGGCAGGCGGAACCGAGCACGACAGGGCTCGTTTGGGCAGCAATGAAGTAGCCGACGAATTTGTATATCTCGGCTCATTTGTAACTGCGGACAATGAGATCCGAAGGTGTATTATCAGTGGAAGTCGTGCCTACGACGGACCCCTCAAGCAACTGCGGTAAAACAGACTTAGCACACGTACGAAGTGTATTCTGTACAATTTTTCTACGAATTTGAGGCCAAGATGCTTGAATAGGACTTGCGAATACTCGGAGTTTTTGAGCGACGTGAGTTAAGAACTATCTTTGGTGGAGTGCAGGAGAAAGGAATCTGGAGGCGGCGTGCTCGAGCAACTCGCTAGCGAATCCAGTATTCGTGAGGTAGTCAAATGTGGACGCATACGTTCGGCAGAACATGTTACGAGAGAGCCGGACAACTATCCTGATAAAAAGGTTTATACAAGACGACGGAATTTCAAAGGAATACCCAATAACATTCCCGATGGAAACACACGGTCAGTTTAACTTTCAATTAACCTACATGTCCAACCTTTCAACCCCGTTCATCCGGATTCAAGTTGAAGCGTAAAATACTCATAGCTCATTGAGAACGGCAATCCGATTTCAATTTCTTTCCTGTCGATAAAAACATTACCATTATCATTCTGTTCATTACATTTATTGCCTCTTGTGTTAGATTTTGCTTAGAAGCTAATTCCTCCCTTGGTTGGCTATGTTTCTAGAGCGTCAGTTTTCAGTCCTCGCCATCTCAATTTTATAAAAGTTGGACGCATTTTATTTTTTCACAGAGTACACATTCAGGTTGCCTTTTTTGTTTCAATAATAAATAGTTAAGAATCAATTTAAATAAATTAAACAAATTACACATCCACATTTAATTTAGTCTCATTCTACAAGAACAAGTGCATTGTTCTAAAGATCTTTATAAGAAACGTTCTACTAATTTGACCTACAACATATTTTTTTTGTTTCCTCTAAATTATAATTTATTCGCAAAGAATGTTGGCATTTGTTGGTCTCGCTCGGGAGATCACTTCTTCGTAAGGTTAATACTTGTTTTTTTTTCTTTTTCATTTGGGAGCCATTCAGAAGATTTCCTGAAAGTATGGATGCTTTAGGGCTTCTTCTGCAGAGATACGGTTGTGCGGATTAATTTCCAATAGTTTGTACAGCAGCTCGTAGGCACTGTCGGGGTACTCATCTTCCGAAAAGTCTTTATTGGCTTCGGAATGCTCGCACAGACACTCAGCCAAACGTTGCTGACAATTGTCACAGCTGTTGGCAAAAGTGGTTGCAGCTTCCTCCTCATGCATTTGCTGCTGCTGCTGCTGTTGTTGTTGACGAGCACGAAGCCGTCGGAAACGGAAACGCAGACGCAAGCAGAGTTTACGCAGATCCAACGGTTGCTTCCGTTGAGCAGTCTTAACGTGACGTCCCAGTATGTTGGCAGTCTTTTTGATACGCTGATCGCCGAAAATTGTAACAATCTCGGCTAGAGAATGAAAATCGTCCGAATTCTGGAAGAAAGGAAAGCACCGCGATAGAATGCTTACGAACATCACTCCAGCGGCCCAAATGTCAACAACGGTGGTTTGGTCGGGGTACTTCAACAGGACCTCTGGGGGACGGTAGCCTGGGGTTCCAGCGCGTGATGCTTGCATCTCTTTCTTCACCAAGCAGATGTTACAAACCTGGCTTTTACCGAAGCACTTGCATATAGTATCCATTTTGGCTGATGAACTAATTGATGAAGATGTGTTGTAGATGTTGGCAGTTTTCGGAGGGATTGATGTTACAGCGGATGGATTGCTCGTCCTGCCGTGCTGTTGTTGTTGTTTACGCTGCGCAGCAGCCTTCATATTTCTGCTCATGTCCAGCACAGTCGATTTGGTTTGACGCACCAGTAGTGAACTGTACAGATCTTTCGTGATATTCGAGAGTTTCATCGGTGAAATGATTTGATTAGATTGTTTCAACGGTGTTTTGAACACCGGCTGTATCTGCTGTGATACGGTTTCCTCATGTTCGGCACCACCGGCATGAGTTGTACTATTTTCCATGTTATCGTCGTGTAGTTTTACCTTCTTCTGTGGTTGAACTAACGCATTTGAACTATGCTGATTCTCTTCTTCAGCCGCAATACCCGAAAGGCGCCTTTTCCCAGCCTTGTCCTCTGCTGCTACGGTTCCAGCTTCCCGAATGACCCGGCTATTGCTTATATCCTGTGCCAAACCAAAATCCACCAGCAGGAAAGTCTGCTGCTTGCGATTGTACAAGAAGTTGCTTGGTTTAACATCTCTATGGATAACCTTGTATTCATGAACTCGTTTCAAGGCGATCAACAGATTTTTCATGTACAATTGAGTCTCTGCCGGACTCATTTTATCATAATAGACATGAAACTGATCATGAGCAATAAACGGCATCACAAATGCCACCGATTCCTGCCGTCGGAGACACAAATCGACTCCGACCACATTGCAAGCTCCACCGATTTGCATCATACAACGCAGTTCCCGTTCGATGCGATTCGGGTGACTAGTTGGGACCAGGTGTTTGATGGCAAACAGTTTGCGTTTTTCCATTGGCAATCGTTCGTGACACTTCATCGTACCCAGAAATACCGAGCTGAACGTACCGTGACCAATTTTTCGGTGGATGTTGAAGATATTATCGATGTCCGGAATTTGCTGGCGCAGGTTAGCTACTAACTCTGAAACAAATATAAAAACTCTATGTGAAAACCTTGCGTGTTATCTAAAACCACCTGTATTAGGACAAAGTGCCTTAACAGCCAAATCATATTATAAAAACGTCAAATTTATAGCTCCACTTACTTTCGTCCTTTTCGGAAGATTCGATTCCGGAAAGATCGGTGCGGTCTGCAGTAGGTTGCCCGCGATCTTCGGTTACTTTAGCAGGCGTGTTTTCCCCTTTTTGATTTTCGTTGGTAACCTCCATGATTATGGCTTGTTTTTCTGCTTTTTGCTCACACGCGTCCCGTATAAAATTTGGAAACCTCTAGCTCACCTTAATTTTTACAGTCCAAATTTCCAACTATCGTATCGATTTAACTCCTTAATTTTAAAATAATTTAGCTAGAATTTTGTACTTTAGGCAAATTGTTACAATGGAACCGAAAAATTCCGAAGAAAATTTTGATGTGGGCCAGCGATGAGAAAATTTGCGTTTCTTTGTTTCCTCGTGTGGTTGCAGAGGGGAATAATTTTGATGTTCACGATGTAAGGCGGGTGGGATGTTGATGCACGAAGAGCGGAAAGCACTCGTCTCCTCAATACAACAAAGTGACAGCAAACGTGGGATAGGGATAGGCCAACTTGAATGGAAAACAAGCCTCTCCTCTAGCTCCTGTTTCCCGTTATGAATGAACAGGAACGATGTTGGGTCGTCTCGAACAAGCCGACAGAAAAACAGAGATAGAACTATGTGATATGCTATCGCTTGTGCGTGAATTGCTGTTGTCTGATGTTGTTTTTGTTTCTGGAATATTGAATGACAGAAGGAGTAAAAATACATACGCATATAAATATTATTTACAGTGAAGGTCACGCCAGAGAGAAAGCTAGGCATTTTTGACAGAAAGCAAATTTTGGCAGTGCTGCCTAAAACCATTTTATAGCCAACACGGTAAGCTTCCTTTACCCATTAATGGATACGATTTATTATTATTGTTATTCCTCCTGTGTAATTTTTACGCATTTTACTGAAAAACTGCGTCCACCCATTTAAATGGGTAGACGCAGTTTTAAGGTAAAATGGGTAAAAATTTCCACAGGAGGAATAACAATAATAATAAATCGTACCCATTAATGCGTAAAGGAAGCTTACCGTGAAACGTTTGCGCTGGGTATTCTTCCATCAATTTTGCAAAGGTTTTCCAGCAGTGGCTCTGAATTGCTGTCAACCAGTTGTTGATGTTTCATAATTCACATAATTTTGACAATAATTGGCCTCATTGAAAAAACTGAGAGTTGAGAGGGATAACAAAAAGGGCCGATAATGTTTTCAATCTAGAAGGGGGCGTTTTTTCGAGTTGTGCGGCTTACAAAGATGTTAATATAATTTATTCTAACAATATTATATGCATCGCACCAAATTTAAATCGCCAACTTGATTAAAGGAAGACGAACCGAATTATTTTTAAATACACTCAGCCAAATAATCTTAAGAATTTCATAAGGTTGAACTTATGAACAATGCTATGGAATTTCATAAGGCTGACTTATGAATGGACTTTGTTTCACACGAGGTTGCTCTTATTCGCTTTTAAGCTTTCCTGATTACAAGTGTTGATATATACTAGTGGGCAATTGGGTCATTGGACCTATAATTTCAACGTTCAAGGTTCGAATCCAGGTTGCTCCATATTTTTATTTTTTCGACATCATTATAATTCATAGGATAAATTTATGAAATTCATTCAGATTTTTTATAGCAAATAATCATAATGCAATCTTATGAATATCGAAAGTTTATTTCGCTGATGTAGGATTTATTAATGTAATGCTTGGGACAGACATACAACGTACAGCGTTGTACAAACTGTCAAATACAGTACCGAAAAACACGTATTAGACTAAAGGAGTACAACGCTGTACGTTGTATGTCTGTCCCAGGCATAATGTTGAATTTGATCATCGTTTTCTCATTGTTTACATTTTTGAGTTAGGTCCTTTTCAATTGTTGGTCTTGAATTTTGAGCTGAAATCGACAATGATTTTTCAGTTAGGACCTAAATGAAAAACGAAAACAATAGCTTCTTCCTTGAATTTGTCGACCTTGGAAACTTGCCTTAGGCCGTTCCCAACGCTGTTCTACTTTGTATGGGCTGTTTTAGTTTACAACTAGAACTGAAACAAGCCATTCCCAATGATGTGTTGCAGTTCTACTTTTCGAGCAATATTTTGCAACAGATTTACAACTGCTCGACAGCTCTGTTTTATTTCCAACGCGATTTGAAACACGGACGCAACATTGTTTTAATCTGGGTTTCTTTGTAGTTGTGGCAGCTGTTATGACTGATGACTGTCAAGTTAGCGGTTTTTAGTTTGTTTTGCAAGTGATTTTTTTTAACGCGAAATTAAGATCGACCAATATTTTTAAAACATGGCATTGCGATTAACGTTTTGAAGAACAAGAGTCCTTCTATTCGATACATGGAGAACTCAAACTATCCAAAATCAAGTGTGACAGTACTCAAAATTAAGTACTCTGATATGACTACTATTTTGGATATAATTTTGTTCTCACTGGTAGGTAGTTTTAACTCAACCCTGAAGTATGGTTGAAAAAGTTAATTTTACCTACAGCAAGGTATTTTAAGAGAAGTAAGTTTTCAATGTATGTGAGAGGCGCCTTTCGCGAAACTATCAAAATCGGAGTGTTGGGCTGTAAGTTTGTTTTGGCTGAAAATTTTTGACGGCCATTCAATCAACAATGGTGGAAGGAAATTTTGTTTTCTCGGACCGTTTCTAGTGTTTAATTTTTTTATTGTCTAGTGTCCAGCTCAAAATGGTGAGGTGCTAGTGCTAGCTCAAGTGAGGTGTTACAAATGGTATGGAGCAATTAAAGAATAATATGGACTCGAGAAGCTGCAAAAAATAATCGGTAAGTGTAATTATTTCATTTATTCAAGTGCCTATTTTTATTCTTGTCGCTTTGAAATTTTAGACATTCCTGTATTGATGAGTGTGAATAAATCATCAATGGCAAGTTCAAGGTATTGAAGGAACACATTCGCAAAATTATAACGAGCAAAAAACCAACCATGCCGCTGAAATGTCCTCAGTGTACATAACAAACAAAGAGTGTTCTAATGTACTCGAGAATGTAATCAAATATATTTTTTTAAATTTAAATTCATATTTTCTATTATTTATAATTCTATTATATTATAATTTAAAGAAAGAAAGTTCACTAGAGAAGATTTTCGAATAATATTCTCAAAACAAGAAAACTCAATTTTGGATTATTTTTACTGTCGATTCGTTGTCAACAAACAGTTAATTTCACTCAGCATTGAGTCTTTCCGAAATATTCAAAATTGGATACTTCTTAAATAACTTAATTATGACTGGTTTTACTTTGCTGTCAAGATGAGTTAAAATGACTTAATTTTGAATAGCTTGGTTTCTCTGTGTAGTTGGTTTATGCTATAGATATATCGTGCCTTGATATTGATCGATTCATTTTGATAGGTCATATTGCGACAAAGATGTTTCATTAGGGCCCAACTGTTAAACGCACACCATGACTTCTTCCGTTAGTTTTTCGTAGTACAAAACGTACCCATGTAACCTTCTAATTCGACAATACCTTGCTGTAGGTAAAATTTACTTTTTCAACCATACTTCAGGGTTGAGTTAAAACTACCTACCAGTGAGAACAAAATTATATCCAAAATAGTAGTTATATCAGAGCACTTAATTTTGAGTACCGTCACACTTGATTTTGGATAGTTTGAGTTCTCCGTGTAGCTCTTTCACACTCGCTTCTTATCCTATAATGACGTGACGATGCGCACTACTGAAACTTTTAAATGTTAGGACGAACAGACTAATGCACTTATCCTAACCATATATTGAGCACATTTATACTGAAATCCATGTGAGCTACAGCGAAAATCATTAATGATTGTCCCCATGTTTTCCAGCATTGGAAAAAATGACGGTGTATTTTTGTTATCAGTATTTATTATACGTATTGTAGTGATGGGGTATCGGGAATTTTTAGCTTTTTTCTGAATTCTTCGGATTAAATCGGATACGAATTTTCGAGTAAAGTAAGACGATTGTAATTTTACTTCTGTATTACACAAACTCTGTTACAAGGCTGAATCTATCTTCTAAAAATTATGTATGGTATTCTTATACCGTTTTCGGTTGTGAACCAAGGATGGAACCAGTTTCAACCTGCGATAACTTATTGCCAGTGCAAACCTCAACCCGATACGTGTTACAAATAAAGACAATCAGATCGACCTTCAACACACAACAAGCCTACCCAATCTTACTACCTGATCCAGGTTGGAACTGAATCAAAAACGAAAACTGTATTAGATTTAGCATCATCCTGTTCCGCCTACTAAACGTATAATATTATGGTTTCAGTTGGAAACCAAATTTATCGACTAGCGATAATAGATTTTACTTTCGTTCTGTTCGTTATACCTAATGGTTACTGAATATAACCACCTATTCAGTATATTGTTTTATTTGGCCTTTTACCATCAGACATATTGTTAAAACTATATAGGAGATTGTTAGTTAATAGTTGTCAACTATAAGGGTAAATTGTGTAACAATAACGGAAATGGTCCAGGAACAGTTTGTGATACGTGATTATACGTAATACGTGATTATACGGATAGTCACCTATCACCAGTTTTCATTCGTAGTTACTCCTTTCCACACCGGAGACTAAAGTTTGGGACAAAACTGCATTACGTTTTTAAGCATCTAGCTTAGCTTGCAAATCGGAAATGAACAGTGTTTTGCACCTTCTATCGGATTCAAGTGATAATGATCTGGAATTCATGAGCCAGGAGTTGACGAAGGCATAGACCATGTCACCCGAGACAAAATATGCGAAGGACAATGGGAGGGTTGTGTGAGGAAGATACTGTTTAACATTATTTATTTTAATTAATATTTTTTATTACAACAGTTCATATACAATGTATAATTATAATTTAAAATATAATATCAGTATTGTTAATTGTTCAATTTTTTTTTATTCCAAGGTTTTTAAATTAGCATTAACGGGTAAAACTTTATTTTTTTCATATATTAGGATTAGTTATATCATACAAAATAATTTATTTACATTGCTTTTTACAATAACAATACTTATTATAAAACTAAATAATATATTGTTTTCATTAAAATCTAGATGGTAGACATCCTTAGCTTCCATTGCATTTAATAGCAGTACAGCAACTGTTCGCTAACTGGGTGCTTTTTAATTAGGCGCTCGGCTATTAGGCTTAGTGACCTTGAACGCACGCACACTACAGCGCCATCTAGATCAAAGGAGAGCAAGAAAGAAGGAACATCTTTTGGAGGAAAACAAACCATCATTCCTCTGCATGTGCAAGAAAAGAAAAGGTGATTAAACGTCAAAAAGCCTAATAGCTCAGTTAATAAGCAAACAAACTTCAAAAACCAGCATTTGACAGTATGTTGTTAAAATTATCAAGGGGCATGTAAAAGGAATGTAAGGTTCTTGGAGGAGTGAAAAATTGTTAAATTGTACGAAATTGAGTCTTAATCCCATACAAACTGAATCTAATATTTTGCACAATGGGGTGCGCAATATCCTCAGCCTTATTCTGAGCAAATTGTTTCGACTCACACGCCACGCAGAACAAGGCTGCCTACATCGCGATAGCGTATAAAGGATAGAAACATAATTTAATTTATTACGTATTACGCAATAAAATATGCCAACCGAAATCTAATAGAAAGCCTCCTCGAAATTTATTTACATTTGAAATGTCTGCCCCGTTACCGAGCAGCATCCGCGAACTGGACTGTGCACTTATCTTAGTTAGCGAACGGTTGCTGTATTATGAATTTTAGTGTATATGGTGCTTCCTTTACCCATTAATGGGTACGATTTATTATTATTGTTGTTCCTCCTGTGGATTTTTTACACATTTTACTGAAAAACTGCGTCTACCCATTTAAATGGGTAGACGCTGTTTTACGTTTTACCATCCCATCACCGATCTAAACGTACGTTCACACTACGGCATATATTACGTGATATAGTGCGATTCATGATATAGCAGCTATATCATGTGCTATATTACGTGATATCTCACACGGTAAGCTTCCTTTACCCGTAAATGGGTACGATTTATTATTATTGTTATTCCTCCTGTGGATTTTTTACGCATTTTACTGAAAAACGGCGTCTACCTATTTAAATGGGCAGACGCCGTTTTACGGTAAAATGGGTAAAAATTTACACATGAAGAATAACAATATTAATAAACCGTACCCATTAATGGGTAAAGGAAGCTTACCGTGCATACATTTGATCTGTCAATCTATATTATGAACAGTACTTGATATCATCTCATCTCATTTACTTGATATAATTCTAAAAAGCAGTGGTTGACAACCCAGCTGGCATAGAGCTACAGAAACCGTGCTCAATCGAGAGCGCCATTAGTACTCGTAAAATGCTGGATAAGATAAAAAAGTTCTTCATATTAAATCACATAAAACGCCAAGGTTTAGTTTATGTTAATGACGAGGTAAATTTCAATAAATTTGTTTAAATAGATTTTTTTTAAATTACGTTTAAACACTACAGCGTTATTTAGATCAAAAGAGTGCAAGTAAAAAGGGAAATCATTTGGAGGAAAACAAACCATCATTGCTCTGCATGTGCCAGAGAGAGAAAGGTGATTAAACGTCATAAAGCTTATCAGGCTAATCCGGATTTACCCAAAATTTGGTAAAGGTAATCCAAAATCATAAAAATTGGAACTACTCAAAATTGGGTAACCGGTTCCTTTTATACAACGTGGGTAAAACCAGAGGAGTGAAGAGAGCGATAGTTCTTGAAGCCTGCAAATTTTGGTGTGGCGCCAGGGGGCGCGACTCTATCTCCGATGCAGGATTTTTTTTGTTTTGCTTCTGTGCGATGTGCGCACGCTTAGTAGATAGAAAGATGATTTTAAAGATTTTGATGAAGATTTTAAAGATTTACTGCAAAAAGATTCAGCACGGGGCTGCAAAATGGTGAGTCGACAACTGTGATGGAGCGTGCGTCCCCGCAACATAGCTCTGGTCCTCACAAGTTCCTACCTCATGCTTCCACGGGTCAGCAGATGACAAAGACCGCCAGCTAAGGGTTGCGTACTTAGCTGGTAGTGCAGCCTGGGCACTGTTGTCCTTCTGACTTCAGCTAGATTGAGGAGGTGCGTGCCGAGCGTCTGTACACCGAGGAGGTCTGTTCACCAGCGGCTGAGTAAGAAACGCTGTATCTCGTCAACTATACCTTAGGAGGCAGTCCCACCAACGCAATGTAGGCAGCGCGGTAAGATAGCATGCTGAAGTCTTACCCTACCACGAAAAATGTAAGTGTCCTTTATTTCTTTATACGGTATATAATTTTGGATCATCCATGGAATCAGAAGACATGCATATAGTACACATGTTATTCTCATTTTATATTATAACATCCCTTCACAATATTTTTTATGCTATTTTCAGCTTCGCATTTATCCATCATCGTAAGTTTTAGTCCACTTACTTCCCATGAAGCGAGATAAGGCGCTATAACCTTGGCAATTATTGCCACGCTTTTGGTTCAAATGCCAAAAGCTCACCCACAGGCAAAAGGAGCATAAACTTATCTTTCTAGCATCTATGCTCCCAACGATAAGGTACACATTATCACACTGTATAACTCAACATGGAAGCGTTTGGTACGGGAGGTCCACGCTTTCTTCCTTCCCTTTATTCAGAGTAGTAAAGCGATTTTAGATCTTTCTGAAATCGCTCTATTTCTTGGAATCCTCTCTGCGGCACATACTACGCAGTTGGCCTGGCCGATGACAAGAAAAATGATGTATTCAAGAAAACATCATTTTCCAGGATGCTTTCAAGAATTGGCTGCGTTAGTATGAGATTAGATTAGATTAGATTTACTGCAAAAAGATTCAGCACGATTCAAGTTGATTGGTTAAGATTCACAAGCTGAAACTAGATTTTTAAAATATTGATTCGCTAGCGTGGGATTTTTCGATCATCTTGAATCTGGATTTAGATGTGTCGCACCCCCAGTGTGGCGCTAGTGACGATTTGCACATTTCAAGCTCGGTTCACAATGGATTATATTTCGTTACAATATTTCTTCTACCAAACTACTAGTATCAGTAATTTAGATGAAAAATTATAGTACCTGGCTAATAAACAATGAAAAAACACAATCCTTGTGATAACCACTGCACTGGAAGATTTTTTTCTCAAATCAAATAAACGTCAAAACACGACAACTTCCGCCGCGGATATTGTGTTTGCTGCATATTGCCTTCAAGAAAACCGAGCTGTCAAATAAGCACCACACGCAGCACCAAGGTTTCGGCTTCACGGTTTTTGTTCGTGGATGACAGCCGCTTCAGTCCTGTGGATAAAACCCTAATTTGGGTAAGCCGCTGATTTATTTGATTTTGGGCTAGTTCTACTCATTCTTATAAAATGTAGTTTTTATGGCAATTGGGTAAAAAGGCTTTCTCTTTTTTATTCTTTTGAAAAAAAGTTTATCAACACAGTAGTTTCAAAATTTTATTTGTGGTAGGGTTATACATACTCAATAAAGTGCACATGTGATAAAAATTAATTAAAAATCTAATTACTGGAAGTACCTATTACCTAACAATATCGGACCGTAGAAAATCACGTTCTTCCGCTCATTCATTTATAAATTCTTTCATGAATACACACATACACATATACAAACTGCTAGCAAGTTGACCAGATAGTAGCCGTCCGTCCGACCAGCTCGAACAGGCTCTGTTAGAAGTGGTTGGTTAGCTTTCGTCGATCGAACCAATCGAATTTCTAGAATGTATTTTTTTTTGATAGTTATTAGAAAATGGGTCAAAAATTCTAATACCTTTCAATTTGCGGTGTGTTTTTACATCCACTGCCACTGCAATCTACTCCATCAGCTGTATAATCGTTCTATAAATATAATAAATTCTACATCTCACCTTGGAAAAATGGCAACTGACGCTGTCGGGTTTACACTATTAAGCTTATCACGTCTGTGTGTGGTAGTGAGCCTTCTAGAAATGTAGTAGTGCTTTTTGGACGAAAACATAACAAACCGCTGTCAGAAAAGATTATAAATGGTAAGGGAACGTCCATTAATTATGTCACGCAAAAAGTGACTTTTTATAACCCCCCTTGTCACGTTTTTGGTACACTGACGAAAAAAAACTTAAGAAGTTCATTCATAAACCTTATGAAATTTAGCCACAAGGAATCGGTTTGAATTTCATACTTTTACCTTATGAATGCGAATGCGATGTTTTTTGTCTTCATTACCAGCTATGTTTAAGATATGATAACTTTATGAGTTTCATTTCACAGCCTTATGAAACACATTATTGTTAATAATGAAAATTGAACGTGCCCGTTATGGATTTAAACAATTATTTTTAAATACAATTTTCACTTTCATGTTTTTTTAATAATTAAATTAATGAGTCCAAAAACATCTTTATTTGCGAATAAAAGGTACCCACAGCATCTAACACATAAATCGACTCCCCTTTGCGGATCTCCAACGGAACAGCTACGATACTGTATGGCTTGTTAGTCAAAGCACCAATCGAGCAAAGATCGATCACATTTCCGTACAACTCCGACAGGAAAAACTTCTCTACATATGTTCAAATTTTCATATCATTTCCTCGTCTAGTATTACCCGAATCATCGACTCCGGTAACTTTTGACGCAAGTAGGAAACATCTCGTGCTGTGACTGCATCGGTTCATGATGGTCTAAACCAACGGGTCAATGTCGTTATCTTCGACGGCACGCTTTCCGCTGTGATCGATATCGGTGAACCGTGGACGATCCGACCCGAAAGCCATAGCCTGATCCTGCAGATCGCATTCACTATCCTGGTTGCAAATCGGACAATCCATTGCGGATGATTCGTCAGCAAGAACTCCATCACACCTACGCGAGCCTTGTGTGTCATTTCCGAATTGGTCTTGATACGCCATCCCTTCATAACCGGCATGGCGCAAACGGCTACCGGCTTGGGAGACTTTTCCACTTTTACCAAGCACATACGATAGTTACCGGCTGTGACCAATCGCTCGTGACAGCAGAAGGGAGGAACCTCAACTCCCATGCAGCAGCCTACAAATTAAAAATGAAAACAATTATTACACTTAATGGCGAAATCCAAACACCCCATCCTAAATATCTTCACCTGCAGCACCGTTGTTCCCGCATCGACCATCACCGACACATCATCTACAAATACCTCAATCTTTTCGGGGAGTCTTGGCCGGAATCGTCCGTATGGATGACGACTTGCGTTGTTAGGCAGCGCGCTCCAAACGCTAGAGCCCTAGTCAACAGCGCACGAAACAACTTGCCTAGCAGTTATTCGTGTTCAATTTGGTTCTGAAAAAAAAAAACAAACAAATAATTCCGTCTGTTATCGAGCAAAATTTCCGCAGCAGCATTCAAACTTGTAATGAAAAAAAACACCTCTTTAAAACCGGAATGGAAAATGAATCAACTTCGCCAAGAAGCAATAGGGGCTTTCTTGTTTAAATTTTTGAATATTTTCATCATTTAAAATAGGCTTACCTCGTATGCAAGAATATAAGATGATCTCGAACATCGATTCCGCAACATTGTTAGTTCGCCATTGTTGTTGATTTATTCAATTGCCTTATGGTTTTTTTCATCCACGGAATGAATATGGAAATCATAAGGTAGTTTTGTGGAACTCATAAGATACACATAGATAAATAATTGAATAAGTAAGAAAGTCGTTAGAGTCCTTATGAATAACATAATAATCTTATGAAGTCATAACAACCTGCATTTGTGATACTTCATAAGGCGTAATTTATGATTATCAATATTTTTTTTCAATCAGTGTATGTACCATCAATTTTTTTTATATGGATTGTCACGTTTTCCCAAACCCCCTCCCCCCTAAATGCATGACATAATTAATGGACCTTCTCTAAGCCAACTTTTAGGTTATCTGTGGGGGAAAAAACACGACGATAGACACGTTAGTGTGCGTGCGTTAGACGTCACTAAGCTTAATAGTTTAACAGCTTAATTAAAGATTGAATCAGATTTATGAAGAACCGAGTAAGATTTACCCAGGGGGCAAGTCACTCGGCCACCATGTGTTAACACCTTCAAAAACACAATCCGCCACATTTCAAACACACTCGCCATCACGTGAAAGATAAATTCGTTTCTGGCAACACCTACACGAATTGAATGTTTCTTTTCTCACTGTTTTTTTCCTTTACCTCTCGCTTTCACTGATTTGTATTAGATGATACATAAGTGTGCGTGTATTAAATTTCATTAGGTACATGGTTGCCAATAAGCATACATGTTAGATTATAGTATTGACAGATATGTTGAAACATAGAATCCACTTTCCGACACCCCGGAACACACTGAAACACAAACACAACGTGGCAGCGTGACTTACCCACTGATCGATACCAGGCTCGATAAGGAAGTATTGGCAAAATGCTTTTTATACAACGTGGATAAATTTATTGGTATTAAAGATGGTAACCACCACATTCTTCAATATCAAAACATAATATAAATATTATACATACGTATAACAGAATTTATTACTGAGGGCTAAGGAGCAAATGCCAGTTCGTGGACATCACCGCAACGTCAGCGGAACTGCATCTATGGATGGGAACATTCATGCTTATTGGCAACCATGTTCCTCTTGAAATTTAATACACGCACACTTATGTATTATCTAAATCAAATGAGTGGAAGCGAGAGACAAACAAAACAGTGAGAAAAGAAACATTCAATTCGTGTAAGTGTTGCCAGAAACGAATTTATCTTTCACGTTGTGGCGAGTGTGTTTGAAGTGTGGCGAGTGTGTTTGAAGTGTAGCGGATTGTGTTTTTGATGGTGTTAATAAATGGTGGCCGAGTGACTTACCCCCTGGTATCGATACACTCGCCGGAAAGAGTTTCGAAAATGTTTTGTTTATCTGTAATATTAAAGACCATTAAGAACATTCCCTATCAAAGATAAAACTGCTTACCACAGCCATTTAAGCTTGAATCTCAGCGTGTGTAAAATTCTGCAACCGTCACTTTAAAATGAATCGCCAAATGACAATAAGCATCTAGCAAAAAGCAAACCTCCCGCATAACAAAAAACAATTTACAATATAGTCACAACTATGCTTCGAATGTAAGATATATTATCACATTTTATGTTATTGTTATCGAATAGTTGATTCTCATTTTCACCATACAACCTCTACATTAACACATATTGTTAATGTAGCCTATATTGTCATTGAAAGGTTTTTTATTGTCTGCACCCGGTGCGGATTATATACCAACTTTATGGCATAGAGTACAGCCAAAATTTTGTTCGTGAAAATTGCCATTTTTTTATGGTAACCTAACTTAACCGCCTATTCAGCATATTGTTATTTGGCCTTTTACCATCTGGCATATTGTTGAAACTACAGAGGAGATTGTTAGTTTATAGTTGTCAACTATAAGAGTAAATGTCGTAACAATAACGGAAACGGTCGCCAACAATAACGGAAAGTGTCCAGGAATGGTTTGTGATTATGAGGGCTGTCAATTTTGTTGGCGCTATGTGGCATCTAATTGCACGTCAAAACATCGTGTCAATATCGGGTGGTGTGCGGCGAATGACGGAAGGATATTTTGACATTCTAGCAGATGTCGCAACTTTACCACATCAGTGGGCACCTCGTTATTGAAGAAGCGATTACTAAAGGCCGAGCTACAATGGGGAGCGCAGCGGCGCGGTGCGGCAGTTTTGACATGAAATATATGGAAACCGTGACGAATAATATTATCCGTATTTTTTCTTAAAAGTATAAAGAAAACGCTACATTTGTATAAAAAAAGATCTTGAATTCAATAATAAATAACTTAAATACAGGCAATTGTTTTTGTTCCAATTCTATCTGAAGCAAGCTTTAATGATGATCACAATAACCACGAAAATGGTCGAATTCACCACGTTCATGGCAATTTTGACTATGATCATGGTAGTAAGGACTATTACGACATAATGGCAAATGTTGGATCAACTATTTTTAATGGTCGTTTTGACCATGATCATAGTCGGTTCATAATCACTATACTGCAATAGTCATCCTGACCCCCAATAATGATAAAATTGACTATCAAATTTGTCTCTGTGTAAGTTCTAGTGTGAACGGGGTGTTAGATAAATTTATAAAATTGAGTAAAAGTGACTCAAAATTGAGTTAGCTCGGATGAGCGTGTTGAGAAAGAGCAGACTGTCAAAATTAAGAAAAAAATTAAACAAAATAATCGAGTCGGAGCCGAACAAAAATGTTCAAAGGATGTTTGTAATCTGTTTATTTTGAAAATTAAGGAAAATATCCAACTTGCCCGACATGACTAGTGAACCAGGCTTGAACGAATCCATACAGCTGTACACTGATCAGGTTTGGTTTTGTGAATACTTAAACACGAGTAATGATTATTATTATAGTTCTGATATATAATGTTTACTTTTAATTTTAGCTTACTCAAGTGGAACAAGCTCTAGCGGTCGCAATTGAAGGCTCTGAACGGGAGTCATTGTTAAATTTGAGAAGTGATCTCCAGGAGCTATTGCAGCTTACCCGTGAGACACTTGAACACCATGACGAGCCTGATGCACCAGGTTCTACTAATGATACCGATGATGAATATGCTCTATTCATGTCGGAGATAGAAGGATTAGATACTCCACAAACATCTCAGAAAGCAGAGGAAATTGTAGACGAAGATGCGTTCAAAGATCTTGTCGGCAGCAAATGCTCAGCGCCTCACATACACAAATGGGGATCGAAGTCGTATCATAATGCACTGATATGCAGCTTGGATGCATCCAATTTAGAGGATGTTTCGGTTAAGGTGTTATTTATCAATCCAACTCACCAGGAAATGGTTCCATGTGCGTATTTTCTTGAAGGGGATTGCAAATTCACCGACGAAAAATGCCGTTTTTCACATGGAGAAGTTGCTTCGTTCAATGAGCTGAAAGAGTATCAGGAGCCACGGTTTGAACTGCTGCGAAAAAAGAATGGAAGAGTTCTGGCAAAACAAAAAAATCGTTTGTGGTGTAAGGGAACGATTAAACAGGCTGATTTTGAGAACAAATCCTGCAAAATTCAAATTGACGAAGGAAAGCATGAGATAGAATTGAATTTTGAGGATGTTCTACCCCTGGTGGGTGACGAAATGTCAAGCTCCGATTCGGAACCCGACTCAGACAGCGAAGAAGCCGCAGAAGTGTTTTCGATACGCCAGGCACAAATTATACAGAGAAGTTTGTTAAATCCTGCCCCTAGTCAACGGTTGGGTGAATGGGAGAAACACACCAAAGGAATAGGATCAAAAATTATGCAAAAAATGGGCTACATAACCGGTGCAGGTCTTGGAAGCAGAGGCGAAGGTATTGTTGTGCCCGTCAGTGCGCAAGTATTACCGCAGGGTAAATCGCTAGACTATTGTATGCAACTTCGCGAACAGGCCAATGGAGATAGCAACTTGTTCAGCGTCGAGAAGAAACTTCTACGGCAGAAAAAGATTCAGGAGAAACGAGACTTGAAGCATTACGCTAAGAGAAAGGAGAAGAATAATGTGTTTAATTTTCTTAACAGTGAAATTTTGGGATCAAACGGAGGTCCATCAAAAGCACCGGACGGGAAGTCTGATGAAAATCAACATAAAATTGATCTACCAAATTGTACGTCTAAAAATCTAAACATTGCAAGTTTAAAACTTGCCGAACAAACGAGACGACTTGAAATGGACATTGAGAAACTGACACATTCGTTGAAACGACATCAACCCGGATCAAAAATTCATTCGAATCTGCGGAAGCAGATAACTGACAAGCAAAAAGAGGTTTCCGAAATCCGGAAAACGGAGCACACTATCTCGCGGGAACAACAGCTTAGAAACGATAAACGGAAGATGACAGTATTTTGAATTAAAAGTACATTGCATTTAAAAGGCACGAAAGGTAGTTTGCCTTTTTTTAAAGAATGATGACGATTCCATGTTTAGAGTTTAGAATGGTAGAAGCTAACTCACATTTGTCAACCAATACTCCATAAAACTTAGAAGAAGATTTTTTAAACTTCTAATGCCTAACTCTTATACAATCAGATTTGTACAAAAAATATATTGAGCTATTATCAAAAATCGACCATTTTTTCTTCTAATACATTGCAACTCCATTGTATTTCCTTCGATCACCCGGCAAAACAAAATCGGGATCGCTCAGAAAAACATAAGGGATCCATTAATATTATTGAAGCTTTCTACTGGATAGAACGCAAATAGGCAATCATGACGAAGTAGCGCCCTATTCTATTTATTGTTTGACCTTCTTATGTACCAAAAGATAAGCTTACTCAGTTACTTAGGTTAGGTTACTTAGGTACTCAAAACAAGTTACGAATACTGATGTCGGGCCATATTTACTCGGCGTTGATCCAATGATGTCTCAATTATTTTAAAACCAAATTTTAATTTTGAACACATTTTGAAATAATAGTTTAAACATGAATTTTATGACTGCGACTAACAATCTCCGATTGGAAGTAATTGGCCGTTTAGATTCTGCGCCGACCGATCATCTATTCATGAATGTGCCATCCGAAGACACATAAAGACTGGTTCCGGATGTCCCGTAAAAATGGTCAATTTATGATTTCAACAGAACCTTGTCGTGGGACATATTCAAATTTGCAGAATGTCATGGGATATTCATTAGAAGTTGTTGGCGATCAAGTAATCCACGATCCATGAGAGTGATCAAGCTGTCTGCATAGCAACCTAAGTTTGTTCGAATAAATAAATGTTCATTCCACTACTATCATTCAACCATTCCAGTTTTACCAAGCGACACGATCGGTCGTGTTTTTCGCTCCCTCGCAGTAAAAGTTTTTTCTCCCGTTTTTCCCCTCGCCCGCTTTCTCGCGATTGCGTGTTCGGTTCGCGACCCATCGCCTGCGCTTGCTCATCTTTGCTGGTGGCAAAGCAGAAAAAAGTGTTGCAAAGTTCGGAAACATTTCTCGCTCGACCTGTTGCCGTGGCAATGGGTCGAAAAATCGACCAACGGTGACATCTGCTCCCGAATCATTACCGCAACCGGGCAGCTCCAAGCGGCTGCGCCACGATGACACCGATCCAGTGGATCCGAACGCTCGTCTACTAGCGAGCAATCAATTTGCCGATGCTTCCGATCCAGGAGGTGCCAAAGAAGGTGAAAGTTCCCCGCTTTTCACCACATCCAAGGACATTGCTGCTCTCAGGACCGAGCTTGCAGCTATCCAAATCCAGCCGCTGTACAAGCTGTGCAGTAATGGTATTAAGGTAATGTGCTCGACGGAGGCTGACTACCGTGCTGTCGGCGCTCACCTAGTCGCCAAGCAGCATGAATTTTACACGCACGATGTACCCGGAAGCAAGCCTATGAAGGTGATCCTGCGTGGTCTTCCGGAACTCACTCCGGAATCAATCATTACCGAGCTGCAAGCGGCGGCACTAAAGCCCCAGAAGGTGTTTCCCATCAGGCGCCAGCAACACGGAAACTACCGGGACCAACTTTATCTGGTCCATCTTGAGAAGGGATCCGTCACGATGCCGGAACTTTTGAAAACACGGGCCCTATTCAACGTCATCGTCGAGTGGGACCGGTATCGTCCAAGACAAAACGACGTGACGCAGTGTGGCAACTGCCTTGCTTTCGGCCACGGCACTCGAAACTGCCACATGAAACCGCGATGTGGCAAGTGTGCCGGAGCACACGCCACCAAGGATTGTGCCCTGATGGACGAAGGTGCCCCAATGAAGTGCGCCAACTGCGGTGCAAATCATGAGAGCAGTAACCGAACCTGCCCCAAACGTGCGGAGTTTTTGGCTATCCGAAAGAAGGCATCCACCAAGTCTCGGCCTGCTCAACGCCGTCCACCACCTCCGATGAACGAGGAAAATTTCCCGTCGCTTCGGTACCAGGTGCCAAACCTGCCACCGATCCCACTAAATCACCGCCATGCAAACCGCCCGTCAGCTTCGGTTCATCATCGCTTCGCGGCAGCCGCCGCCGCCCCCAACACGACTCCTCCTCCAGGCTGGGGCAATCCGAGTTGCAGTACCTCCACGCAACCACCCGTCGATGGACAGCTCTACGACTCGGAGCAAATGGTGGAGTTCGTGCAAGAGCTCTATCGCCAACTACGTTCCTGCCGCTCCAAGCGAGGAACAGCTCAAAGCCGCCACGTCCGTGACGATGAAGTTTCTGTTCAAACATGGACCGTAAACGCACCATCAGCATCCTCAACTGGAATGCTTGTTCCATCCGGAACAAAACTTTTGAGCTCGGTGACTTCCTTAACAGGAAGGCCATCGACATCGCCATCGTCACCGAGACACACCTCAAACCGGAAGTCAGCATCGTCATCCCAGGATACCGGATTGTGCGACTTGATCGTAGCGGCCCTAGTGGAGGAGGAGTCGCGATCGCCCTGCGCTACAACATCAACTGCCATCTGCTTCCGAGCTTTCAGCTGCAGTCCATCGAAGCCATCGGAGTCGAGGTCGAAACTGCTGTCGGCCCAATCACCATCATCGCGGCCTATTGTCCCAAGCAAGCCAGTACCAACAACGGAACAACAACGGCCCTACGAAACGACATCCGTAAGCTAACTCGGAGGCAGGGGCAGTTCATCATCGCCGGCGACCTAAATGCAAACACGAAGCCTGGGGGAACACCCGGCGGAATCGGAACGGAATAATTCTGCAGGAAGACCTAGAAGAGGGACATTACACCGTCCTGGGCCCGGATACTCCCACCCGGTTGAGCAGATCCGGGGTCCATTCGACAATCGACATCTTCCTCACCAACATGGGGAACAACATCGCCCAGCCGATCGTACACCAGGAGCTCAGCTCGGACCACTATCCGGTGGTGGCCGAAGTTGGCTCCTCGGTCAACCGGCATCGAATCACCAGACGGAACTACCATCGCGCCAGTTGGGAGAGGTTCCGACAACACGTTGACGACAACATCGATTTTGACATGCACCTTGATTCGGTTGATGACATCGAACGACAGCTGCAGAGCATCGAGCAAGCGATCTCCCATGCCCGGGAGCAACATGTACCGGTGATAGATCAGGTGAGTGACTCTGTGACCATTGATAGACCCACTAAAGATTTAATACAATTGCGAAACGCCATTCGAAGGCAATACCAGCGAACTGGTTTGCCAACGCTCAAACGTCACCGTAATCGAGTGACCAAAATGATTAAGGCCAGAATGGTGGACCTTAGAAATAATGATTTCGCGGAAAAAATTCGCTCTCTCCCAGATTGTGCTAAGCCGTTCTGGAAGATGACAAAAATTTTAAAAACTAAGCCAAGGCCCATTCCACCGTTGATCCCACTAGACGTCAATGACTCAAGGGATCGGTTGATAACACCTGCAGAGAAGGCTGATGAGATAAGTCAACACTTTGTCAGCTCCCACAATCTCGGTCAAAACATCGTCAGTCCACACGAAGCTGCCGTTAGCGCGCTTATAACTAACATCGACCAAAGTCCTAACGACTTCTCCGAAGATTTGGAGATCTCAGCTGACGAATTGTTGACTTATATCAAGACCCCAAAGAACATGAAGGCCCCAGGTTTCGACAACATCATGAACTTGGAGCTCAAGCAATTGAGCCCCCAGTTCTACAACCATCTGGCAGTGGTGTTTAACCAATGCCTCCGTCTTGGCTACTTCCCATCGTGCTGGAAGTCAGCCAAAGTCATCCCCATTCGGAAACCTGGGAAAGATCCTTCATGTTCCAGAAGCTACAGACCAATCAGCCTTCTCTCAGGTCTATCTAAACTGTTTGAGAAAGCGATCTACCGTCGGCTTCTAACATCTGCTAACGAGCTCAATATCCTGTTGGATGAGCAGTTCGGTTTCCGGCATGGTCGCTCTACAGTCCATCAACTTAATCGAGTCATGAACATCCTCAGGCGGAACAAGTCTGTTTCGAAAACATCCGCTGTGGCCCTTCTCGATATCGAGAAGGCCTTCGATAATGTGTGGCATGATGGCTTGGTGTACAAGCTCAAGCGATACAATCTTCCAATCTTCCTGGTGAAGATTATTAAAAATTATCTCTCTGACAGGACATTCCGAGTTTCGTTGCATGGTGCAGTTTCCGGCAGTCAGAGATCTCCGCCGGTGTTCCGCAGGGAAGTATATTAGGTCCACTTCTGTTCAATCTATTCACCTCGGATATACCCCTGCTCCCTGAAAATGGATCTCTTTCGTTGTTCGCCGATGATACCGCAGTCGTCCACAATGGTAGGGTAATAAGAGCGCTTGCCGCGAAACTGCAGCGAAGCCTGAATGTTCTGTCAGAATACTTCACTGAATGGAAGATTTGTATCAACGCAGCGAAGACCCAGGTCATCCTGTTTCCACATTCTAATTCTCCCAGACTTGTCCCGCCTGAGAATTGTAAAATAAGCCTGAACAACACAACGGTGGAATGGACCAAATCAGCTGTCTATCTTGGTAGTCACTTAGACAGCAAGCTTATTTTCAGGGATCAGGTTGACAAAACTGTCACAAAATGTAATACTCTGTTGAAACTACTGTACCCATTGATCAACAGAAGGTCTACATTATCCCTTAAAAATAAGCTTGCTGTCTACAAGCAAATTATACTTCCGGTCATCGAGTATGCAATGCCAATCTGGGAGAGTTGTGCAAAAACACATCACCTGAAACTTCAGAGAGTACAAAACAAGTTCCTCAGGATGATAATGAACACCCTCCGAGGACAAGAACATCTGAGGTCCACCGTCTGGCCGAGATAAAAATGCTCGACGATCGCTTTAGTGAGTCTATCAATCGGTACAGGGCACGCTGCTCTGACATCGGATCACCAGATCATTCAGAATCTGGTTCCCCACCCCTAGGATTTTCAAATTGTAGTTTTAGTTGTAGATTAGGTAGGTTATCAAATTTTAACAAACAATGCCCCAAGGGCTGAGCTGGAAAACAAAAATAATTAGAACACAACACACACGTAACACATAAAACACATAAAAGATTAAACAAAGCTGAAGAGCCCAATGGGCTGAAACACTTAAAATGTTAAATTAGTATATAAGAAAAAACAATTAAAATAAAGATCAATTTTACTACTACTATCATTCAACCAAACAAGACGTACTTTGGTATAGGTTATGGGCCCAGAGGTCATAATCACAAAATAATTTTCACAGAAGATTCTCGAAGCAGTTTGAAAACTTTTTCAAGAACAAAAATGTTCCCTGACGCTGGAAGTAACGGATCAGGAGACACTGGAACTGGTGCGGCGACAACTGAATCAAGAGCTGGAGCTTCGGTTTCAGGAACGGGTTCGTGCGGCCGGCGGAAGCAGTGTGGCTCTGCCGATCGAGAAGCTAAAAGGCCGGGAAAACTACGTGTCATGGTCGTTTGCCATGGAGAAGTCGTTGATCTGGGAATTCCTGGTGCGCTGTGATGCCAAAGGAAGGATAAGTCGTGGATGAGAACGTCCAAATGAAGGCACTATCCACGATCTGCCTAAGACTCGAGAATACGATCTACAGCCTGGTGATGGATGCGAAAAACGCGCAAAAAGCCTGGAACAAAGTCAAGACTGCTTTTCAAGATGACGGGCTTTATCGTCGAATCGGCTTGCTACAGCAACTGACTATGTGGATGCGTTGTTCTCGGCAAGCCATAATCTCACGGAAATTATCTTTCCAGTGGCTGATGACTGGCTCACTTCGCTACTTTTGATGAAGTTGCCCAAGTACTATGCGCCGATGGTGATGGGTTTGGAAGCGTCAGGACAGGCACTGAAGGCGGATACCGTGAAGGCCAAAATCCTACAGAACGTGAAAGCCAAGCATGGACCGCGGAGTAGCAGTGACGAAGGAGCTTTCTACAACGGAGGAGCACAACAGCAACGACGACGCGTAGAAGGCGGTTCCAAGAAGCCAAAGGACGGATCGTGCTACAATTGCCACAAGGCAGAAAGGGACGTACAATGTGTGCAGTTCTGGCAGTGGGTGACGTGGATCAAGGCGAGTGGTATTTCGATTCTGGTGCCACTACCCACATGGTCAGGCTCGGATTGAATTTTCAAGCGAAGCAGGAGGTCTCGTATCAGGTCGGTACGGCAAACAAGAGTTGCATGACGGCCAAGGTCAAGGGTATCGTTAACCTGGATTGCCTAGAAGGAGTGGTGGACGTGCAGGACGTGCTGGAAGTTTCAGAGCTGGCGGCAAACCTGTTGTCAGTAAGCAAAATCTGCAGAAAAGACTTCACGATGGTGTTCAGAGCGGAAGACTGTAAGGTGCTTACCGAAGATTGAACCGACAAGTGCAGAAGGCATACGCGTGCGGTGAACTCGAGATGTGGCACAGGAGATTCGACCAGCGGTTGCTCGATCAAGAACGTGGAGATGCTAGATTGCATCGCATGCCTGCAAGGTAAGCATGCTCGTGACGTTTTTCCCAACAGTAATTCGAGGGCCAAAGAAAGTATAAAGCTGGTCCATTCAGACCTTTGCAGACCGTTTGAAGTACCGTCAATAGGAGGAAGCCGATATTTCGTTAGTTTCATCGGCGACGCTACACGGAAGATGTTTATATATACCCTGGAATCGAAGGATCAGGCGTTCGAGGAGTACGAAGACTTCAAAGCGATGGCGGAGCGGCAATCCGGATGCAAGTTGAAGATTTTGCGCAGCGACAGCGGCCGGGAATATGTGAACGGTAGATTCAAGGCAAGCCTGAAGCGGGACGGAATAAGACATTAGAAATCCTGTCCGTACACGTCTGAGCAAAATGGCGTTGCAGAACGCATGAATCGGACGATTCTCGAGAAAGTGAGGTGCATGCTGAACGATGCCAATTTGTCGAAGAAGTTCTGGGCGGAAGCAGTGAACACAGCAGCATATCTTATCAACTGTAGTCCAACGCGGTCCTTGGATGGTTCGACTCCGGAAGAGGCGTGGCCAGGAAAGAAGCCCTACGTCGGTCACCTGAAGATTTTTGAATCCATGGCAATAGTGCACGTGCCGAAGCAGACGAGGAAAAAGCTGCTGAGGACACGAAAGGCTACAGATTGTACAACCCGGAGAGCAACGCAATCGTCATCAGTCGTCACGTTAAGATCGTTAATGAGGGACGAAGTGGTGAGGTAACACCGTAGACGAACTCTTAGACCAGTAGGTCCCGAACAAATACGATTTTTTTTTCTTGGCTCAGTCAGTACTAGCACACCAGTCCCAAGCTCGGTCCCAAGCTTAATAATGCGCCCTCAATAATGAACTCACACGAACACACTCTCAAATATCCTGTTAAAATAACACAGAAAATCAAAACAAAGGCTCAAATATGTATATCAAGGTGCTGGCTTCAAGGTGTACTTCGGACCAAGGGCTTCTACAACAGTGAACCAATTTCAATTCGCTAGTTGCATATTGATTTTTGGTAACAACTGAGCGATCAAAGCTAGTAGAGTTCTTGGAGATCGTATTTTCGGATACGGCAATCAACGAAGCGTGTGGTGATTTGCCGTCAGCAGAACAACACGAAGGTGAGGCGACT
This sequence comes from Aedes japonicus, assembly GCA_034211315.2. Lineage (NCBI taxonomy): Eukaryota > Metazoa > Arthropoda > Insecta > Diptera > Culicidae > Aedes > Aedes japonicus. The sequence goes on from JASCZW010001189.1 coordinate 126,785, forward strand.
GGCAGTCAACCAAATCCAAGACAAATTGACGATGAAGTGGCGGTAGCAACTGCCGAATCCATTGTAAACGTGAGCAGCAGTTCGGAAAGCATTTTTTAAGATGCGAGGAAATTGTTCTCCCACCGCAACTACACGGAGACAAATTTGATAGTCAATTTTACCATTATTGGGGGTTAGGATGACTATTGCAGTATAGTGCTTTTGAACCGAGTATGATCGTGGTCAAAACTACCATTAAAAATAGTTGATCCAACATTCGCCATAATGTCGGAATAGTCCTTGCTACCATGATCATAGTCAAGAATACCATGAAGTGGTGAATTCGATCATTTTCATGGTTATTGTAACCATTATATGCGATAGTCATCTTGACCATGATTTAATTGTCGGTATAACGATAGAATTTTTTTTCAGAGTAGACGCGGCTGGTATGCAGCGCGAGTTAAGGCACAGCGGTCGGGGGCGCCAGCGTTTAGGCAAGTACAATGATATTATTACCTATAATACGTATACTCGCCAAAATGTTTCCCAACAGTCGATGACGAGCAGCAGACAAAATGCTTGGGCCCCAGATCCCGAGAAAATGAGCGATCCAACCACGTACAACGAGGCGTTGAGTAGACCAGACCGAGAGCTTTGGATGGTGGCTATGCAAAAGGAAATCACACCACTGGAGACCAACGAGAGGTGGACGCTTGAAGACTTGCCCGTAGGCGGGAAGGTGATCAAAAACAAGTGGGTCTTCAAAACGAAACGTGGACTCGACGGAAAGATTGAGCGGTACAAAGCCCGCTTAGTCGCCAAGGGATGTTCGCAACGGGCATTGACTACGACGAGGTTTATTCACCGGTGGTCCGGTACTCGACGATAAGATTCCTTAAGGCGTTGACGACGAAGTTCGACCTTGAGGTGGACTAAATGGACGCGGTAACGGCTTTCCTGCAAGGAAAGCTCAATGACGAAGTAATCTATATGCAGCAGCCAGAAGGATTAGCGAAGGACACGACGAAGGTATGCCGGCTTCAGAGGGCGCTGTACGGCCTGAAGCAATCCAGCCGTGTCTGGAATCATCAGCTGGATGAGGCGTTACGCGAGCTCGGGCTGGAACAATCGAATTTCGACCCCTGCCTATACCATCTATGTGGACGACTTTCTGATCTTCACAAACAATTCAAAACTGAAGAAACGGTTGAAAAAGTTCTTGTGCACGCGGTTCCAGATTAAGGATCTGGATCAAGCGAAGTTTTGCCTGGGACTTAAGATCAGCAGAGACCGAGAGCGTGGTGAGTTGTCCCTCGACCAACAAAGCTACATCGAAGAAGTGCTGACCATGTTCAACGTGACGAGCAGTCATCCAGTATCAACACCGTTTGAAGTCAGCGTGCGGCTGGATAACTCAATGTCATCATAGAACTCGGAAGAAGCAGAGCAGATGAAGAACGTTCCGCACAAGGAAGCTGTCGGATGTTTGCAGTACATCGCACATGCAACGCGTCCCGATATATGCTACGCTGTGAATACTGTAAGCCAATTCAGCAGCAATCCAGGACGGAAGCATTGCAATGCATTGGGTGGCGGTGAATCGGCTCAGGAACAGCAAGCAAGGCAATGAGGAGATCGTTGACTACATCGATGCCGGAGACGTACTTTACTATAGATGGAACATAGATCCTGTGGCTGTCGTGTTCGACTTTTATAATGTTAGTTTAACTGGAGCAAATTGAACAAACTGGCATGCTCAAGGGTAAGTCGCTTAGAACAGTGTGCCAGCCACGATATCTTACACACTAGACGTATGTGTTTCATAACTGTGGCACTTCCATTTCCGATCCATACCACATGTGTGGCACGCTAGACTGAACCCAAAGATCCTCCTTTTATTGAATGAATCCTCCGTCGCTTGATATCGAAACATTAAAATCGCATTTTCGAATGATAGATCTAGGCGGAGGACGATTTTCTAGAAACCAGATGATTATCCTACTAATGTTGACCAACTAATATTACGAGAACCTTCCATTCAAATTCGAATGCACGCTGTATGAAAACTCTTCATCCTAAAATCGAATGCGTATTGCCTTGGAAAAGCCCTATAACCAGGGATGCCATTAAGCCAGATTTATCTGGCACTGCCAGACTTTTTATCGACAAAAAGACAAAAAGAGAAACCCTGCAAAATGCCAGACTTTTTGAAATTAGAACAGAATAAAAAAAAGCGTCGTTCAATCCCTCTCCACTAAAGCGTTAAGTGATTTGCGTGACTACTTATTTTATATCCACTCTTTTCATGTGCTGCACATGAATGCACATATTTTCAGTGGCGAAAATAACAAATTAATGAACCTAGATGTATTAGTGTGAACAATCCTTACCCATTACGTCTTCACGCGGTTTTGACGTTTATTTTGTTGATTCGTTTGCGCACTCATATCACTTTGTCATATTGAAGCAGGATTCCGCAAAATAACAAGTGCAACTATTTCGTGTGTAGTTCACGTTCACTGAAAACGATTCGTAGCTATTTTGTGTATCAAATATTTGGTCAAATAATTTTCAAACATTTGGCATTGGTCAAATAGTATAATTCCACGCTTGTGTCACACTGAGGCAAAAGAACTTAAGAATTTCATAAGACATCACTTATGAAACATGATGATTTTAAGCCACTTATGAATTTCTTAACCTTCAGTTCTGCTTTTCATACGCGCGACTTATGATTTCCAGAGCGTCGTCTAAAATCAGTTTGGCAAAATGGCGAACCTTGTAAGCTTTGTATTAAACGAACAGCAGCTAATCGCAGATTTGAATAGGGAGTTACCGGTTGTGTGCATCTGTTTACGCAAGCAGTCGACCTGCTAACGCTGAATGAAAGTTCTTTTCGTGCACGATTGACTTGAACCAAATTTGGCGCTGGGTTGTGGATTGGCAGCAAAGAAATGCAAGTATCTCTCATTTATTTTTTATTGCTTCACGCCTCTATATGCTATTTTAATTGATTTCCTTCAGAGCACCTCCAAAATTGCATGCTGCGTAAAGACAGAGTCTAGATTCTACTGGGCGTAACCAGGCTCTAGAAGAAACAGCACGAATAATCGGAAATCTAGTCAATGTAAGTTTTTCTTTTTTTTTTCTTTTTCCCTAAAAACCTGTTTTATTATAACTCGATCTCCATTCGTTTAATCATGAAATTCAAGCTGGCCATCCTTCCACCAAAGATGCCGGCAAGAGCCAACTAAACAACCCAGTGAACCAAAAGAATAAACCGAATGTGAACGGAATGAATGAATGAATAAATTCTGTAGATCCGATTTTCATTTAATACAAAAAAAAATTAAAGAGTACCAAATGATTTATTATTTTACCAACAAGGACATCTTAATCTATCAAACTTAGTCCATTATTTAAAAGGTGAATAAAATGGGAAAAACATTTATATTTGAACTGTGAAATTCGTATATCGTGCCTATGAAATTCATAACAAGTTAACAATGAAATGCATAACTAAGCATTATGATTTTGCCTAGTAAATGCTTATATTATTCATAACACCTGGAATATGGTTTTCATAAGACAACTAATAATAATCTTAACTGAAAACATTTTTCACTTCCCCTTCCCAGTCATAGGTTAAACTTATGATTTTCATAACAGAATCCTTTGTCGCAAATTCATAAGCGATTCTTATAGATTTCTTACGTTTTTTTGCCTCAGTGCACGCGAGTCATTTTGGAAAAACATTTGTAAAGGGCCTATCAACATTTATAAAACCTCTTGGACCCTTTTCAATTGTTAGTCCAGATTTTTACATTTCCGTGTATGGCCAGATTTTGACAGATTTTTTATTTGGGACATGCCAGTTATTTTTCAAAAACTAATGGCAACCCTGCCTATAACGAGAATAATTTGAAATGAGAATGACAAACATTTCATTTTACATCATTCGGTAAGAACCTGTCAATCGCTATCTGAACTGGTACCAACAATCAATATGCAACTAGCGATTTGAAATTGGTTCACTGTTGTAGAACCCCTGGGTCCGAAGTACACCTTGAAGCCCGCACCTTGCTGTACATATTTGCGTCTTTGTTTTGATTTGCTGTGTTATTTTGACATAATATTTGAGAGTGTGTTCGTGTGAGTTCATTATTAGGGGCGCATTATTAAGCATGGGACCGAGCTTGAGACCGATGTGCTAGTACTGACTGAGCCAATCGTGTTTGTATGGGACCTACTGGTCTTAGAGTTAGTCTATGCTGGTACCATCACGCATAAAGGATCGAAATCCGCTCACTTTCCACTGAGTCACGGAAAAAAGTGCAGACTTCTTTACAAAATTTTGATAACGGCTGTGAAAGTGAAATGAGAAATACATTTGTCATTGTATTGTTTCAAATTTTTCATAAATCGCTAATGCCCTACACAGTTTAGGAACAAACATATTACATTTTTTTTTTTTTTATTTAATTATTTATTTTCCGTCGGCCTATTTCCTCACATAGTGATAATCACCGACGCCAGGGAGACGACTCCACCACCTGGACCCTACCTAACGAATCATGACTGAACCGGGACCAACGGCTTTACTTCCCTTCTGAAGGAAGACGTGACCAAGATTTTCTTGCCTCAGAAAAACCACCGACGTCGACTCAGGCTCACTGGAGTGCCAGTAGCAGTCACGCTTACCACTACACCACCGACGCCGGCATATTGTATTTGATTGACTATCATTCGAAACATAGATGATCGTCATACGGATCTAACTACCGATTTCCGAATGCTTTCCGTTAAAGGGCGCAATGGAATTACTTTTCAGACGAACTTGGAATGATGTTTGGGTTCAGTGTAATCGACACTTTACGGGAGCTCCCATAACATTGTAAAGAGTCACCCACAATTGATACGTTGCGGATGCGTTGACGTAAAATTGACAGAAAACCTATAGGAAAACTGTCAAATTCACGCAAACGCATCCGCAAAGTATCAATTGTGGGCCAGCCATAAGGCTTGTAGACACACTCAAAAAAATAGCACAAGAGAAATGTGTGCTGAGCGATCCACCTGTTGGGCATGCTACACTTTGCAACGGGGATACATAATTTGAAGCTATGTAACCAGTAATTTTCCATATTTGATATTAAGCAGCGCAAATTTTATGTTTGTTTGGATAATAATCGATCGAACTCGTAAATGAAGAAGTTTATTAACGCACGGATCTTCCATTAATACTTCACGCAAAAAAATGCCCAGTGTAACATACAGTGACAATGTCACAATTTCCAACCTTCCATAAAAGCGTGACGTACATACTGGATCTTCCATTGTGGCACAATGTGTTGACTATATGCAACTATACTGGCTGTAATCGACTTACAAATGACCTCACATTTGGTTGTGTTACCATTATCAATCTATCAGTTCGTGTTGCACAAAGTCTCGACTGTATTTAGATTGGTATCGTTCTTTCGTGAATGAACGTAACCACCTATCTTTGGTTAATATTTTAAAACCATTACACTATTTATTTCGTTTGCCTTTGAGCCAACGCAGCTTTCGTTTCCTGCTTTATAGTTTGGCCGATAATTTTCAATGTCCTTGCGTCGTCTATCTGCTCGGACATTCGCTGGAAGCAGCTATTCATTATGGCTTTAACTAGATCATCCACCGACTCGGAATTGGTTGCTTTCAATTGAAGAGCTTTAAGTTCTTGCTCCATGTTCTTTGTCGTATTTTGCAACTGATCTATTTGCTTCGTCAGTAGTAAATTTTTCTCATTCGCTAATGTCTCTCTATTTTGGGCTTCCCCTATTTGGTTAGTGAGGAGAGCAATTTCTTTGGCTTTTTCCGCTATCATTTGGTCCTTAGCCTCAATTTCTCTTTTCATTCTTTCAGATTCTTTAAGGTCTGAATCGCTCTTAAGCCGCCACGCAGATAAATCTTCCTGAAGTGTGGATATTTTCAATTCAAATTCTTTGCAATTTTGTGCCGACTCAACTAGTTGTTGCCTCAGAAGTACATCATTCTTCCTGGAATCTGTGTCCGCTTCCATAGCTCGCATCTTTCCTTTCAAAGCATGATTTTCTTTCTTGAGTTCAAGTATTTTCTCCTCCAATACCAAAATGTCCTCATCCTTATCAACCGTGGACTTATCATCTGAGCCCCTACCGCCGTTCAAGTTTATGAAATCGATTTTGTCCAACACTCGGTCCAGCTTGGATTCCAATTTGGACAGATTCATACGAACCTCGGTGCCTTGCATTCGACTCTCGGTCATGAATAAATTGAAGTTCACGTCAGTCGCTGTGTGGAGCATATTTTGCCCGGCAATTGCCGTCGTAAGGGCATTCGCAGCAGATGGAATCATTTGCATTCCCATCGGTATGGATTGAACTTTGCCACTACCTCCGCTTGCAGCACGCCTATGAAGAGAAATGTTCGAACGGGGAATTGTCTCAAAGCGTGCATCCGTATCGGAGGAGTCACTCACTTCCGTCATTGACATTGGCTTATCCTGTGGCAAAATTGGCTGACCAACTCGAGCCATTCTAGAAATAAGACTTGCTTTGCTTTTCTCTATGTCCGAATCTGGCTCCTCTACAATCGGAATGGTCCGCGAGGCAGGGACCGGAGGGACTCGATGTGGTTCTTCTCTTTCTAAAATGCATACGTTTTGTATCGTCCTCAATAAACGATCCCGTTCGGCAAGGTTTTCGAACAACACACTCCAGAAACTCTCGTCATCACTTCGAAATTGCAGGTATTCGTTTTTGAGAAAAAGTTTGCTAGAGGACACCAGATTTAAAGTAGCCAGAGCGTCCGTTTTCGTTCTATAGATCAATATCCTGAATTCAGGGCCGGCACAGAGCAGTGCCAAGCCCAGCTTTCCCTGTGCTATATTCTCGTTATTGATACTAGAAAATAGAATTTTCATCGTTAATTAAGGATCACAGAATAAGTTCCGGACCAAAAGCTCACAGTTTGTAGGCGGTTACTACACAAGCTTGAAGCAGGCTCCACTCCGCCGAAGTGGATTTTTTCGTCGATTTTTCACCGTCTGAGTGGGATTCGATTACCTCCTGTGGTGGCACATATCGAAAGGATGATGACCCATAGCGATCGGAAATTTTGCTGGCCGTAGGTTTTGTAGCGTTAGATACGTTTTCTGGTGTACTTCTCGAAGAAGCGGTACTACCCTTTGCAATACCGAAAATTTTCGCCAGAGTTGAGCTGCATCGCGATGTTTTGTAATTTAATTATTGAAAACATCAAGTCGAAAACGTTGAATTTTTAGGCTCGAAACTTACTTGGATGTTGGCTTGAAAAAGTCATCATCGTCATCAGATGGTGGCTGACCACTCCTCTTGTTGGTTGGCATTTAAACAAAACACTATTTTAGATTAAACTACCATTTAATGAAAACTCTTCACGAAAACAAATAATAGATTATTAGTCCTTGTTTACACCGATCAGGATTACAATCAAGACTGAAAACTCTTGAATGATACATCTAGAAATGTCATTTAGCCAAAACACTCCAGAACACGCAAAAAAAAGTTAACTGAATGTGACTGAAATAACGTCTCTCGAAAGAGAACACATTTTTGGGAATGACGATTTCGATTTTTGCTTTGCAAACAGGAAATAATAGTCAAATTAATCAAGCCCTTAGACAAAATGATGACTGTTTCCGAATTCTTTCATCGAAAGAAATATAAACGATAAACTCGCGCAAGAAGTCCTTGTGCGAAAAGGCAGTTTCACCATAATGAAAATTTGGTATCGTATTATAACCCTTCGTTCGGCCCTGGACGAGGCAGTCACCTGTTTTTGAAGTATGTATAATGTCATTCGTAAAATCGTGAGAATCGTCTATCATCGTCATCGATCGCAACGCAACGAGTTTTCTCTCCGCAGTCTCGTTGCTTCAGCGATCCAACAAGTTGTTCCAGTTTCTATCACCATTGCCGTGGTGCTGCACAATATCTGACAAGCTGACCCAGGATTTGGATTTCGAGCGAACAAAACGAAGGTTTGTCTAAAACGAGCACATCAAAATGGCATCTTTGAAGCAATACTCGTTTGCCGAAGTGGCCAAACACAACACCACGGCGGATTTATGGATGGTGATAGATGACAAGGTGTACGACGTCACCAAATTCCAAAATGAGGTAGGCATAAATTGGCAGATGATAAATCATGTCTGAACTATTGATATTTCCGAATTTGCAGCATCCCGGTGGCGAAGAAGTTCTTTTCGAGATGGCCGGAAAAGACGCTACCTCGGAGTTCAACGATGTTGGCCACAGCACGGATGCGAAGTAAGTCCCTTTATAAATTTATCTCGTATGATCTAGTGTAGAACGCAGATCTTCATGCTGTATTTTTGTAAATGCCTCGTAAAAACATGGTTTTGAAAAATTGTTATTTCTTGTCTTAGGGCACAAATGAAGCAGTATGTCGTTGGAGAGATCGTTGAAGCCGAGCGGAAAAAGAAAGCAACAACGCAAGAGTAAGTCGTTTCTTTGTTCAAATACCAAACTACTTAGCTAGTAGTGCTTTTGTTTAACTTGCATCAGTATAATTTACGTCTTACCTCTTTTTATTGCACTTAATATATGTATGAGTAGAAAGTAGTTGCTTCTTATTGTTAACGTTTTGTTTTCCCTTCAATTTAGTTCTGATTCGTCCCCGCCATCTGGATCCTGGTTCGGTGCCTTAAAGGCTAAGCTTTTTGGATAATATTAAGATTGTAATAGAATACCTGTATCGAATACAATAGATAGCTTTGTGCTTGATATCTCAAACTATCCTTAATCTATGGTGCTGTGTTTAAAACATTCTTTCGGAGTAAATAAACATTCATTTCACTTTATTAGCAATAAACCCTTGTGTAGTTTATTTCAATCACCCGCTCAAAAAACGTGGACCTTTTTCAATAGCTTATTTACCCATACATAGTAGTGTTATCTCCTTATCAATGTTCCCTGCATGATTATATTACATTTTGCGCGCCGATTGATAAGTCACAACTAACACTGATTGAATGTTTAACTGATCTCAAAATTTCATTTACTTATCATTTCAGCCTACAGAAAACAGCCCTCATTGCAGGTTCAGCATTGGCTCTTGGACTTGGATTGGTTTTAATATATAAAGCTCTGAAGAAGTGAATATTGAATCTGTTATTATAATATGAGTAGTATGTAGTTATTATGCAGTGAATTGCCACCAAGGACCATATAGTCTGTAAAAAAATGAATATTCGAGCACATTAAATTGTTAGGGTGGATACTGCTTCACTGCATAATTTGCCAAATATGAAACTTACAAGAAAGAACTTATAGATTTAGCACAGAGAAAGTATCGTGATGTGCCCTCTTCCCGTTCACCTATGGCAATGCATACATATATATCAACGTAGAGCTCTAAAAACTGCGATCTGCTTGAAAGTTGTCGATCTGAGTTATGCTACAAACTGTAAATTTGTTCCTTCATTGATAAACATAAACATTATAAACATTGATTTTGAATCATTGCACCCTATATAGCCGCTTTTATCTATTGTTCCTCACCTTCCACCTCTTGAATTTCAAATTGATATGCATGCATGTGTACATGTTATTGCCAATGCGCAGGCGGAATCTGTTGATCTGGATTTTAGACGCTGCGACTACGTCTCTCTCAACGTGGAATTGTCATTTGTGGTCGACTGGGAACAACTTCTTCAGGGCAAAACTGTTGACATCTGTTGACAACTGTTAGGCATCAACAGACTAAGTTCAGGTCCTAAATGTTGAAGTACAATTGATCTCAGCAACCTATACCTTATGATTGTATGAAGTCTAGAGAATAAAACTTTTCATTCCTTTGTCAACCACCAACCAGTAAAGGTGTATTTAGTTTCACTCTGTTAAAAGGTTATGGGCCCAGACAAACCCAAACCGAGAAATTTCTGAAAGCAGCTGAAAATCCGTTACGACGAGAAGTTCCTCAAGATCAAGCCCTTCGATGGTACGGGTTTCAACAACTGGCGGTTCAGGATGTTGGCGTTCCTGGAACAGCTAGAAATCGCGCACTGTGTCGAGAAGAAATCGAATGAGGAAGACTTCTGGAACATCCTGGAAACGGAGTCGGCAGGAGTCAAGAAAGAAAAGGAGAAAAAGGCGTTCCGAAAAAAGCAGGACAACAAGTGCCGTTCGGTCCTGATTGGTGCGGTTGCCGATAGTCACCTGGAGTACATAAAGGACAAGAAGAGTCCAAAGGAAATCTGGAGCGGTTTACATGAAGTTTTCGAGCGCAAGAGCCTGACGAATCGGTTCATGCCTAAGCGGAAACTATTGGAGATGAAGCACGATGAAAGTTCAAGTCTGGAGAACCATTTTCTTCGTTTCGATCAGCTAGTTCGAGAACTGAAGTCAACCGGTGCGAAAATGGACGAGGAGGACATCGTGTGCCACCTGATGCTAACCATGCCGGTTTCGTACGATTCGGTGAATACGGTGATGGAGGCTTTATCGGAGAAACTGACTTTGGAGTTTGTGAAGGGAAAGTACCTGGACGTAGAATCGAAGAGAAAGGGAAGGAAACTGCTGGCCAATCGAGATTCGGAGGAAGTTGCTTTTGCTGGAAAGTCCGGTAAATACCGTCTGAAGTGTTTCGGCTGCGGAAAAATTGGCCACAAGCGTGCCGATTGCCCGGAATCTGGACAACGCCAAGAGCAACCCCGGGATCACGAGAAGAAGAAATTCACGAAGCCCAGTGCTGCAGCGAAAACTGTGTCTTTTGTTGCCGGGTCTGGGTCAGCATCAGATCAGAAATCGCGGTGCTGGTACCTAGATAGCGGGGCATCCGATCATATGGCGAACCAGAGACAGCTGTTCCGTAACCTGAAGGAGCTCGAAAATCCTGTATGGATAGCAACAGCAAAGAAAGGCGTCAACCTGGTCGCTAGGCATCATGGGGGAAATCAACGTGTGCTCAATAGTTGATGGTGAGGCAATCCATATCCGTATCGAGAATGTCCTGTTCGTTCCCGAGCTGGTGCTGAATCTGTTATCCCTGCGTCGGCTGGAAAGTTCGGGAAAGAAGGTGATTTTCCATAAGGGCAAGGTAGTTGTCGAGGATGAAGATCAAACCGTCGTATCAACTGGAAGGCAAGTTGGTGTACTGTATGCGATGGATTTTCAGTACCAAGCGATGCCAAACAGTGCTATGGTAACGGGCAAGATAACGAAAGAGCTGGAACTGTGGCATCAACGCTTCGGCCACATCGGTAATGGAAACCTGATGAAGCTGATCAACAAGAACATGGTGGACGGATTGGAACTGGCCAGCTCCGTGAAGCCTGGAAGCTCGGAGTCTATTGTCTGCGAGCCGTGCCTTGATGGCAAGCAAACTCGAGAGCCGTTTACTAATCGTGAAGGAAAGCGGACAACCCGTCCGTTGGAGCTAGTGCATAACGACGTCTGTGGTCCGATTTCTCCTGTGTCGTGGGACGGCATGCAGTATTTCATCACGTTCACGGACGATTTCACTCATTTGACGGTCGTCTACCTGATGCGTCGAAGGATGAAGCGTTGGAGTGCCTGAAGACGCACGAGGCTATGGCAACTTTCAGACTAAGATGTCTCGTCTTCGCTGCGACAACGGTGGCGAATATAGTGGCAAGCAAGTCAAAATGTTCTGTCGGCAGAAAGGTATCCAGCTGGAAATGACGGTACCATATACACCGGAACAGAATGGCCTGAGCGAGCGAATGAATCGAACCATTGTCGAGAAGGTGCGAGCAATGCTGTCTGGAAGTAGTGTTTCGAATCGCTTGTGGGGTGAAGCTGTATATGCGGCTGTGTACCTAATCAATCGTAGTCCGACAGTGGCTGTAGATAACAATCGTACGCCCTTTGAAGTCTGGAACGGAAGAAAGCCGAATGTGAAACATCTTCGTGTTTTTGGGGTGGAATGTTATGTCCATGTCCCGAAACAAAAGCAAAAGAAGCTGGACTCGAAATCTGAAAAGGCGATCTTCGTGGGATACGCTCCGAATGGATACCGTGTTTGGAACAATAGGAAGGTTTTTGTTGCTCGAGACGTCGTGTTCAACGAATGTAAGTTCAACGAAGCCTTGCCGGATGATATCGAAAATGAAGAAGAGCAGCTCATTCAAGATCGTGTCTAACAGCCGGTTCCTATCGATGGAGAAGATTCTTTTTCTGAAAACAACCACGAGCCTGAAGCTACTGCTGGAGATGAACTTGACGATACGTTGATTGATGAAGCTGCTGGTGGTGATCCTACTGAATGTGAGGTACGAAAAAGTGGGAGAAATTGTGCACCCCCTACCTGGCATAAGGACTACAACTTATCGGCGTTTGCATTGAATGCCGAGGAGTACGTCGACAACATCCCAAGCAACATAGCGGAGTTGAAGAAGCGCGATGACTGGCTGCTGTGGAAGGAAGCAATTGAAGCTGAACTTTCATCTCTAGAGAATGGAACGTGGACCTTGACCAAGCTGCCTGCTGAAAGACGGCCTGTAGGAAACAAATGGGTGTTCACTATCAAGTATGATGGTGAAGGAAAGGTCGATCGATACAAAGCCCGACTTGTTGCTAAGGGTTTCACACAGACGAAAGGCTTCAACTATGCAGAAACGTATTCTCCAGTGGCGAAGATGACGACGTTGAGGATTTTGCTGGCGCTCTCGAACCAGAAAGACCTACACGTGCATCAAATGGACGTCAAGACGGCGTTTCCTAATGGATCACTTGTCGAAGAAATCTACATGAAACAACCATCAGGCTTTGAGGCGGGAAATGATCTGGTCTGCAAGCTCAACAAAGCAATTTATAGACTGAAGCAGGTATCCCGGAGTTTGAATATGCGGTTCCATACATTCATCACGAGTGTTGGATTCAAACGGAGTCAGTACGACCACTGTCTCTACCATTGGTCATCGGGAAGCGAAACAATCTACCTCGTAATATATGTGGACGATATCCTGATGGCTGGTAATTCAATTGCCGCGATCAAACGTCTGAAAGGAAAGCTATCAAGAGAGTTCGAGATGAAAGACCTGGGCGAGGTACGATGCTTTCTTGGACTGAACATAAACCAAAACAGAGCGAGTGGCGTTATGACGATCAACCAGAAGCAGTACGTATCGAAGATTCTGCAACGTTTTGGGATGGCGGATTGTCGACCTTCTGCTATTCCCATGGACCCTCATCTGAAGCTGCTCAAGTGTGAAGATGCAAAGCAGTAGACGAAGAAGCCATACAAGGAGCTTATTGGGTGCTTGATGTACCTGATGATAACATCCAGACCTGATATATGCGCGGCAGTCAGCTATTTTGCAAGCTTCCAATGTTGTGCTACTGACGAGCATTGGGCTTATCTGAAGAGGATTTTGATGTACCTGAGAGCTACCGTGGACTACACCCTTGTATTCCGGCGATCAATCGAGGTGGAAACCCTTTCTGTGTATGCTGATGTGGACTGGGGCAATAATCCAAACGACCGGCGATCCGTTTCGGGGTACGTGAAGCTGTACGGAGCAACGATCCCGTGGGCAACTAGAAAGCAAACATCGGTGGCGTTGTCAACAACTGAGGCGAAATTCATGGCCTTTGTCAAGCTAGCTGTGAGGCGATGTGGGTGGTAAACCTTTTGAAGTTGCTTGATGTGGAAGTTGTCTTACCGATGACTGTGTATGAAGACAACCAGCCGTGCATTGCTATCTGCGAAGAACCGAGGAAGCATAGAAGAATGAAGCACCAGAAGCATAGAAGAATGAAGCGATGTGGGTAGTAAACCTTTTGAAGTTGCTTGATGTGGAAGTTGTCTTACCGATGACTGTGTATGAAGACAACCAGCCGTGCATTGCTATCTGCGAAGAACCGAGGAAGCATAGAAGAATGAAGCACATCGACATTCAATACTTTTTCCTGCGAGACCTCATCCAAGAACAGACGATCAAACTCCAGTATCAACCAACTGCAGATCATATAGCGGACATCATGACCAAAGGACTACCTGCTCCACAATTTGGTAAACTACGAGAGATGCTGGGATTAATCAATTGAGGCGGGATGTTGAAGTACAATTGATCTCAGCAACCTATACCTTATGATTGTATGAAGACTAGAGAATAAAACTTTTCATTCCTTTGTCAACAACCAACCAGTAAAGGTGTATTTTGTTTCACTCTGTTAAAACTAAAGGTGTTCGTTAAAAAACATTACATTGAAAATCTTAGTTAATTCTAGAGGATAGAGGAGCAATCAACAATCAATATGCAACTAGCGATTTGAAATTGGTTCACTGTTGTAGAACCCCTTGGTCCGGAGTACACCTTGAAGCCAGCACCTTGTTATACATATTTGCGCCTTTGTTTTGATTTGTTGTGTTATTTTGACAGAATATTTGAGAGTGTGTTCGTGTGAGTTCATTATTAGGGGCGCATTATTTAGCTTGGGACCGATGTGCTAGTACTGACTGAGCCAAGAAAAAAATCGTTTTTGTATGGGACCTACTGGGCTTAGAGTTAGTCTATGGAGCAATGCTCAGCTGTAGATGTTTGTTTGTTGTGATTTTTGTGCCGTTTTCATCAACTTTTTTTTCGTGTCGGGTTATCGTTAATCTATTTTTTCGGTTGTGCCCGTTTGCATGAATGCGTCTATGATCAGTAATAGGTGAAGTTTACCGTGAAAATCCTTGTTAATGTGTATTTTTCGCGTTGTGAACTGCGATGAAGTGGAACTAATTTCGTTCGGTTCGGACATCTTGTGTTGACTTCTGTGTTTGACCGTTCACAACCGCACAACCGTTTACACGCACTGTTATTTCACCTACGTCGCTCCACTGAGCACAGACATCCAAGCTGGAGTGCCCTCCGTGTGTAAATATCTGTAACTGCCATTTTAAAATTATAACTTGTTTCCGTTACTTTTCCGACAACGACAAAACGTTAATGGAAGAGTTAAAGCAATAGGGCATAGCATACGACGTGCAACAGTTGAAGTGGAATATTTTGCGTGGCCGAGTGAACAACGTAGCTTGAGCATCTCCATTTGAGCATCATGTCGAATTCTGCCTGTGATCACTGCATGGCCTTCTGCGAGAGGAAGGTTCATCTGAATTGTACTGGCAATAAGACAACGAAGCTGAACAAGTCATTCATAAAAATCGTGCATGAAAACCCAAATCTTTTGTGGATGTGCGACGAGTGCGTGAAATCAATGAAGATGGCTCGATTCAAAACTTCTGTCTCTTCGTTTGGTGAAGCAATTAAAGCAATTACCGAAAAAACAAGTCCGTGCATGCTGAGATCAAAAATCAACTGGTTGAACAAGTTCTACAAATCGCCCAGTTGTCAAGACGAATGGCACTATTAATACCGTTGGTGCAAGGACCTAGAGTGATTTCTTGTCAACCAAATCCGAATAGGCGCTGCGACAAAGGCGCCGCTGGCCATCAATAAGCCGCTTCTTGGCGGTACTTGGATCGTGGGCGACACTGGCGTGATAACCGTCCCTGAGCCTGTTGAGCTGTCTTGGGTGTATCTTTCTCGTATCCACCCGAGTGTCCAACCGGAAGCGGTCGAAAGACTAGTGGAAGATTGTTTAGAGGGCATTGACACAATCAAAGCCGTTCCGCTCGTAAAACGAGAGGCTGATACGAATCGCATGAGTTTTATTTCATACAAAATTGGCATTGATCCCAAGTTCCGTGAAATGGCATTGAATGCGGAAACCTGGCCGAAAGGATGGATGTTTCGTGAGTTCGAGGATCATACCTCAAAAAACTTATGACAGCCTCAAACGAATACACCTACCATTCGGTTTTCCTGCGAAACAGAAGGAGTCTGTTTCCAAAATGGATCTTCATTAACCCCAAAGCGAATGACCCAGTCGCGCCTGCTGTTTCCTATCAACATCGTCGCCCTGTTTCCTGCCATCAGTGCCGTTCTGGCCCTGCGGTCAAGTCTGATGTAAGGGTCTCCCAAAAACCACACTCAGGCAAATACGCTTTCGTTAGAAACAGTTCCCTTCCTGATCAATCCTCGTGTTCCAGCGCTACTTTGAACTCTTTATTATCAACTGCATCGATAATGATACTGTGATGTGCAATCCTTAACTGTCTGTACCGACCGACAGTCACTTCTTACGCTCAGACGCAGCCGTCTGAGCTTCCATCCCGTTTCCAGCGGTGGTTCAATGTACAGTACCTCAAATTCCTCGTCCACACCGAGAAAATCCGTTCAGCCCAATTCGTCCGTTTGCCGTATACAGGGACTCATATCTTTTCTACCAGAACGTCGGTGGAATTAATTCTAATGTCCTTGACTACCGTTTGGCTACCGTGCACGCTGCTATGATGTTATCGTTCTGATCGAGACTTGGCTTAAAGGTCGCACACTTTCCAACCAAGTATTTGGACCTGATTATGAGGTTTTCCGATGCGATAGAAATCCCAAAAACAGCAGGAAACCTACTGGAGGTGGTGTTCTAATAGCGGTTCGTTGCGGATTGAAGGCGAAACCTATCGAAAAAAAGCGAATGGGAGTGTTTGGAGCAGATCTAGCTCACGGTTAGACTATTGGATAGAACACTGTTTCGGTGTGCTGTGTATATTCCACCTGATCGGATACGTGATACCGAATTCATCAACACCTTACATTTGCTCATGTCTTGGCATACGTCATTGACAGGCACGTGCCGAAAACTATTCGCCAGAGAGACTCTCTTCATCCGTGGCAGACGAAGGAACTAAAAAAGCTTAAATCGACCAAGAGAGCAGCACTACGAAGCTACACCAAATATCGCACGCTTCCATTAAAACATTTCTACGTGATGCTCAGTTACGAGTTCAAGCGGGTTAGTCGGCTATGCTACTCCCGATACCAACAACATGTCCAAAGAAAGCTGAAATCACGTCCGAAATCTTTTGGAGATATATTAATCAGCAGCGCAGGGAGTCTGGACTACCATTTTCCATGGTCTTGAACGGTGAAACCGCTTCCATTCCTCGAGATATTTGCCGCTTGTTTTCGATCAAGTTTGCCAGCATATTCACTGACGAAAATGTTACTGACGATCAGATAACTGCGGCTACGAACAACGTTCCTCTGCATACTCATTTGGTGCAATCGATATCAGTATTAAGATGATCTTCTACGCCGCATCGCAGCTCAAGTCATCCTTCAATCCTGGCCTAGATGGAGTTCCGTCAGTATTTCTAAAGAAACACATTTCCATTCTGCTGGCCCTCTGCTGGCATCGTCTGTTCCACATCAAGTGGCATCAAGTTCCTTCGTGTTGGAAGGATGCTCACTTGTTTCCAGTTTTCGCCTTACAGTGCCACGATTGTCGATTTTCCGAGCTGTACTACAGCAAGTGTCGCTGCTACTTCATCCCAGACTACCAGTCCTGTATCGACCGCCGTAAACTCCGTACCAAGTTCCATATCTTCGTTTGTTAATGGTTGTGATAGAAACAGTGCACCGCCAAGACATCATTTTCTATCGGTATATTACCAGAACGTTAGAGGCCTGCGAATAAAAACATCTTTTTTGAAGCTAGGATTGTCGAACTGCGATTACGATGTGATTGATCTCACCGAAACATGGCTCCGGTCCGATATAGGCGATGCGGAACTAACATCGGATTACTCGTTATTTCGTTGTGATCGTAGTGAATCCACAAGCAACCTTACAAGAGGCGGTGGGGTACTCGTTGCAGTAAAATCAACGTTGCACTGTTCCGAGGTTGTTTTATCCGACTGCAGTTACCTAGAGCAAGTAGTTGTGTGTGTGAATCTACCTAACAGGGCTCTGAATATTTTCGGCATTTACCTTCGTCCGAACTCCAATCCAGTGTCATATTCGAACCACTCTACCGCTGTTCAATCTGTATCCGATCGTTCGTCCGCCAGCGATATCGTCTTACTTCTCGGCGATTACAATCTTCCCCAACTGCAGTGGACCTTCGATGAAGATGTGAATGGATATCTACCAGCGAATGCCTCTAGTGAACAAGAACTCGCACTAACCGAATCCATCGCCACTTGTGGTCTGGTGCAATTGAACTCAACCTCTAACACGAATGGCAGACTGCTCGATCTGGCTTTTACGAACTGCCCCGACGATTTTGAATCACTACACCCTATATCGCCGCTTTTACCTATCGACCCTCACCATCCCCCGCTTGAATTTCAAATCGATATGCATAGTTGTGTACAGGTTCTATCCAATTCGCGGACGGAATCTGTTGATCTGGATTTTAGACACTGCGATTTCGTCTCTCTCAATACGGAATTCTCATTGGTCGACTGGGAACAACTTCTTCAAGGCGTTTCTCCGTTTTACGTCAAGCTGTTCGAAATACTCCACTTGAATGTCCCTCACCGTCGCCGTGCTATCAGTGGAGCCAGCAGGAAGCCTTGGTGGACTAGCGAGTTGAGAAATATACGCCACACTTCGCCTTTTGGAAACGATGTATAAGGAGCTTGTAGCAGCTAACTACCAAGGTTACATGCAAAAACTACAGTCGGATTTTAAACAAAACCTCTCAGCATTCTGGAACGATCCCTGTGACAATCACCGACGCCAGGGAGACGACTCCACCAACTGGACCCTACCTAACGACTCATGACTATGAACCGGGACCAACGGCTTTACTTCCCTTCCAAAGGAAGACGTGACCAAGATTTTTTCGCCTCAGAAAAACCACCGACGTCGACTGGGATTGAACCCAGACCCACTGGGGTGCCCGTAGCAGTCACGCTTACCACTGCACCACCGACGCCGCCTCGATTTTTTGTTGTATTGGTAAGCTGTTCGAATCTTTACTCCACGAGATCTTACTGGCACCAGCAAATCCGATATTATCGGATTACCAACATGGATTTGTTCCACATCGCTCGTCAACGACGAACTTATTATGCTATACAAACGTGTTGTTTCGAGAGATTGAATGCCGGAATCAAATGGACTCGGTATACATCGATTTTTCAAAAGCGTTCGATACCATTCCGCTTATATTTGCAGTGGAAAAAAATAAGGCACATGGGTTTCCCTGATTGGATATCCGACTGGTTAAAGTCATACTTGACCGGTAGGAAAGCCTTTGTACAGGTGAACTCTGCACATTCCATAACATTCGACGTACCATCTGGAGTTCCACAGGGTAGTGTGTTAGGACCATTGATCTTCGTCCTTTTCATTAACGACTTGTGCGAACTTATATCATCTGGGAAGCTGCTCTTTGCCGACGACCTCAAAATCTTCCGTGTCATCAAGTCGATTTTGGACTGTATTGCCTTGCAGGCAGACATCGATATCCTTTCGCGATGGTGCAGTGAGAACGGAATGAACGTGAATATTAATAAATGCAAGGTGATCACATTTAGCCGCAGTTATACGCCGATCAATCACCAGTACACCATCGGTGCTAATGTGCTAGTCCGGGTACAGTCTATACGTGATTTGGGAGTTATCATAGATTGCAAGCTTCGTTTCAACGAACACATCTCAACTATAACTGCCAAAGCTTTTTCGATTCTGGGATTCATCCGTCGCAATGCATCTCATTTTACCGATGTGTACACGCTTAAAGCTCTGTTATGTGCTTTGGTACGCAGTATTCTAGAATACGCTGCTCCCATCTGGGCTCCATACCACACGTCTCAGGTGATTCGAATTGAGCGTGTGCAGAAATCCTTCATTCGGTTTGCTCTGCGACATTTACCGTGGAACGATCCTGTCTTCCTTCCTGACCATCCGGAACGATGTCAACTAATCGATTTGGAGCTGCTCTCAGCAAGACGACTACAGTTACAACGGCTGGTGGTCTTTGACGTTATCAAAAATAACATCGATTGCTCGAACCTTCTCGTAGAAATACCTTTAAACGTTCCTCAGTGTCAGTTGCGGTATTCGGCACTCATTGCTGTTCCCGGACATAGAACGTGCTATGGCTTCAATAATCCCATTAGTTCCTGCCTTAGAGCATTTAATGATATTTGTGACCTTTTTGATTTTAATGTATCAAAAAATAGTTTTAAAATTAGGATTAAAAACGTAGCTTAAGTAGACCTAAGTTAAACCAGTCTGTACGAATCTATCGAAGACTATGAACAATAAACAATAAACAAGAAGGGAACCAAACGAGATGTGGATAATTACCGAAGCATTTCGTCTTTGAGCGCGGTATCGAAACTATTTGAGCTCGTTATAATAGACCCTCTACTCTCCCATTGCAAGCAATACTTAAGTGAAGATCAACACGGGTTTATGGTCGGCCGTTCCACTACCACTAATCTGTTGTGTCTTACTCGTTTATTACGGAAAATATGGCCGGAAGGGCGCAAACGGACGTCATCTATTCGCCTTCGAAAGCATAACTAAATGTAATACGGAGATCCCTGCATTCGAATTCAGGAACTACGAAAGTGATGATGGTTTTAGTTTTTGCGTGTGCAAATTAAACGGGCGACCTAATAATTTCGGTTATTTTCCGTGGATTCAACGCTTCCCTGCAATGGAACCCAGTGGAAAAGGTAATAAACAGATCAATTATTTTGTCTTACATATTATTTATACATTTTAGCAAACCTTCAGATTGCAAACTGAGATCCGGATTTCATTTCATTTTCAGGTTATGCCTTTATGTGCTGTCGACGGAACTTTAAAAAAAATCAACGGTATTTGCAGCTGCTCCAATCCAATTTTGACCCGTTGGAATGATACATTTTTGCGCTAACTTCATGCTAAATATTTGCCCCCTTCAGATCTTGTAAAAATTAAGTTCTTCACGTTTTTAAGGAGTTTTTTGCAAAAAAATATATAATATATAAAAACTCCAATAATAATTATTGATGTTTATACTCTTTCAAAGAAATTGACAGATGGGAGAATAAGTATCATCATTATGGGTGAAGGCGCCACCTGCATGTCATTAGAAGCTTTTGAAGGCGAATACAGACCTTTTAGCAGCTTTTGACATCGCAAAACACAATAAGCTTTCTAGTAAATGGAAGTCTCTTACAATGGTTTCGGTCCTACCTCACTGATCGTCTTCTAACAGTTGCTGTTGGTGATAGCATGTCCGACGTTTTTCCGACATACCTCAACGGAGTCATTTAGGGCCACTAAGCTTCTTGCTGTACTTCAATGATGTGAACCTAGCCCTCGTAGGCCCCCGTCTTGCATATGCTGAAGATCTGAAGATCTTTTTACGAATCCAGTCTATCAACGATTGTAACCTTCTACAACAACACCTACACATCTTTGCTCACTGGTCACTGGTGCAGATTCAAGGATTCAAGGGAGTTTCACCTTAAGGGGTTGTCGAGGAACACTAACAAGATCTGAAAAACGAAAGAATTTCTCAATATATTCCACGAAACAATAGACAATTACAGCATTATTTAAAAAAGCTTGTTTTCATTACCACAATTTTTAGAACACAGATTTTAGATTTTCCGCTGCCGATTATTTTTAAATTTCGGAACTTATTACTCATTACTGAATGAGAATTACTCCGCACTGTTTATTTTTCATTTTTAACCAAAATGTGTTTAGCATCTAGTCACGGCGTTTTTTTTTACGATTTAGGTATTTAGTACTTTATTTCTTGCATCTCATTTATCGATTGCTTCATCCCTAAACGCAAAAGTGATGCCGGGTGAAAACATTCTAAATAAAAACATTATACAAGAGTCAGGAAAGAGTGTAGGAAAATATAGCTTACAGTTACTATTTACATATTTATCCTAATTAATTATTACAATAAACAACAATGCACGATTCACACTCGACGAGATCCTGTTTGGAGAAACGTTGCAAATGTAAACCGCCGGAGAGTACGATAAAGTAATTTAATCGTTAATAGGAAGAAGAAAAACAACCAAAGATTTTCTCTAAGAAAAGCTTTCTTAGAGAGAAGCTTTGATCACGCTTCAATCAGCCCTTATTCACTATATTAGCTATTTTCGCGATTGATATCACTGTTATTGTTCCCTTTCAGCAGAATGGTCTGATGAAAGATGTTTTTTTTGTTTCCTTTACGCAAGTACATTACTCACATGATCAATGTTAATGATAGCAGCTGGTGTATACAATTCAATTTAAATATATTATGCTTAAGATTTGATAACAAAATAAATCAGTACTGCATTCACCCAAGCTCCAGATATTTTAATCTTCAAATTAGAGCAGTCGAATCAATCTCCTGATCGTTTTATTTTTTCTCTAGATCTGGGGATAATTTCAAGTTTTCTATACATCTAAAAGCACCGGGTAAATTTAGAGTTATAAACTATATAAAAACAAACAAGGGGGTTTGTTTGAAAAACATTCGTTCTTCTCCACTCTCTCAGATAGAAAATACAATGTGTTACAATATTCACTCTAAAGAAAATAAAAGATAACTCCGTGAATGTAATATAATAAACTACAAATCTTCTTCACTCACATATATAACTCTTTACCTCTCATCACTACAAATTCGTATTCTATTTCTTCTAAAAAGAAAATTACAATCATACAAATATACACTAGCGTTAATAAATAAATGACAATAGATGATTTACGCCTAATCGAAAATAAGCCTGAAGGATGGAGCCAAACAATGAGACATATGCTTTAAATTTTGCCATTGATTTAGGACTGCACTAATGGAAGCATAGACTATTTTTTTTATTCCTATCCTGACTGCTCTTTTCTAGGTCTAGTGGTCTACCTATCGAATGTTGGTAAATAAATTTAGAACACTTTTGTTTTCCTTCTGACTGCGTGCTTTACTAAAAACATTCCAAAAACGGAGGGTTTCATCGCCGGCTCCCGTGACGATAGCTTCCCCATCGGGACTCAGTGCAAGATACAAAACCCGATAGGAATGTCCGGTCAGCTTGGCAACTTGCGTGAGTGATGGATACTTCCACACCAGGATTTGATTCTGTGAATAGCCATGCGTGGACACCAGTTCCGAGGAATGTTTCGACCAGGCAAGATTGCATACTTGGGATCCAGTGTCGACGCACTGCATCGGTTGCCCGGTAAGAGTATTCCAGAAGCGTATACAACGATCTGCCGTACCGCCTCCGCTGGCGAGGAGCCCATGGTGGTGAGGTGACCATGCGATCGCTTTCACGGCAGCCATGTGTTCCGAGTACGATTGAACGGGATTGGACGAATGCTGGTTCCATACGTATAGCCTATTGTCGTTGCCGCCGCTGGCTAGGTATTGATTATCCGGGGACCATTTGAGACCGCATACCTCCTGTCTATGGCCAACTAACCGTCGCTCGGATACCTGAGCTGGAGTGCGGGTATCCCGTTGCATGATCAGACGATCTCGAGACCCGCTCGAGAGGACATCACCGTTCCAAGCCAGTGCACCTACGCGGGCCGAATGACCTTGCAATTTGTTAACCTACGATTGAAGCAAGAGGAGAGAAAAATGAAGGTATGAAGCAATTGAGTGCGTCACGCACTTTTTTTTGAGGTGTGCGGCGTGTATGGGGTTAGAAAGGTGTCACACTTCATTCAAGTTACGTTTCGCAATACTGTATATAATATATAAAGCAAACGGGTGCGTAAGAAAGGTGTTCGTTATTTATTATTATTTTTTTGCAATCACTGAATGGTGTCATCAGCGAGCATAGACGCGCACTTACCACTTCAGTGAGGTGGGTAAATAAAGAAGATCCCCCAATTGGATATCTCGCATTTCTCTTATGCGAAAGATATGGATGATCATCGGTTGCATTGACAAAACGTTGTTTTCATTTTTTTACGTTCTATAATGTGTTGTTTAAGTTAAATAATTAAGAGTCAATCAAATGAGACAGTCAACGTTTTTTGCGTGTTGTTAAAATACAACACTACTTTTATAGTAAGAAAAAAATCGACTTACGCATTACAATTAGTTAGAGCTTGTTATATAAGTATGAACATAGATTCAAAAACCTAGCGCAGTGTGATGTAGGGTTTACTCAATTTCAGTGCTGTAAAATGATTACGTGCAATTGGATAAATTTACCGATTGACTATGTTCAACAGCAGAATTCATGAACATTGTGTATGACAAAATTGAAGATCTTGACAAATTCTACAACTTAGTCTAACAGTGCATTGCCCTCAACTGGTATATAGAAAATGTTACCTTATTCAAATGATATGCACTGATGAATATTATTTGAATAATCAGATATTGCACTCTCACATCTTAGGTTTAACAGTTAGACCAATACATTGTGAATCAAATTCTATGGAACTAATCGAGCAGCACATTTTTTGCATTACGTGCTATTGTAAAAATCAGCTTCTGGAACGAGTTGTTGGCAAATTTAGAGCATTGGGTCGAAATGACTATTTACACCACTGCTCAATTTAAATACCTTCTATTCAATTTTCAGACTACCGTACCCTTTTATTAGATTGACTTCGACTAGACTAGTTAATAAATTTTATCTATTCGCCTCGTAATACGAAAATTTTCCCTACATTGTAATCGTCAACTTCACGCAATGTACCAAATCCGAAACCTTTTTTTAAGTTGTACAAAGTCAGAAGTTACCAACAGTAGGGATGCTGTTGGGGCCACTCACAAGTGTGTGTGTGTGTGTGTGTGTGTGTGTGTGTGTGTGTGTGTGTGTGTGTGTGTGTGTGTGTGTGTGTGTGTGTGTGTGTGGTTTATTTCAGCAGAATACAAAAGTATGTTAAAACACCGACGTTTGAGGAACGATTTAAACCAATAGAGGGATACTGTTGAGATACTAATGAATACAAGAATACGTTAAAAACATCAGTTTGAGTACCGATTTAAACCAACAGTAGAGATGCTGTTGGGGCCACTCCCAAGTGTGAATGGTTTATTTCAGCAGAATACAGACATATGTTAAAACATCGAGTTTGAGAACCGGCAGCCCAGCAGAACAGCAAAGAGAACTCAAGCAAACAACAATGCGAAACAAATCTCATATGAGTTTGATCACTGCCCAAAAAACGGAAACTCAATAAAACCAAAAAAAAAAAATGATTAAAAAAATAAAATAAATAAAAAAAAACCGGAAATTAGAATTTTTCGACAACTGCAGTTTCCCATAAATGATTCCCTACGTCTGTGAAATAGAAAATGTAGTGCCACAAACAATGCTAGTTTTCCAATCAATTCCCTGGATGAATAAAAATAAATTTCTTTATAATTTGTCCTATATAATCCTTTCTAAAAAAAGCATAAACAACCCTCCTATATTTTCAAACACATAACGTGAATTAAATAGGCCAAAACTTACAACTATAAAAAAGGGAATGTTATAATAAATGCTCTAGTGGCGCTACAGTCAGGCACATAAACTTATGAATTTCATAAGGTGACTTTTGAATGGATTTTGTTCTACACACCTTTAGCCTTTCTTTTTTACAAGCGGTCAAACCGCTGGACCCGTAACGCAAACGCTCAAGGTTCGATTCCAGGTTAGTCCATATTTTTATTTTTTTCAACATCATTATATTTCATAAGGCAAATTAATAAAATTCATACTGATTTCTTGTGACAAAAAATCATAATGCATTCGTATGAACATCGATAGTTTATTTCGCTAAGTGTACGTTTGTTCCGATCCGGAAAAAATGTGAAAACGAGGAGTAGCTGATTGCAACACACATTTGCACGAGACCAAATGTTGCCCGATATAAACAGACACGGGACAGGCAGCAGTATTGCTAATGGTCACTTTAGTCAGTATATTCTGTGTTCTCTTTGCTTTCCATATTCGTGATACAAGCTATCGAAATACATTACAAAAATGTCGAATGATTGTTTTATATCACATTTTCACCAGAGATCCTGACATTTCTATGAGCTTTACGTACGGTGATTTCCGCACTGATCGCATTTCAAACAACAGCTTAAAATCATTCGGACGAGTCGTTCTTATTGCTGTCTAACGATACTTCAAACCTCAACTAGTTGACTGCCGTTCGGGAAGAAGTGTTGAAGAAGTTTGGGTGACGCCTAAGCTCGGAGGTTATTCACTTTTCCTCTATCTGGTCCACCTGACTGAACTCGTGATCGATTACTGATTGAAGTGCATTGTGATTATGGGGAGGAAATTACGCCTCGTTCATTACCGGCTGACGAAATTATGATCATTGGCGACTTCGATGTTCCAAGTATCAGCTGAAGTACTGCCTTTGACGGTATCTTATATGTCGACCTAGTGCTGTATTTTTTCCATGATGGATGATGCCTTCTCGACTTTTACAACGTTCGTATTCTGTAACAAATCTGTGTTTCGTTAGCAGCACGGATGACGCCTCGGTTATCGCCATTGCAGCATCTCCTCTGATGAAATTAGACGCTCATCACCATCCTTTACATATAACGATTGAAGTGGTTCGTGTAACAAACTTCTGCAGTGTTTCCGAAAACGCGAGCCTTAAAAAAAGCGACAATGACAGCATCGATAATTACTGATGAGCATTGTTTGGGACGAGATTAGCGACATGGATGATATCAACATTGCGGGGCAAACCGTCTTAAATATTGTTAGCTATGTCATCGATCGTCATGCTCCAAAGAGGACGGCTACAGATTCTGCATGTCTGTCTTGGCAAGACCCAAGACCACCAGGAGATCAATATTTAGAAGTATTCCAAGCAGAAATGCTACGTCGCTCTGCAGAGCACTATTTACGACTCGTTACTACAAGATTACGAGTCGTCGTTGCTTTGCCGACTACCTTTGTGATGTCCAAAGGCGATTGAAATCGGGTCCGACGTTCTGGAGATACATAAGCGAAGAACGGAAAGAATCTGCACTTCCTTTAACGATGGTGACAGAACCGGGTCTATTGCGCAGAAAATGTGTGGGCTGTTCGCGAGAAGTTTGTCAGTATCTACCCTAACGATACCCTTACATCGCAACAAATCAACACCACTGAATTGGGTGAGTTCGGTGAACTCTATAGAGCTTGACGATTCAATGAGCCTGACAGCTGTTACTACTGAATTTCTGCTGTGCTACTGAAGAGATGTATTCACACCACTACGACATTGATTTCGTCTTTCGCTTGCCAATGGAGTTTTTCCCGCTCAATGGAAATCGGCATTTACGTTTCCCGTGTACAAAAAGGTGACAAACGCAAAGTCGACAACTGCAGTGGATATCAGCGCCTGAAATCCATTTCCAAACTCCTTCGAAAAGGATCGTTCTGGGATCGATTTTTAATGTCGCAAGGCTCACAAAATGACGCAATTTATACAGACCTCTTTGCTGGCTTCGGCTAGGTCAACCACATCATTACGTTAGCAAACCTTGAACGGTTAGAATTTTGAGGATGTGTTCTTCGTTGGAGTATACTCATTGATTTCGCCACCTCCAAGAACGCCTCCCATATCGGTACACCTGGAGATCACCACAACAGAAAGAATCACAGAATTGCATAATCTGGAACGACTGAAGCTACCCGTCGTCGCAACTGATTACGCCCAAAGCCTTGAAGCAGCGTTGTCGGAAGAGGGAGAGCTAATCGAAGCCCCCTCAGAAGACTCCTGGAGTACCGTCAAAAGCACCCATCAACAACGCAGCGCAAGGTGCCATAGGGTTTGTGGAAAAAAAGACGATGAGTGTCAAACGGGTGTCGATGAGAAGAATGCAGCGCGGGCGTTGCTGCTGTAGCAGGCAACTCGTCAAAATGTGGAGCGATACAGACAGAAACGAAGACAGCAATCTCATCTCTTCCGAGATAAGAAGCGTCTCATGGAGGAGTTGGAGTGCGAAGAAATGGAGAAGCTTTATCGTTGTCAAGATACGCGTAAATTCTACAAGAAGCTAAAAGCATCCCGTAAAGGCTGCTTTTAGCTTCTTGTAGAAGCTAAATGTGTCGGATTATGGAGGTATCTTGACGGATGAACGGAATGGCTTCATCGGTATAGTGGACGAGGGTGATGTGACAACTCCCGATAAGTGAAGTTAAGTATGCTATCAAACAGCTTCAGAATAACAAGGCAGCTGGGAAGGATGGCATCGGAGCGGAACTTATAAAAATGGGCCCAACGAATGATAGTTAGGATCTGGGATACAGAATAGCTAGTGGTGGAAAGCTAGAGTGGAAAGAACGAGTTATCTGCCCAATATACAAAAGGATAACAAGTTAGAATGTGAGAACTCTCGAGCGATCACTATTCTCAACGCGACCTACAAAGTGCTGTCCCAGATTATCTTCCGTCGTTTATCGCCGCTAGCAAACAAATTTGTGGAAGTTATCAAGCCGTTTTTGGGAACGGTCGATCGGCAACTGACCAAATCATTACGTTGCGGCAGATCCTCCAAAAGTGTCGCGAATATCAAGTCCCTACTTCCTATTCATCGACATCGCCATCGGGGGCTATGGAAGATTATGGAAGAGAACTTTTTCCCGGGACACTAACCAGCATGATCAACGCTACGATGGATGGTGTACAATGTTACGTGAAGATATCGGGTGCGTTATCGGACTCTTTGAAACACGCAAAGAAACACGCGTGGATGAAATTTTGTACCTCGTATCATTGGTTACGTCGGATAACAACTGCAGCAGAGAAATTCGGAGACGCATTATTACCGGACGTCGTGCCTGCTGTGGACTTCACAAGACCTAGAGGTCTGGTAAACTTCACCCCCATACAAAGTGTACCATGTACAAAACACTGATAAGACCGGTAGTTCTCCACGGGCATGAGACGTGGACAATGCTCGAAGAGGACCTGCAAGCACTTGGAGCTTTCGAACGACGCCCATCTTTGGCGGTGTATATGAAACGGTGTATGGAGGAGAAGGATGAACCACGGGCTGTCGCAGCTCTATGGCAAACACAGTATCCAAAATAAAATCGCTAAAGCTGGAAACGTACAATGGGCGGGACATGTTGTTAAAATTTCGGACAACAACCCCCGTGGCAAAAAGGTGTTTGCCACGAATCCGACCGGTTCAAGACGCAGAGGAGCGCAGCGAGCTAGTTAAACCAAGTGGAGCAATACCTTGGAAATGTTGGACATTCGAGGAACTGGAGACAAGCAGCCCACAACCGATTTTTTTTTGGAGAAATATCGTGACGCAGGTTTATTTGTTTATTTGAAGTAGACATCAACAGACCAAGTTTAGGTCCTAATGATGTTAAAAACACAAAAAAAATACAATAAGAAACGATTACATAACCTCTTAACTGGAGTCAAAACAAAAAAAATAAATAAGTAAAAATAAAATAATTAAAGCTATACACTATCTTAACTACGTGTGTCAATTGTTCTAAAAACGGTAGAAAATCTCCGACGAAGTGCGTTCCGCGTCAGATGAAAATCGAAAATGGACGCCACCCTATTGAAGGTTCGCTGCAATCCGTGAATAGCGCTATTCAACCCATAGTTGGTGCGGCGAAAAGGAAGCCTTGAGCATAGAGTTGTGACGCATTGGCCTTGGTTGGACGTTGATGCTAATTTGTTGAAGGATCCTTCCGCAGTCGATTCTTCCTTGTAGAACATCTGCAGCAGTTAAAGCTCTACATACATCTCTACGGACCCGCAGAGGCTCCATGTCGACCAACTGACACCGACTTTCGTAGCTAGGAAGACGAAAAGGGTCGCTCCAAGGAAGTCTACGAAGTGCGAACCGAAGAAAACGGCGTTGAATAGATTCGATTCGCTCGGCGCCATTATCATAGCATGGACTCCAGACCGCTGAACAATACTCCAGTGTCGAACGAACGAGGGAATAATAGAGCGATTTAAGGCAGTGAATGTCGCTGAAGTTCTTCGCAACCTTGAATATAAAACCGAGTGTCCTTGAAGCTTTGTCAACAACCTGGTTAACCTCTCGTCTTCATAAACACTAGCAAATTTTACCGAGAACAGATAGCAAATTTCCTTTTGAGTGCCAGCAGTTTCGCCATTATAGAACATGGATGAAGGTAAGCCTACTTCCTTACGTTGTTGATTAACATAGCTCCAAAAAGATTTCGGATGAGATTTGAGACGCCGTTGAACCCCACTCAGATAACGTTGAAAATGTGCACGACTGGTCCGTTTATACTCGTAGTTGAGTCTGCTATAGTGGCGTTTAAGCGACATGGTGCGGTGTTTCGTGAATCTTTTAAGAGCAGCCCTTTTAATCCGTTTTAGCGAGCGAAGAGCGTTCGTCATCCAAGGAACCCGAGAGTCAGTCTGAACAATCTTTTTGGGACGTGTCTGTCAATGACATAAGCCAAGACGTGGGAAAAAGTTTGAGCAGCGATGTTAACGTCGGTCGAATCAAGAATGCTCTGCCAATCCAAACTAGATAAAACATCACCAATACTACGATAGTCGGCTCTACGGAAGTCATATGACACAGTAGCAGGAGTGTCGACGAAGTCTCGAGCTACAACGTCCTCGACAGCAACTATTAGAGAAGGATGGTGAGGGACATCCTTAACTAGAGGCACGGGAGCTGTAGAGATGACGGGAGCAATATCTCGGCCACTCACGAAGCAGAGATCTAGAGAGCGATTATTCTCATTCACCTCGTTATGACTTTGGAAAAAGAGTTGCGGTACTGTAGCTGTCCAGAAGCTGAATAGCCCCTGCGTGGAAAGAGGAACGTTCATGGTCGGCACGGAGGAAGCCGCTGTGAGTTGGAGTCCATGCAATGCCCGCTAGGTTGAAGTCTCCCAAAATAATCATTTCATCATGGAGGGCAACCGTATTCGAAATAGCAGAAACAGATCGGCAGTGCGCATCAATTAGGTCTAAATCTCGAGTTAGATCCGGAGGAATGTACACCGCACAAAGGAATAGATTACGGCCTCCAAGCTGAATTGCTACCCAAACTTGTTCTACGGTGATCCAGGAATCGTCTTCAACTGCACTTGCTTTCAACCTGACACTAACTGCAACGAGAACACCACCGCCGGTCAATTTCCTACTGTTGTTTATGTTCCGATCGCAGCGGAAAACTTCGTAACCATCTCCAAAAACATAACTAGAAACAGTCCTAGAGTCCAGCCATGTCTCGGTTAAGACTATAATGTCGTAGCAATGATCCATGAACGCTAACCGATAATCGTCAATAAGGCCGTTCATTCCGCCAACATTCTGGTAGTAGATTACAAGGTCCGAATTCCGACGTTCAAGGTTTGTAGCACTGGGAAAGGAAATACTCATCAGAGCGGGAAGTGTCCGTTTGTTGACCATACTTGCCGTTGCTTGGAATTTGGAAGACCCCGTCTCCCAACTCAACCGCAGGACCGGGACGGCTGCTGGTCGCTGGCAGGTAGGGCTCGACTGCGTTGAGCGGAATAGGGGCTTCCTCAAGACTAGCGGCAATTGTGCGTCCCGGTATCCTGCTTGCAAAAGTTGATCGAAGCTGGCTAGACGATGAACTGGAAACGACGAACAAATCAGGCAACGAATTGTTCGAATCCACAGAGTACTTGCCTGTAGTAGAAGTTCGGAAGCACCCATCACCCAACTCAAACACAGGGCCGGGACGGCTGTTGATCGCTGGCGGGAGAGGCTCGACTGCGATGAGAGGGATGGGGACTTCCTTAGAGCATGAGGCAAGTGTGCGTCCCGGTGTAGAACAAGGTCGATGGCTATTTTCATTAGTATGATCACTCCGATCAGAAGCAATAGAAATGTTGAAATTGGTGTTGGAGGCAGCGCTGGAACACGGAAGCAGATCAGGCAAAGAATTGATACTAATAGAAGCATACTTGCCTGAAAGTGGTAGTTGGGAAACCCCACTACCAATCCCGACCGCAGGACCAGAACGACTCTGAAGGCAGGAAACAACGTCATTTTGATCACAGCAAACGCCAAGCGCGACTGGGTCAGGTGGCTTAGGGTTTCCCATAGTGCGACAGGCAGTGCGTTCTGGTTTACGATGATCCAACAAACAATCAGATCTCAGCATGCTGGATCCAGTCCGGAGATCGGAGTGGAAAATTGGGACGAACCCAGAGGAGAGATCACGATGGACGGCGTATCCATACGAGGTAACCATGAGTTTTTTGGACCATTATCTTCAAATTCACGGAACAGAATACCTCTTGGCCATGAATCCGAATTCAGTGCGACTTCGCGTAGTTTTGGGTCCATTCCGACTTTGTACGATATGAAGTTCATACGGCTCGTGTCGAAGCCTCTTTTCACAAGCGGAACAACCTTTACCGAATCTTCACTCTGCACACTCGTTTTGACAAGTTTTTCGATAACATCCGGTTTCACACTAGGTGAATGCGAGATAAGTACAGCCAGAACATCTCAACAGGCTCAGGAACCGTAAGCACTGTGGAATCAGTAACCGCTTTAGTACCACCATTAAGAGTTCTGCTGCTTGATAAACCGTCTTCACGACGCCGTTTTAAAGGTGGTTGACGAGAGTTATTTCCGGGATCCAAAATTGCCGGAGTGGAAGGCCCGATTTTTTTTGAAAGCTGGGCAATTAGCTCACCTTGCTTTGCCATTTCGTTTCTGATTTCGGCATTTGCGATTTCCTGTTTCTCAGTAATAGATTTGATCACACTACCGAAAGACGAGATTGCTGATTTAAATCTTGCACATTTTATCAATTTAACGCACTCATCGCACATCCAAAACAAGTTAGGGCTTGAATGGATTACGTTCACGAAGGCTTTGTTCAGCTTTATACTAGAGCATTTCAGATGAATCATCCGGTCACAAAAGGCCATACAAGACACGAACTCCGTCGTCTCCTTTGACAGGTTTAGCGCACTTGTCACAAGCTGAACTCATGATAAATCCAATATTAAGATTTTCACAGTGAACTTATCTTCTCACTAATGATTTTTTTTCACTCCGTGTAGAACTAGC
The DNA here is from genome assembly GCA_034211315.2 of Aedes japonicus. Lineage (NCBI taxonomy): Eukaryota > Metazoa > Arthropoda > Insecta > Diptera > Culicidae > Aedes > Aedes japonicus. The sequence goes on from JASCZW010001189.1 coordinate 159,633, forward strand.
CGCTGGAGAAATTATTCACTTAATTATTTTTTTCTCTGTGTAGATCTTCAGCGTGTATGCGATGGAGGTGGATTCTGCAATCAATTGTGCAACAATAACAACACCGCAGTCTGAATAATGGATTGATATTTCAATATTTTCACAACACAAAATATGCACAAAACAGGATTTTCACAGCGAACTTCACTACCAACAGGTAAACGGAGTGCTTATTAGACGGTACACCACAAAAAATAACGCAAAAAGCAATTCGTACGCGAGAAATTCTCTGATCGAGACAGTGTAAAATAAACAACTTTCGATTGAATTTCAACACAACACAATACACAACACAATTCTCAGCACTTGTTTCTTATACCGGCTGCCCATATTAACTTTTACACACGTTTTCCTAGAAAAGGTATATGGACATCAATGTCTGTTCTCTGTGGTGATTGTTTTCCTAATAGGAAGTTGGGCCAGCATAAGTAAGTAAGCATCAAAAAAGATGTTTGAAAAAGGCTGTTTTAAACCATTAGTAAACTTGAGATAAACACCGCGAATTGTTTGGAAGAATGATTTTATATTAACTTTTCTCGGTGACCACTTCTCGTTGGAAGTCCTGCAATATGCCCGAATTTGGTCAATATGATAAAACCATTGCTATATTTTGCAAGTTAATATATGATTTGATTTGATTACCACCCGCATTCACCGGAAAATATTCCAACCATATCCTTGGAACCAGTTGTCCGATTCTAGAAATAACCAATAGCATGTTATGGGCTCTTAATACTTTTTCATTTGCTAGGTATTGCGTTCAACTCGCTCCAGTGATTGCCGTGAATCGGCATTGTTCTTTATTCGACAATAATCAGGACTCCGAAGGACGCTAAGATCGAACAAAATTTGCCAAACTACAAAGTTGACTGTCTACAAGACATCAATTAGAATTGAAGTTCTCTACGGCCACGAAACATGGACATTGCTAGGGAGGACTAACGCGCCCTTGGTGTCTTTGAAAGGAAGGTGCTGCGTGCGATCTACGGTGGAGTGCTGATGGTAGACGGAACGTGGAGAACCTCCCATCGTACAAATCGCTAAAATCGGTCGACTACGATGGGCTGAGCATGTCGTAAGAATGTCAGACGACAGCCCAGTCAAAATGGGATTTGATTGATTTTGTTCTATTTTAGAGTAGCATCTAGAAGTGCAGAATAACAAATTCCTATGTTATAGAACTTGATATTTTAACTTTGCTGCATTAGCTAGGTATCCGAATTTTCCTTGGGTTCACTTATCCTGCATCTATTCAAAATGGAGTTTGATTTAATGTGGGAAACAAGTTCAGCAATTAGGAGCTTTTTAGTAGATTCACATATTTCCTTTAAATTCCGTCATAATTGCATATCCTTTCACGGATACGTGTATTTCGACTGTGTATTACTTTTAAACTTCCTTAGCGGCACCATTCAATAAGCACCTTCTCCCTCAGTTACTAAACGAGGGATAATGAAAATTCACACTCAAACAACCTCTCTTTCATTTGTATTACTGTCCCTTTTTATACTCGCGGAAAATTTACTCCATTTTCGTAAAAATTGGACCAACTCATAGGTTAAGTTGTTCCACTTTTTACGAAAATTGAGTAAAGGGACAGTAATACAAATAAAAGAGAGGCTGTTATGAGCATGTTTAAAATTATCAAAGAACGGGACAAGTGATTCTTTTGAAAAAGGTCAACGCACGAACAATCTTTGATGCAATGTAACATTGTTCTCGAACAGAATGCCCCTTTGACTAGACATAACAGGCATCTTTGATACAGTAAGTTAGCTCGCCTAAAAACCTTTGGTCATATTAGATTGATGGAGTGACATACAGCATTCGAAAGCAGAAGAATTAAGAGCAAATAAATGTCAATTAAAGATACTGCTTCTGATCTTCTTTTGTGCAATATTTGTTTACAACAACAACAGCAGCAGCAAATGGAAGAAACCAAATGAGTGCATTAAAATTCGCTCTTCTTATGAAGTGACCACTGAATGCGCGCCACTTGTCAAAGCCCACCAAGAGGCTACTCGTTTCGATGTGTTTACGTTTTCGATTCGTATGCGACGTCTTCCCTCGGGACTGTTTACCCTCTTCAAACAGCTAATATTTGCACACTATTGGAGAGAACGTGTTTCATTTCACCGCGATTGCTATACATTATGCCATAACGGAGGAACATACCTGTTTGCTAGCGGCCACGTCCCACACGGTGACGTAGCCATGATGTGTCCCAACAGCCAGCTGATGCCCTCGTTCACTCCATGATACTGATGTGACCGTGTTCGCATCGGAGCTCAAGTCGCAAAGCCGGGTCACCTGAAAACGTAAATATTGTAAATATAAGTGAACGATTTTGAAACCGGAAACACCGCTGATAAGAAGCCGGGTTACTCAACTCACCTGACTGGTGCAGGCACTCCATAGGTAAACACAGCTCCCCAATCCCACTGCCAACACATTCTGGGCGGACCAATCGACTAGGTTTAGGTAGAAGTCATCCTGCAGCTCAGGTGCGTCTAACACCTTGAAAGGTATTTTTGAAATTTTGCGGGTGGCCTTTCGTGGCGATCGCAGCAATTTCTGACTCTTGATGCTAACTGGTGATAACGAATATGGACACTGTTCGTTGTAGTCCTAGAAGAAAGAAAGAAATTGACAATTAAAGCAAATGTAATTGATAATAATAATGCAGTTTGATGTAGCTGTATATGTAATTTGGGTCAGTGCACTCCCCATGCGAGTGCACAAGCCATACCGTGACATATGCACATATCAAGCGGGGAGTTTTGAAAAACAAATATATGCCGTTTTGCGGTCAGACTGCATTCGAATAAGATGAGCTAGCGTTATCTACATATTGGCAGTTCCGATGCATTTATGCAAAGCTAAAATGAATCTAATTCAGAGAAGCTTTGACTATGCCTTTGCTTGGCATAAGGTACGGAGAAACCGTTTGACTTCTTTATTGGCAAGTTATGGTTTCTTGTACATTGTCAATTTATTGTAAGACGCATTTGATGGATCAGTACATTATGTGTCCGCAAAGCAGGAAATTCGTGATTAAATCACAGAAAGTCATGTCTAACGACCTTTCCTGTTTCTATTAGTTGAAATGACTTGGTTAGGGTAGTACCCCTATTTCTGGAAGTTTGAATAACCGTCAGAGAGTGTATAATAACAAATTGTCACATTTGTGGTACAAGACTGAGACGACAACACTGTAAATTTGTGCAACTTGCTCAATGCGAATGTGTAGCATTTAAATTAAAAAAAAATGATCTAAATAGGCTCCTATCCGAATGGAAGAATAAATTCCCTACCTGATTTCAAGGAGCGACACCTTAAACTTAATTTTGTTATAAGTCAAACACATACTGATCCGGTATACCAGATAATTGATGCAACAAGTCGAATATATAATTCGAGTTCACATACGCACTGGAACAAATTTCAAATAAACACACCCGGCAGGAACGGAAGCTCATATCGCATTTCATCAAACAAGTAATTGAACATGCTTCGTTGCACATTCATTCTGAATGTTATCGAAATGCATTTTGACACCCCTATGACACCGTGCAGTCATCGAATCGAAAGTAGCTCCAAAGTTCAATGAAACGGCGAAAAGTGCATTGACAATAATATCGCGATTAAAACGAATACGTCGCCTATTATAGTAGCTTATAGTATAGTAGCAATAACCGGCGTTCGTTGACTTCATTCGCCGGTGCTTTGCTGTCGCAGCAATTTCCACACCTCCTGCACCTAAGGAGTTTCAATTTCGGTCTCCACATTTGTGGCACAACGAAAAATAAAAATAAATGGCCAATGTTATGGCGCACTTCTTAGCATAGCAGCTTAGATTATTCAAATTACAAAAAACAGCATCGAAGCTTTTGCTTAAACTGCAGTTAAGGGTGGTCATGGTTTTTCGAACTGGTTAGGGTGAAAATCTTTAGGATTGAGGATTCAATTTCTTACAAGAGGGTCCATATTATGGGGCATCTGATAATAAAAAGCGACCGAATTGACCTCACAAAACGGTATTTGCTGACTCGTTTCGATTGTTCCGCACAGTTTCAAGTGATTCCCATATTTCCCACCATCCCATTGCGTTAAAGACATAGATAAATCGCAGAGAAATTACACACTTTTCGGTCCAAAGATTGCATTTCCCAGGTAAAGAATTAAATTTTATTTTATTTAGGGCGATTGCATTGTTGTGTGCACGCTTCCGGTTAGGTGAAAAAAAAAACGCATCAGACGAAACCACCCACAACTGCTGCATCAAACTGAATGCAACATTAATTTCCATTTAGGTAAATGAAACGGTGCTGTGCTCTATCCTATCACTTGATACATTCGATAATAAAATATAATTGACCGTGACTTTCTGACACAGCCAGGCAGGTTGTCGACGTTGGCTTGCCGTATCGCTAATTGAAGCGATTTAATTTTGGGCATGGAGCTAAGCTTTCGCCTTTTTCTCTAGAACGCAGGAGTGTCAAAAAAAGGTCAAACGATTCAAAGGCAGATTTGAATTTACGTTTTTTTTTTGCATTAGTTTTTGGTCATCGTAGTAGGTGGGCAAGTTTTTCGGTAATTACACAACGACGCATGAGGTCGAACACCGTTCGAAGCCTACGTTGTTGAAGTGCTTCGAAGGTTGAATTTAGAGGAACCTTGTTCATTCAAGAACTAAAGAAGTACTCGAAAGTAATGAGACACAAGAAATGGTAAATTTTTCGTCGAATTCTCTTCAAACCAGGGAATAAACAACAACATTACAGATAGTTTTCTAGTTCATTGGTTTATTGGATCTCTTCTTCATGAACGAATGCCCGCACTTTGTCCATGACACCACTCATAAGGTTTTGGGCAATACTGGGACCGAATTCTTTTGACACTTTTACCAGCTGTTTTATAAAAGCCAACTCGTTCTCGAATACCTTAGGTGTTTTACGAAGTTTGGCCTTCATTATGGCCCAAAACTTCTTAGGACTTTTGGTACAAAACAAAATTGTTATCTCTGTATGGGGGACCTCCCAGGAACCTCTTCGGGTCCGCCTCTAGACATTTTGCTATGAGGTTCTAGGTGGGTCTCCACCGATTGCCTGTCAATCTGTCAAATTTGGAAGACATCTGCATTAAACTATCTCAAACTATAATAATCCGTCCACTATATCACAAAACATTGCGATTGGTTGAACGGATTGGAGATAATAAAATCATTGGGTATAGGACCAATGCTCCCCCGGGTGGTTCTAAATCGATGAGCTTGGACATCAAGATAAGCAAAATTGCCAGAAGGCACGAAATACAAGTACGGACACTTACTTTTACCAGGTCCTTCAATCGCAATTTTGGAAGGATTAGCGTGGATGGTTCTTTGTATTGTGTTATTAGACTATTATACAACGCATAACTAAATGTATTATTTTGTAAATTTTAATTTTCAATCTCAATATCAGTGAGCGAGATAAGGCGCCATAACATTGGCACATTCTTGCCAGAATTTTGATTCAAATGCCAAAAGTCCATCCACAGGCAAAAAAAGAATAAACTAATCTTTCTAGCATCTATGCTCCCAACGATAAAATACAAATTTTCACATTATTTAACTCTATATGGAAGCGTTTGTACGCTTTCTCCTTTCCCTTGATTTGAAGTAAGGACTGCATCGTTAATTATGAGTACACCTTTGAGGTTCTGTATGAAATAGCCTACACTGAAAATTTATTTTCGTAAATTAGCTTTCACTCGTTTCGGAAACATGGATTTTGTTCATAGAAATGTCTCGTAAATTGTATGAATACGAAGGTAGGTTCTTTAAAAGAACAAATAAGTTTCGTTGCAGAAAACAACGAATAGATTTGTTAGTCCTACCTTCGATTTCGTAATATAAACGAAAAATAATTTTCAGTGTATGACCTATTTTGACAGCTTTTTAGTATCAACGTGTTGCTTGCCTTGTAATCAAACGAAAACCGTCATTAAAAGTTAAAGTTTTACTTCAAGCGGAACAATGCGAGGTCTTACGGAAGAAAAGCGAAAATCGATTGTGACCAAGTACTGCGCTGAAAAGGGATTGTCGCTAAGAAAATAAGCAAAAGAAGAAGGTGTTAGTGTCTCTGCGGTCCTAAATGCCGTCAACCATTTGAACAAACAAATTTGAAAAGTTTTTGAAGGATAAAAGGAGGTATCCATCAGAGATTGCGCAAAAAAGTATGGAAAGACGATCCAACGCGTAAAGGAGCGAAATTCTCTGAAGACGTACCGGAAACAGAGCTCGAAAAAATTGACACCCGTCGTGAACGATGAGTAAAAAAAATATTCAGTAGGTACAATTTTCCTTCTCTTCATTTCGTTCTATCAGTCACGCAATATATTCGTGTTTGCTATTTTGCTATGCTCAGTCATTCCGTTGTCCTCGTGTTCCACATAACTCATTCACACCACAGCAAAGTACACGGCTATTCAAGCCTCACGAGATTTTGGTTGCTTGACTGAATGTTCTTGTAACCAGTCATTCATTTTCGCGTTGGTGGGTGATTTTTTTTTTGCCGCAGGATTTCAAGTATTCCCGAACATGGCTGAAGGCAAAGGAAGCCAAAAGGCCAAAAGGCCGAAATCGCTACAGAGTTTGTGGGGCATTTGTAGGATCGATTCGAGAAGTTTTGGTTTTTTCCACTTCATTGATTCTCCAAATGAATGACTGTTCTTTCGTCTTCACGGTAGAACGTTGAAATTGAATGAGTTTTTTTCGCTTACGTACATTCACTGCTTTCTGGAACGAATGAATGATCAAAGTAAAGCAAAACAAAACAAGTTGACTCATCTTGCACAAGAGATTCATGAAGGCAAATTTGTGTTTACTTCATGTACGCTAGGAACAGTGCGTGATGACTAATATTTTGACTCAGTCAGGGTGCAATTTGAGAATTGAATATGATATTTTTAAGCTCTGACCGGAAACAAAAAATGTCCGAAACGCAGCCAAATTCAGGCGGATTCCGTGAAAACTCGGGCTTGGAAGCTGTACGACTACGTTTTGAGCATAAATGACCTGTGTATATCATGGATCACGAGACGTACATCAAATTGGACTACAGGGCACTTTCAGGGGCACAGTTTTACACCGTGAAGCGTACTTCAAAGCTTCATCGGTTTTGAATGTTTTTTCGGCTTTTCTGCAACTTCTTCTTCATTATCGCCCAAAACTTTTCGATTGGACGAAGTTCTGGTGTATTTGTTGGGTTCGCCTCCTTCGGGACCACATTAACGCCCTTCGCTTCGTACCAATCCATTACAGGCTTGGCGTAATGGCACGAAGCGAAATCCGGCCAGAACAGCGTGGGACGGAGGAAGGGCAGCAACCGCTTCTGCAAGCATTCCTCTCGGAAACTTTGCCCGTGTATGGTGCCGGTTGTAACGGTACGTCCGCAATCGCAGATCGCCTGCCACAACAGGTACTTCTTCGCGAATTTGTCCATCTTTTTCTTCGGGAACTTTTTCGGAAACTCCGTGCGGGACGTACCGACAAAAACTCGAGGCCGAAGATTTGTTTGGCGTCTGTCTTGATATATGTCTCGTCGTCCATGACGCCACGGTACAGCTTCCACGCACGCGATTTGGCCACCGTGTTTTGCTTGTCAGTCCGGTTTGGCGCCTTCCTGATCTTAAAAACACGTAGCCCAGCCCGCTTCATGGTCTGCTGGAAGCACCACTTCGACGAACTGACCTTTTTGGCCACGTCTCGGGTGGAAAGGTTCGGGTTATTCTTAAAGTACTGCCTTATCTTCCGCGCCTTCTCTGGGTATTCCGTTTTCGGTTTTCGGTCGCTTCCAGCGCGCCGCTCAATGGTCTTTGTCTTCTGGAACGTCTCACAACGCGGGACACGGTGGAATGGTGGATTCCAAGCCTTTTCCATCTGTGCAACTGACCAGGATTATCGATCACCGCGCCCAAGATTTGCTGGCGTAGCTCTTCTTGTTTCGAATGCATCTTGAAAACTACTTGACTACTTGAAAACTACTTTAAGTTTTCGGTCTATCCATTCGTTGCCGAAACACTTTTCTAAAATTTACAATGTCGTCGCACCATTTAAACCATTTTTAAAGCAAAATTTAATACAAACTCGTTGTTGCAAATTTAATTCCATTCTGAAAACTGTAAAAAATCGAGTACACGCACAATCGCAGATGCACTTAATATGGCAGAACTTTTACAAATGTCAAGGTGTCAAGCTAAATATTTCATAAAACATATGTGGCGACCTAAAAAAAACTCAAATCGGGTGAATGCGAACGCTACACGGTGGTAATTCCGGGAACATTTTGTCCAAGTAATATAACAATAACATCGTAGATTCCTAAATTTGAAAAAAAAATCGCACATGGTTATGGCCTACTGATCAAGTTTTTTGTTGTTGCATGAAGCACGTATTATTTATTATGTTTGAAATTGTAAATATCCTTCTTACCAACATGCAAACCTAGAAGTGGACAGCAATTTATTAAAGTAAATAGCGACGAGAGGAATATAACTGGTAACATAAGTAGTTGTTTCTTTCAAAACATCTAATTGAAAATTGATTTCAGTCTAATGTAGCCTTTAGGAAGTGCAAAAAACAGAAATTTCACATCGCCAAAACTGCTCTGTGCCATTGACGGTAATTGAGCACGATCCAGCGCATACATTTTTGCCAGTCAATATGGCGGATCCGTTTCTGCCTTCACCTACCGCGCATGCGGATGTGTGGCAAAAGTGTGCGCGTTTGCTTCAAAATACAGCTCCAACAAAAAGCCCTACGCTAAATTTCAAATCTCTTCTATTCAATTTCACAGTCTGCCGAAAGCTATCGAACCTATCAATACTTTCTCTTCACATCTTTGGTTCTAGCAGAAATTGCTGTTCACTCCTAGTGTTGCATATGGCCTACTTCTTATTATAGTTAATCGAAAAGAATGCTGTCTGAGCATAATTATTGCGGAAAACATAATTAAGGGATGCATTGGAACTGTCCTTGCTGGGTTTCCAATTTCGGTAACTCTCGATATTCTAAATTAATGACTCATTTGAATGTCCACGAATGTTTAGAAAAACAACACGACGCATATTGCACCAACCTCAGCTCAGATCCTTTAGTTAGCATCATAACAAATTAATAAGAGTTATTTGGAACGTGTTCATTGTACCCCATTTATCGTTTAGATCTTACACTGAAACGTTTTTACACCCTCAATTCATTTTACTCAGAGACTGAATAGAACAGTGTTCCTATCTCTTTTGTCATTTTCGTTAAAAAAGAAAATTTAGTTACTTTACATTGAGAAAAACAGGGAGAGTATTACAAATGAAAGAGGGGGTGTTCTAAGCGTTTAGGAAACATTCATTAAATATCTAAAAAAAACTGCCCATACGTATTTCATATGGAAATCAAAATTGTCTAGCTCCGACTGGCTATACAGGAATAATCTTGTCCCTAATTGTTTTATTTTTATATATAGGGCGAACATGGGTATGAAGGACTTCTTTTTGAATTTATATAACAAAATTGGCCTTTGATGCTTGCTTGAGAAAATGCCATGAAATAGTAGTGGGTTGTCTGGCTGATTGTCGGGGAATTTCTTGTCAATTCAGACGGGGTTGCAAGTAAAAGTTTGACTAGGGTCGGTCCAGGATTTAATCGGTTTGGAAATTTTCTCGGTTTCCCAAGTTGGGGATATCCTTGGTCAGGATCGGATGTTGGCTTGTCTCTTCCAAAGAATTGTTCATAAGTTGAACCTTATGAAATTCTTAAGTTTATTTGCCTGAGTGTACCATTCCAGCACGCTTTTGGAATAGTGGCTAGCTATATATGGGCTACCCCATATGGCATAAGGTCCTTTGGCCTAAAGTCGTTTGGCATAATGTCATTTGGCATAAGATGTTGGATAATCAATGATCATTTGGAATAAAGGCCGTTTGGCATAATGACCATTTGTTATACTCATAAAAAAAATCAAAATATTACAGTCATCTGGCATAAACACCATTTGGCATAAATATCGGAAAATGTAAGCTGCTTCAGGTTCAGTTGGCATAACTTAGACATTCAAAATCTAATTTGTGTAAAGGTCTTGTGGCATTGGCACCGAACAGTTTGAGAAAGATTATTTGGATTGAAAATCTGTGAATTAAGGTTTATCATAAACATTTAGCACAATGACAGATTGGCATAAATGTTAAAAATTTTGATCAATTTCTAAGCAATTAACCAATTTCATTTGGCCTTATTATTTTGGCTCGAAAATTGAGATTTAAAAGAAAAATAAATTATTTAGTATAGTAATTATATCATAGATTGTAAATTAAAGAACACCCTAATTAATAAAGAAGGAAGATTACAATACTTCCCATATAAGCCTATTTGTGACAATTACGTTTCAGTCGATTCGAATGAATTGTGCCAAACAAAACTTAACAATACATACTTTTAGTCAATCTAAAAATTCACTGTTCAACATCAGAGAAGAAAACATTTGTTATTAAAATTTCAAATCTAACCATGAAATCTATGAATGTCATATTTCGAAGAAAACCTCATTTAAAATAAAGGGAATATAACAATGCATAGAAACCTATTCCAATGATACTGTGCCAAATGGTCAATATGCAAAATGATCACTTGAGTGTTATGCCAAATGGTCATTATGCCAGATGACCACTCAGCTCAATTTATTTTTATGCCAAATAATTTTTTGCTTAACGACTTTATGCCATATGGGCTTCCCTCATCAGGCCAAAAATCAGGATGGTTTTCATTGTGACTTCAAAAATTGCAAAAGACGTTTTGTAAACTTCACAATTTCACGACGCTGAATAGCGCCGAAACCTCTGTGCTAGCTCTTTCGAACAGGATAGATTGCGTAATCCTCATTCTGAATCGAAGGGTTACGGTGGGAGATGTGAACATGGTTTAATCTGTCACGTCTTTATCTATTTTGATATGATTTGTCTTCAGGGATTTGCCGATAGCCAGTTTTACTAACTATAACTACTAACTAAGGCACGAAAAGCTGAATAAAACAAGATCTGCCGACAACAGTTACATGCACTCGAGAAGCTGACCACTTTAGTAACACATTTTCAAGTAAATCCGGGAATTCCGTTCATAGATGAGCATGATGCAAGTAATTGTTAAAAAAAAAGTCCGATGCGCTGTGAAGTCACTCCTGATGCTGAGAAGTCACTCCTAAAAGGGTGGACTCTGCTTTGATTGCAAAGAGCATGTAAATTCGAATCAGCCACTTTGTTCTAGTTAATATACCGGACTTCCAAGGGTTAAACGATAAATTTATGCTTTTGTGTCCGTTTACAAAAACTTGCTTCAATCATCTGTGCTTGTAAAGTAAAAAAAAGTTGCAGAACCAGTGTTAAAATGCATTGCCCGGAATTGACTTGTATGAGTTCTCCTTATCTCCTGGCATGTTTCACATGTCGATTCCAGTCTAGGCAATACAAAACAATCCCATTAACACACTTATTTACACGTACCCTCCAATCACACAGCGGTCAGTCAGCTTTCCATGGTACAGTGCCCAAAATGAATGCACTCATATGCATCACACCCGCTGCAGCTAACGGTAGACATGGTATGGTTGGTTCGAAAACTAGTTAATACTAACTGTTTTGTTTGGCACGCTCACGTATGTTTTTAAACAACGTGGCATGTTTTGGTTTTGTTACCACCGCAGAGCCATGTGAAATGTACATTACTGTACTCCGATCTGATGCACAGATTTTAAGATCGTTAACTTGCGAGTTTTGGAATGCAGTTTTTTTTCTCGGCTCGACAACCACTTTGCATCGCCGGCTACTATCCATTCGCTGGGATAAAAGTACGTCTCATCAGCGAGCAATCGTGCGATGCTCTAAGTGCCATGCACGTTGACCATAAATTGCCGACTTGTGATTTGCCGGCAGTGTAATAAAATTTGCATTTCGTGGGGTAAATGAAATTCAAATAAAAGTACAATAAAATTAAGCTTAAAAGCGCGGGGACAATATGGGCTCACAATGCACACGAACAAAAAATGCAAGAGTGCACGGGAAAGTACAATGCGAAAGATCGCTATGGGGAAGATGTGGTATATGTTTGTTGGGCTAGTTGGGTGACTGAAAACCGCTGACCGGTAGTAGAGCGTCGTCATTGCTAAGCTCGTACTCCATATATAGGGAAATGCGGTTGACTGAACTCTGCATACCCGCATGTAGCTGTCTGTCTGTTTCATGGAAGTACGTGGGAGTAGTGGAAGTAGCACTCCAGAATGGCACGACTTTTTATTACGTATATTACCATACTCTTTTCGAGCAATTTACATTTCGTCAAATGTCGAAGATTGTGCAAAGTTGCGAGGCCTGTGTTGCAAAATTTGGCAATTGTGAAAGCTAAACCACCACCTCCGTTAAGTATTCTTATCGACTTCGTCACCGGGGGTTGATTTTAAACAATTTAGCAAACATATAAATGACGAAAATGACGGGCAAAAAAAAAAACTCACAAGTAATGGTCTGCGAAATAGATTTTCTGCGGAATCGTTCCTCATACAGATGTGCTAATTAGCTATGCAGAGCCTCTTCGGGTGCGGTTGAGTAGAGCGTTTGGAAAGCGGTAATTCAACATTTTTCTTGACATTCGACTGAATTGGTTTTCATCGAGTGAATACCAAAGTAGATCGTAAAGAAGCATCAAATGCTGTCAGAAAAGCGATAAATGTGACACATGTCTTGGCGCATATATTGTTAAATTAAGTTCCGTTAAGAACAACTGTACCGTAGTAACATCGAACGCATTTTCTGATGAAAGCACGGAAGCTAGAACTGATAAACGAAAATATGACATAACTTGCACGCATTTAAAAAAAAGGAGAGCAATTATTTTTTTTTTCCTGAAAAGTCAAGCGTTTCGTAATTAAGTCAATGGCGTAGCAAAAACCGCAACAGTAAATGAGCGATAATATTTGCAAAAAAGCGTCACATCCATTTGGCGAAATTGCCCTCCTGCCAATCAAATGCGGATCGTTTGCATGGAAATTGTCATCAAACAAAAAAAGAAGAAAAAAACGCACCCAAAATGCGTGGCCAAATTAATATTAGCAGACGCATCTGCGGGCTACCGAAAGCGAAAGTGGAACCGTATCGATCGATGCAAGCAAACGCATTAGATTTTGCGAATTTCAATTTTTGCAAACCTTAGGCGGAAAACCGAACGAAGCCATTAGTATGCAAAGATGCCGACCAGGTTTCCTTTTGTCTTAACTGTTTTTTTTTTCTTCTCCTTCATAAAGGAAGAAAAGACGCGCAATGCGTTACGCACTCACGCACGCCAAATATGCTACCGGTTGCTATTTTGCATTTGTCAATCGCGAATGACAAAACGTTTGCGAATTTTGAAATGCGGCGTTTTGATTGTGCCAAAATTTGCGACCCCCATTCTCCTTCACTAAAAGCCTAGGTGGTTGCAATTAATTATGAAATTTATCGTTTATCGCTCCTAAATGACAGCTATCAGCATGTTAATGAATTTTTCCCCGTCGAGCAAAATTTCAACGGTGATATTTCAATTATAGCTTTGCTATCAAATATCGGACCGGGTTCATACCTTTCGGACATCCACATCGGCGTCACGTCGGTGGGTGGAATGTTTTATGCGAAACGATTAAACCGGCGGTCTGGTCATTCACCGACGGTAATGCACGGGACATTGAGAACAACCGGGACCCAAATATGTACTTCCTTTCGCGATTTGGATTCCCTCTATTCAGTCACTTCCTTTTGATGCCAATTGGAAACGGGTTATTGCTTCCGAACTACTAGTGTGAATATAAACATAGTTGAAGTTGGCATGTATGGAAAATGGCGATAACGGTTGTTATCCCGTAGCAATGGAGTTGTAAGAATATCTTATTTATAAAATTCAATTTTGAAATCTAATTTAATCTGCATTAGAGAAGACAAACGCATTCATTATATTTGGTTTAGGTTCGGAAAAACAACATTCAAAAACGCTTAAATGACTGTACAGTGTGTATCATTTTTTGGATCTTTGTAATACTGTATAAATCAATAGTTACGTTAGCAAACAATGTCTAAAGCCCGATTCAAAGTAAATTTGCACGCAGTCAAGTGATCATAACTCAAGAATTAAACAACAGGTTGTTTACACGGTTGATAAACACGTCAAACAAAATGATATTTCTAAACAAATTCGTCAAAAGGTCGAAAGTAACAATTGTAAACAATGACTGAAATGTAAATTTCCTGGAAATGCCAGGTTACTAACATCTTATCTACTACCAACGGGAAGGTAATAACTCCCTGCATCTGTTTATGTTTGCGGGAGCAAGCAGATCTCAGGAAAATACTCTTGAAGTCATTGTTTACAAATGTTACTTTCGACCTTTTGACAATTTTGTCTAGATTTATTCAGCTTTCAAACAATACATAAAAAGTTCTTACACGGTGTTCAATAAGTTCGAATACAAGTTTTCATCATTGCGTAGGTATGCGCCATGTACATATTCTGCATTGGTATTGGTGTCAGCTTTAGCTTCATTCATACGCTACCGAATGTGCGCGGTGTTGACATTCTGTTAGTTGTTGTTCGTTTGTTACGCGCGATGAAAGAGTATCGGGACTTCGTAATTAAGCGTTTTTTGAACGGTGAGCGACCCGGCGATATATTCCGGCTGCTGAAATCGCATGGGGTCAAGCGGAACTTTGTCTACACGACCATCAGGCGATACCGGGAGACGTCCTCGACCAATGACCGTGCGAGATCCGGTCGGCCGCGTTCAGCGAGGACGCCACGGGTCATCAAGATCGTGGGGAGCGAATTCGGCGCAAAAAGAACCGCTCAATCCGGAAAACGGCTGCAGATCTCAACGTTTCCATTGGAACCGCTCACACCATACTCACCAAGGACCTTGGTTTCAGGCCTTACAAAAAACGTAAGGTCCATGGCGTTTCGGAGGCTACCAGCAAAAAGCGGTTGGATCGAGCTAAGAGGATCCTCTCTCGGCACGCTGGTCAGGAGTTTGTTTTTTCGGACGAGAAACTGTTCGTGCTGCAGCAGCCGCACGATGTGCAAAATGACCGGGTGTGGGCGCCATCGAGGGACAGCATTCCTGAATCCAATATAAACATCCCTCGGTTCCAAAGTGCCGCGTCGGTGATGGTTTGGGGGCAGTATGCAAACGTGGTAAGCTACCCTTGGTGTTTATTGAAAAAAACGTCAAAATCAACGCGGCGTACTACAAAACTGAGGTTTTGGAAAAGGTTGTTGCCCCCAGTCTCCGAAGCCTCTACGGCGATGAGCACTACGTGTTCCAGCAGGACGGTGCACCAGCCCATACGGCAAATGTGGTTCAAGCCTGGTGTCGGGACAATTTAACCGACTTTCTGGACAAAACTTTGTGGCCTCCCAGCTCCCCGGACTTGAATCCTCTCGACTTTTTTGTTTGGTCCTATATGATGGCGAAGCTGAACGAATACAAGGTCAGCACTTTGGATCATTTCAAGACGGTAATTCTCAAAATCTGGGACGAAATGCCCATGCAGTCCGTGCGTGCCGCCTGCGACGCGTTCGAGAAACGTTTGAAGCTCGTTAAGGAGTACAAAGGGGGGGTCATTCCAAGAGAAATGTTGTAAACGTTCCTTGTAAACATAGCTTTCAATAACATAAATCCAAAAAATAAAAAAACATGTTTTCATTTTTTTAACAAATTTTGAAAGTGTATCCGAACTTATTGAACACCGTGTACATTTCACCGTTTCGAACGAACTGTCGCACTTTACTTGTGATCGATGCCATCAGGATCTGCACAGTCGCTGGTGACACTGTACCGGAGAACTTATTCCACTTTAAACGCATTTGTTGTGCATGTGTCACTTCTTTACCGCATCGACGAAGTTTTCGCTTGACAATTGCCCTATATTTTTCGATCCGTCTAAACTCAGGGCAATTCGGAGGATTAATTTCGTTGGCGAAGAAACTACCATTGTTTGCAGCATATCATTCTAGTACCTCCTTAGAGGAGTGGCAGTTGGCTAGATCCGACTAAAACATAACGTTGGTCTTGTGTTGCCGAATGAAGGGTAAAATCCGCTTTTTCAGACACTCTTTAATGTAAACCTCCGACGTCATTGTGTGAGACGTGATGAAACTCTTGGTTTGAAGGCCACAACTGCAGATTCCTTGTCAATTCATTAGCTTCCGAGCAAACTTATCAGCAAAAACAAATTTATACCTGGAATCGACATCCCCACGACCAGTTGCCAGTTAAAATTTTCGTCCGGGGATTTGTTTATAATCCATTTTGACTTATGCTTCGTCATCCGTTAGAACACAGCCATCAAATTTCGTCGAAACTCGTTCGTATAGTAATCGTTTTTGGTCAATAAATTTTGTTTAAGGGAGCGATTCGGATGTTTACTGGACCACAAAGACTTATATCCCTCTCTTGAAAGAATGTTACGCACGGTGGAAAAGTTGTAATCGTATTGATTTGACAAATCACGTATGGAGACACCTGAGTTGCTTTTCACGTACCTCAACACCTTTCTCCTCAGCTCTTTGTCCCTAGTGCCACTTTTATGATAGATGCGCTGTGATCTATCCACACTCCGAGTATCCTTGTAACGTTTGATTACAAGACTGTCAAACGTGTTTTGTTCCAACCACCAGGGACGCGGTGGTGTATTAAACCGTGCGTCCAGATTTGCTTTGAAAAGAGCTTTATGCGGACCGGAACAATCGGAACAGATCCAGACAACAACAAAAAACAAACGATTCGGAACTCGGAAAGACAACTACTAACGACACGAAAGTCATTGGAAAACTAGGAAAATTTAAACTCACACTTCACTAGATCACTTTAAAACAAAAAATTAAAACAAAAATTAAAAAGAAATTTAATAATTGAAAAACTTTTTCAAACCATCACTCGGTCGTATTCGTAAAACTCAACAACGATCTTTGCAGTTTATCAAAGTTAAGCCTGATTGATGATGTATTTTCACATACTTTTTTCAAATGTCAATTGAAATTTAACTTTTAATACAGTCATACCTCGGTATAATGTAACTCAATTTTTATTTTCCTTACGTTATATCGAGGCAATACATTTTTTTCAAGAACTTTAGCTTTAGCTTTTTTTTCTATAAAAGAATTAAAGCAAAATCAATGTTATTCACCCAGCAGGGTGTTCCAGCCCTTCTTACATCTGTTTTTTTAAATTTCTTAAAATATTTTTTTATTGATTTTATTGATCCAGAGTCGAGTCAGTATGATAACCCCCAAATACCCTGCCAAAACATGGTTCCATTTGCTTGATTAGTTCTCGAGTTATGCAGAAATTTGGGTTTCATTTATATGAGAGCCCCCCTCCCCCTTCCAGAGGAGGAAGGGATTTTGAACCGTCATATGAACTTTGCCTGACCCTAAAAACTTCTGTATACATATATAATCTGAGTCTATAAGGGTCGGACAAACAGACAGATGGACAGGTTGAATTCGTGATTTTATGATCTTCCATTTGGAGGCACCACATGTCGCATTCATAACAGTAATGCAAAAAAAAACTAAGCAAGTTAGAAAGTTTGTGTTAAAAAGAGAGTTGTAGAACATTTTGAAGCCACGTTTTTGTTTAATCAACCACTGATGTTTATTACGTATGTTACGCAAAAAACATTAAGAAATCCTTGAAAAAAGAGATGTTTAAAACATTTTAAAACGACACTAAATAATAATAACTTAAAGTTTAAATGAAACTGTAATGTAGGAAATTTTCTTGGCTGTCGAATGAAGGTAGAGAATTTAGCTAAGTAATATATTTTTTTATTTTCAGCCAGTCTAAGACTAACATGTACCAAAACTTTAAAAGTTCAATAGCTCCGGATACTGAGATTTGAACATATGCGTACAACAATTTTTGTCTACAAATATCATCCTCTATCACCGCTGAAAATATTTGCACTAAGGAACCGAACACCCTGTATATAGACAGATTAATCACTTTTATATTGTAAACTGCCATAAATAGTGGTAAAAAAAAGTCACGTTATATTTGAGGTAAAAGTTACATTATATCGAGTTACGGTATATTGAGGTTACGCTATATCGAGGTTACGTTATATTGAGGTTACGTTATATCGAAGTATACTTTGAAAAGAAAAGATTCTTTTCTGAATTAATTTGGTGAGTAAAAGTATTTATTTGAACAAATTTATGAATCTCGATAGAAACAACGTTAAAAAATCTCAGTTATTTGAAAAGATAAAAAAATATTTCTTTAACAATTTTTCATAAAATTTCACAATCTACAACTTTGCGTAAGACAGATAATCCCTAGCGTGTCAAATGAAAAAAAATTGTATTGCTGTGCCCTCGATGCGGCCAAAGTCTAGATATTCCTACCTAACAAATTGAAATCTTAACTACTACTGTGTAAAAACAAGAGTAAGACTTGATTCGAAACGCTGTGGGATCATCCTTGCATTTCAAATTACTTTTGCATTTTGGAGCATGGAGCAGCATGACAATTTAATACTCAATTTGTTTTTCTGCATTTCAACTTAACAGTGAAACAGTGTTAAAATTCTGTTTCTGAACTTCAACTACTATTTCATAAAAGACTGACATGTATATGTATAATTCTATACATGTGTATGTATAGAATTGTATTTAAATATTTGTGCTTAGTGTTATTATGACTAGATAATTTATTTATTTCAGGAATCATCAAACCGGGCTCTTCGATCACTCAAACTGGTCTCTTCGACTTATACAATATTCTGTTGATTGAAAAAAAATATATACACATCAAATATCTTTTCTTTAAAATTCAATCTTTGTTTACTACTACTTCAATTTTTAGCCTTTCCAGGACTATTAAGATAATAATACATATCTAATTTTTATTTTGCCGTAACAATCCAGTAGATGTCAGATATATTTTGTAAATACATATATTATATTCTTTTACGTAAATTACATACATACATTCAATAACAAAAGGGTAAGGGGGAATACAGATTGCCAAACGAACTGTAGGCTGGATGAGGGATTCGTGGTTATCTGGCCCAAGTCATGTATGACAATTATCCCTTCCTTGATGGAAATCATCAGATAGAGATCAGCGAAGGTCTAATTATCTACCGACAGTCTACAGTGAATTTGCTAACCATATTTTCAACAAACCACTAGACGGAAATCCTAATGTGTATTGCATTCTGTTCATTTCCTGTAATAAGAGCGTTTCAAGGAGATTCTCTATCCTTTCCGTGGGTTTCGTGTAAGTGCTGCTGCTTACGGGTCCACACCACCGTTTTTGACTCTTCATACAACGGAATAATGAGGATTACAGGCATGTACAGTTTGACCTTGACATTAGGAGGAAGTCCTGCACTGGTAGTGGCTCCCCATCACATCACATCACAGACTCTTACACCAGAGAGATTCATAAAAGCATTACTGTCGAAAGTCCGGTCTTGTTTTCCGCACGAGGAAAAAGGAGGAAAATCAACTAGAACAAATTTACCACATGCAACATAGCATTAGTTTTCACCTAAATAAGTTAAGAAGGCTTTCAATAAGGCAAGACAAATAATCAGTTAGGAGTCAAAGTTGTTTATGTTTGGGTTTTTTTCAATTAAAAACATTTTGATAATGAAGAAATTTAATTATCAGCAATATTTGTGCACCATATTTGTGAAGATCACTTTGGTGAAACGGACGTCTTCAATTAATTTCCAAATATCTGAACTGACCAAGCAAGCCTGCTTGAGTTATGTTCAGTTTTTATCAGCAGTTGATATTCAAACACAAATGCATCGTCTTCTATCCCAAAAGTACAATATTTGTGTAGAGCCACCGAAATGACAGTGTTACTTACTCTTCTTCTCGTGCATGCCTTATAGAAGCAAAATGTTTGCAAAAGAACGTTATTCTCGGGAAAAATATCCAGGCGAGTGAATATTTACGCATTTTTCCGAACCGTCTATGTATCGTCCTACAAATAGTTGACATCTAAATCGTCAATGAGTTAATAAAGGGTGATACGGTCAAAATTTGGTCAAGGGAAAACGCGTGTAAATCGGTGAAATCGTTTATTTAAAAAATCAAATTAAATTTCTTTTTCAAGTTCAATTAGTATAAAATTCAGGAAAAATATTCAGTTAGGCTTCCGCTTTTCCAAATCCGAATTGCCGGGCCTTACGCTTGACCCCTGCCATCAGATTTTGTACAGCCACCTTGTCCACCTTCTTCGCCGCAGAAAGCCAGTTTGCCTTGAACTGCTGCTCGTCCTTAGCAGTTTTTTTGGTCTTCTTTAGGTTCCGCTTGACAATAGCCCAGTATTTCTCAATTGGGCGGAGCTCTGGCGTGTTGGGAGGGTTCTTGTCCTTAGGAACCACCTGCACGTTGTTGGCGGCGTACCACTCTATGGCCTTTTTACCGTAATGGCAAGATGCCAAATCCGGCCAAAACAGTACGGAACAACCGTGTTTCTTCAGGAAAGGCAGCAGACGTTTATTCAAACACTCTTTCACGTAAATTTCTTGGTTGACAGTCCCGGAAGCTATGAAAATGCTGCCTTTCAAGCCACAGGTATAGATGGCTTGCCAAACCAGATATTTCTTTGCGAACTTTGACAGTTTCGTGTGCTTGAAAATATCTGCTACCTTTCCCCTTCCTTTTGCCGTATAAAACTCCTGTCCCGGAAGCTGCTTGTAGTCGGCTTTTGTCGTAGGTTTCGTCGTCCATTACCACGCAGTCAAACTTCGTCAGCATCGTCGTGTACAGCCACCGGGATCGCGCTTTGGCCGTCGTATTTTATTTATCATCGCGATTTGGAGTCACTACCTTCTTGTAAGTCGATAGTCCGGCTCGTTTTTTGGCTCGATGCACGGTTGTAGACGATACACCCAGCTTATTTGCTGCATCTCGGAGAGATAGGTTAGGGTTTCGTTTGAAACTACCGGCAACTCTCTTTGTCGTCTCAGCGGCTTCCGGTTTTCGATTTCTCCCCGATCCAGACTTCCTGGCTGTCGACAAACGTTCCCCAAACACTTTAATTACATTTGTAACGGTTGATTTGGCAACTTTTAGCGATTTTGCCAACTTTGCGTGCGAGTAGCTCGGATTTTCGCGATGCGCGAGCAAAATTTTGATACGCTGCTCTTCTTGCTTGGACGGCATTTTGACAACTGAAGAGTGAATTCCAAAATCAAAATAAGAGCAACATTCTACACACACACACCTTCAAAATGAGGGGTGTTCAGGTTTTTTAAATGCAAAATTGAAAGAAATACGTCAAGTTGATATTGACCAAATTTTGACCATATCGCCCTTTATGTTGTTGTGGTACCCTTTTTGCAGTTGAAATCAATATAAGAGAGCTAGCATATGGCAACGTTGTAAATGAGCCACATTATTTCGTTACAAGCTTTTCACTTTTCTTCTCTAATTTTCACTACTTTCACAAGTAAGAATGAGCCAGCAGTGCACATGCAGTTCTGTAACCCACGAGATTCCAGCAGGACGTACAAAATGTCCTGCTATGGAAATATCAACCGTCAATCGATAAGTACGCACTTTCGTTTTCCATTTCCGCATTATTTGTACACGCGTTGTCTAAAAATTCCGGAACAAAGAACGATTACAATCACAGAAAACGCCTTGCTGGTTGTAATCGGTATCTATAGTATTATTACCATTGAAACTACCGGCACCATCAATAAATCGTCCGTTCCTCCAAATTGCCCCAGTTTGCAATTGTTATTCATGTAGGTACGAAGTTTCCCCGTCCGACGCGCCGAATGTGCGATTCAACAACGTTCCTCCGCAAAATGTGCTAGGTAAGTGCTGGTCGTCAGCCGGAGAACCAAGGCAACTGAACGGATTCACACTCTCTAGTCTGATAGCTCGATAAGTTGAGCTTGAAGTCTCTCATTTTTCATTTGGTTTTATTATTTTATTGAACAACGCTGGACGTGCTTGCTAATAACCGCGCTGGTGAGCAAATTATAGCAATGTAGTAGCAATGCACGTTGCGAATTGAATAGGTGTACCAGTGAATTGATGTTCCATTGCATTTGACCGCCGGGGTTACGACGTGCTTCAGGATTTATTTTTATTACAAGCAAAAGTATTTATGTTGATGGAATGATTATGCGAATTTAGTGTTTTTTTTTATTTATGAATAAAGAACCTGAGCGTGTAATCTGGAGAATTTATTTGAACATTTAAGGTGGACTGCTCCGCTAGCGAATGAAAACGGGAGCCAAAATAGAGAACCTCATACATATCGTACGAATAGATCAACGAAAGGTTGATGATTTTTTTTATTTCAGGGTTTTTAGCATGTACTCCTCCTTCGGGAAACATGTACTCCTTATCGATACGATACGTTAGACAAGGTTGGTTTTGTTTTTCATTGGACATAAGCAAACCTGATTATAGGCGGAAACTACTATATTTGTAATTCATTTTTTCACACTCACACTGCAAATGGTTGCTTTGTCCTCAGTATTTTTAAGTGCTAAAAACAAATTTGAAACTTTGAAATTTCACTTTAATATGTTTATATTTTTTTGGGTAGCAACCAGGCTCTGTCTATAATCAGGACAACAAACAACAAATCAGAGAATTATAAAATAGAAACAGCAGGAAATTGAGAAAAATACTGCCTTAATTCTTTATTCAAAATTACTGAGATAAAATCTACTGTTGAATTAATCCATCGAATAAGGTTAAACCCTCCCGCCGTCGAAAATAGTCTAAGGGCCCTCCCATAGGTTCGTGGTTTGTTTCTTCAACCATATAATTATAGCTAATTAACAATAAAAATGCGATGAAAATAAGTGAACCTGAAAATTTATGTAGTAGCGCGTGTACTGATACTTTTTGATGAAGTTCTGAAAGGAAGCGCTAGTCCAAACAGATGTTTTAGTACCGTGAACAGCTGATAATCACAAAATCGAAGGTTTGAACATTTTGATAGAATAGTCAACGAACATTTAGTGACTTTCCAATGGACAAGTGTACTCACATTTTATTGCAAAAACAGTTGCATTATGTGCTACTCTATGCAACACTTCTGAGTTGTGAATTTGGACGCAAGCAACAAGCTAATTGTAAAAACAATAAGCTTGAAATTCTTAGAAAAATCAACAGAAGGCAAACCTACATCCAGGGTTTGGCTTCCGGTGTGGCATTTTCAATGAAGGATAATTTCTCTACCCCCTGGACACAGTTTGTGATTGTACTTGCCACACGACCATTTTAATGCAAAAGTGAATTGAAAGCTCTAAATTAATGACTGTGGAATGGTGTGTTTAGAACACAAAGTTGAGGTCTGCTCAAGCTTATTTGTGATAAGAAAGAACAAGAAAAGGAAAACTAGTTTTTGTGTTAGTGAGGCAGGTTATTTATAGATCATGGATTCACTGTGTTAAGTGATGCGATCAATGAAAGCGCAGGAGACTGCTTTTCATTTTAAAATCTAGTCGTGATAGAGAGAGGCAAGTGACAAATTGCAAGGAAAAGGACGGGCCTGGGATTGAACTTCCGATCATCTGCTCAGTAAGTAGAACGGGTAATCACTGAACTACCTAGCCACGTCTTTTGTTATATGGTAGTCTTTTTTACAAAACACGAACTGTAGAATCTAAATATTCAATCTTGTGTATGTTTTCTGATCAACAGGATAAACGCAAATTCATTATAGCAAGGTATTACGAAAACTCACACAAGCAAATCATGAGCAACTAATTTTATATACACGGTGTTCAATAAGTTCGAATACAAGTTTTCATCATTGCGTAGGTATGCGCCATGTACATATTCTGCATTGGTATTGGTGTCAGCTTTAGCTTCATTCATACGCTACCGAATGTGCGCGGTGTTGACATTCTGTTAGTTGTTGTTCGTTTGTTACGCGCGATGATAGAGTATCGGGACTTCGTAATTAAGCGTTTTTGAACGGTGAGCGACCCGGCGATATATTCCGGCTGCTGAAATCGCATGGGGTCAAGCGGAACTTTGTCTACACGACCATCAGGCGATACCGGGAGACGTCCTCGACCAATGACCGTGCGAGATCCGGTCGGCCGCGTTCAGCGAGGACGCCACGGGTCATCAAGATCGTGAGGGAGCGAATTCGGCGCAAAAAGAACCGCTCAATCCGGAAAACGGCTGCAGATCTCAACGTTTCCATTGGAACCGCTCACACCATACTCACCAAGGACCTTGGTTTCAGGCCTTACAAAAACGTAAGGTCCATGGCGTTTCGGAGGCTACCAGCAAAAAGCGGTTGGATCGAGCTAAGAGGATCCTCTCTCGGCACGCTGGTCAGGAGTTTGTTTTTTCGGACGAGAAACTGTTCGTGCTGCAGCAGCCGCACTAATGTGCAAAATGACCGGGTGTGGGCGCCATCGAGGGACAGCATTCCTGAATCCAATATAAACATCCCTCGGTTCCAAAGTGCCGCGTCGGTGATGGTTTGGAGGGCAGTATGCAAACGTGGTAAGCTACCCTTGGTGTTTATTGAAAAAACGTCAAAATCAACGCGGCGTACTACAAAACTGAGGTTTTGGAAAAGGTTGTTGCCCCCAGTCTCCGAAGCCTCTACGGCGATGAGCACTACGTGTTCCAGCAGGACGGTGCACCAGCCCATACGGCAAATGTGGTTCAAGCCTGGTGTCGGGACAATTTAACCGACTTTCTGGACAAAACTTTGTGGCCTCCCAGCTCCCCGGACTTGAATCCTCTCGACTTTTTGTTTGGTCCTATATGATGGCGAAGCTGAACGAATACAAGGTCAGCACTTTGGATCATTTCAAGACGGTAATTCTCAAAATCTGGGACGAAATGCCCATGCAGTCCGTGCGTGCCGCCTGCGACGCGTTCGAGAAACGTTTGAAGCTCGTTAAGGAGTACAAAGGGGGGGTCATTCCAAGAGAAATGTTGTAAACGTTCCTTGTAAACATAGCTTTCAATAACATAAATCCAAAAAATAAAAAAACATGTTTTCATTTTTTTAACAAATTTTGAAAGTGTATCCGAACTTATTGAACACCGTGTATGTATTAAAAAAAAGATAAAAATACATATAAACGTCAAGGGCTTCGGCAAAAATGTCGTGGTTTAAAATAATTTTTCCTTTATGATTCTTTTTAGACCAGACCGGAACTCAGCCACCTCCAACATGGTGCTTTGTAGCTGGAAATTCACCGATTCAACTAAGGGAGGACCCTAGTTCATCTATGTTTGCAGAATCAAAAATTAGATCAGACACCCACTGAAATGGCGGAGCTGTTAATTCAATAACCCGCCTAAAATTATGTGGGATTAGACAAGACGTCGACATACTATTTAGAACATTCTAGCATAAATGTGCACATTTTGAGTGCCTCGATTCTCTTGAAAAAAAAAATATATCAATGAAGTCTTCAAATCATTCTTGAGTAAATTGTGTAGGTTATAGAATTTTATACTGTCCATGATGTTCATAGAAATGTTTTTTTTTTTTAATTTATGGAGCTTCAAGCTGCCTTGGATCATTGATAATTTTGAAATAAATCGTAGTTTGAAAAATGGGCGAGCCGATAATTATTCCCAACTTGCGTTATTTGTTTCTTCTTGACCGAAATTGACCTAATTTGGCATAGTTTCTCTTTAGAGTGTATCGTTCACATCCGCTCAGCTGTCAGTCCAAATGGATTATAAACAAATCCCCGGACGAAATTTTAACCTGGCTATTGGTCGTGGGGATGTCCCTTCCAGATATAAATTTGTTTTTGCTGATAAGTTTGCTCGGAAACTAATGATTTGGAAAGGTATCTGCAGTCGTGGCCTTAAAACTAAGGTTTTCATCACATCTCACACAATGACGTCGAAGGTTTACATTAAAGAGGGTTTGAAAAAGCGGATTTTACCCTGAGTTCAGACCGATCGATACATATTGGGCAATTGTCAAGCGAAAACTTCGAGGATACGGTAAAGAAAGGGCAAATGCACAACAAATGCGTTTAAAGTGGAATAAGTTCGCCGGTACAGTGTCACCAGCGACTGTGCGGATCATGATGGCATCGATCAAGTAAAGTGCGACAGTTAGTTCGAAACGGTGAAATGTGATAACTTGTTATATATCAGTCAGTCAGTCAGTCAGTCAGTCAGTCAGTCATTCAGTGAGTCAGTCAGTCAGTCAGTCAGTCAGTCAGTCAGTCAGTCAGTCAGTCAGTCAGTCAGTCAGTCAGTCAGTCAGTCAGTCAGTCAGTCAGTCAGTCAGTCAGTCAGTCAGTCAGTCAGTCAGTCAGTCAGTCAGTCAGTCAGTCAGTCAGTCAGTCAGTCAGTCAGTCAGTCAGTCAGTCAGTCAGTCAGTCATGAAAACCGGGAAAGTAAACATCATCATTACATTGGGATAAAATCATTTTCACTTCTCATAGATATTTAATGAAAATACACTGGCCTTAGCCCATCACTAAAGGAGTTGTATACGACGCGCAAGTCGCAGCTAACGATGATGAATGATGAGGACTTCAAAGCAGGTGCTGGTTCGCAGATCCCTGATTTCCGCAGTCAATTCTTTGAACACCTTCCAGTTGACAACCGGGCCATCCATCCATCGAACACTCAGTGATCTTCTTCAACAATGCTGGATTTGCAGAAAACCGCTGTTTCGTACCGTTAATAAGATTGTTGGACCGAGTAGATGACACAAACTCTACTCAAATTATTTTAAAAGGTGTGAGTATGGTTCCTTCTATATGAAAAAAATTCCCGATAGATTTTGAAGTGCCTGACTTTTCCCCGCATATTTCCCGATGATTTTTAAGTCCCGATTTTCCCAAGTATGCCCAGGTAATAAATAAGCATTAGCATATGCAGTAAAGCAACCAATAATCTGCATTTCAGATGCTACACATATCAGCATCTTGAATGCTATCTGTTGTGAAGCTGCATTTCAAATTCTAGTTAAATGCTTGTAGCCTGTCGTAAGCATTTCGAATGCAAAATAGCATTAATGAAGCATTATCATAGCATTGCAGTAAAGCATCCGTATATTGGGCCAAAAGTGGCATATATGTTGCATTTAGGGCGACTTAATTGCATAACAGGCTGCTCTGAAGACGCTTTGGAAATGCTTATTGGTTACCTGGGTGTGACCAACCTGTAATTATTATTATTGGAATATAGCAATTGATATTGCTGTTAATTTCAATTAATTTTAATTAAATAGTCAGCTCTAAGCTTTAACAATGTTAAAAATTTAACAATGAGCATCGATTAAATAATGCTATGAAACACTAGTTATCTGTATTACGACCGTAATAGGATTACAATGATTTGTGCGAATATTCTTTGACCAATTTCTCAATTTTTACATGTTGGCGCATATGCCTTTTAACATATTTGAAATGGCTTCACCCCCGTTTCCTTTTGCTTAATTTTCGAGTAGAATTGTATACTATCTCTTTTTCTCTCACGGAAATGTTGCTCAATATTTGGAAAATGTGGATCTTCTCAATTTTAGGAGTAGATTCACTTTTCCGAAAATTGAGTAACATTTCCGTGAGACAAATAGAGATAGTATACAATTGTTCTAAAAAAATGAGTAAAATGAAACAGGAGTGCGTATTCCTCATATGTGACATTTTGATCGACCTCCTTTAATAAGCAGCACATCATCTATTTGTGTGTAAATAGATATGCGTGAAATATATGACACCACAGAAATTTAATGATTTCAAGACGAAAATGCTTTAAGTCAATTATACACTCTGTTGGTTGTACGGTATTTTAGCAAACAAGAGGTGCACGCGTAGACTTTTTTTTTCTTTGGCAGTTTGACTTACGCACCTGACCACAATAATGCGTAGCCTGCTGTGTAGCATCGACGATAACGACGATGGCTTGGAGAAGAAGTGCCTTACTCGACACTCAAGCCAATCCTATTATGAAATCGTGGCCGAAAGAATAAACAGCACTAATAAATCCGTCTGCCGACTGCGAATGTCAGTCAGCCGAAAGGAAGAAGACACCCCATAGTGGTTTAGAAGGGTATCGTCAGGCGGAGCAATTAGCTCGCTTTGGAAGATTGGAAAATCGATTGCAGTGCGTATTTCGATACGTGTGACCACAACCGGTTACGCGGCGACCGGACAGTGCCGAATCGTGGGTTGCGTTTGTCAACCACTTACGCACGCGGCGAAATTGTTAGTACCTACCTTCATATCAATGGGCAATACATTTCGAGTTAATCTTTACGGCATATGGTTGCGCTCCAGTGATCTTATAATTTATCGATCTTATGTTCCATGAAGATAATGTTGGCAATTTTTGCTGTCCGAGTTGCTTTGTTTGGCGGATATAATATTAGCTTTAAGAAGCATTTTTTAGTATAATTTTAATTGCTTGCCAAGCGCAGGGCTGGAAACCTAAATGGTTACGCATTCGCTCGTAGTACGTGCACCATTACTCATAAGATTACACTTTTATTGCATTGCAGAGGTTTCCAGTTGAAATAATTAATTGAATGCGTATAAAAATTCTAGCTGACTTAGAGAAAATGAGTGATTTGTGAGCGGTATTTATTACTACTTCATAAAAATCATTGCTACACATGTTGCTGATGTAGAAGAAAAAGCTCGTGTTTGTTGAGTAGCGATAATTTGTCATATCAGTTCGAATTCCATCCAAGAAAAACATAGCTAGGTGCAGCTGTTTGAGTTTGTTAAACTATCGTTTTTCTCCTAGCAGGTTGAGAGCAAAAAGCAGACAAATTCAAACAACGATAACCAGACCTATGATAACGAACTCAACGCATTTGGCAGATAGATAAGAACATGCTTGTGCAAGTTGATCCTGTCTTTCCGAATGGCATGCAACTTCTAAGAAGCATGACTCAAATTTGAAGCAAACCACGTCCTACCTAACGATTGCATTTTAATTGCATTCCTGCTTTCTTACTTCTATTGATCTCTTTCTTTTATCTCTTTCTTGTCGGTTGCATTTGGGTAATCAATAACGGCACGAGGCCCAGGGCGAGTAATTATTAGCACATTGCACAGTAGTGTAAACCAAACAGTAAACAGAAAACAAAACAAAAATAAATCCACCTACCTGTTTCGTCGGTGATTGATACTTGAACAGACCGGGCCGATTGCTGTTCGAAAGGAGGCCTATTTTGTCTTCCGCTACGGATTTGACGTCTTCGATGCCCGTGCCGAGCAGTTCATTCTTGAGCAAACAGCTGTAGGCAACGCTGTCTCGGGCCGTTTCGCCGCAGTCACGCTGCTTCTTGTTCGACTGAGGGGAATTCTCGTTCGATTTGGTACTGAGTGAGGCGAAATTAGTCTGCCAGTTGTTGTTCGACCTGCGGTAATGATAGGAAAAGTTTTTCGATACATTAACGATTTTACCTTGGCCTAGATTTCGGGTGTGGGTGATACGAAATATTCATGGTCAGTATCAGGACTACAATGATTGCGTACACGCGAATCGCGTAATGATCAATTAGCCTGATTGCAGGAAAAGGGTGTGAGGCAGCACTAGGTAGCTTGACAGAAGTGAGTATATTTTATTTTTGAACAGGGAGCGTTCATTAAACACTACACGCTTTTAGAGGACGGGCTATTTTTGGAAAATGTGACGACGAAATGTATCCAAGTAGTGACTTATAGGAAATTGTCGTCTAAATAAAAAAAATAAAAAAAATGATTTTGCAGACAAATGGTAATTTCAGAAGTGCGTGAAAATTGTCTGTAAGTAGACAGTTTAGTTGCCCACTCTACTGAACATTTTGTGATGGGCATATGAAAACGTTAACTGTGTTTATTTGTAAACC
This sequence comes from Aedes japonicus, assembly GCA_034211315.2. Lineage (NCBI taxonomy): Eukaryota > Metazoa > Arthropoda > Insecta > Diptera > Culicidae > Aedes > Aedes japonicus. The sequence continues at coordinate 189,557 of JASCZW010001189.1, forward strand.
ATCATGCGTCTCCATTGAACCATTTTTTTAATAACTCGAAATTCTAAAATGGGTATTTTCTGCGTGACATGTACGGTTGCATTCGATTACCACATTATCAAATATCGGGCAATAGGCCACATCTGAAGCACAAATCTCCGAACTACTGGGGAACGTGTCACCTGTACCAACCTTCTGATACGGTAGTATTGAAGTCTTCTAATATAAACAGTCAACGGCACACCAAAGTCAAACGAAGCATTAACTTGAATAAACACATTAGCGCAATGGTGCGGCTCATTCAGTCCATTCGCGAACTCCGAGCTGCGTTGTGTAGCAAATTTCGCTGTCTTATCACTCTTTCAGGTGCGTAAGATAAGAGCTGTGAAAGTAGTTCAGGCGAATCAATTGTCAGCGATAATGATCTGAGTAACGAAAATAGCTTTAGCATTGCGTCTTCTTAATGCCAGTGCAAGTAGTCGGCGGCGATCCGCGTAGGAGGGCTAATTAGCCGAATCATGACAGGGTAAATGACGGAGCACATGCCGAACATACTTTCTATAGAAAACTCCATACAGCAGAACTAATCTTCAGGATTGAACGGATTAATGAGTAAAGGGTGTCCGCGTTATAATATCACTATATATAGAATTACTCGCCAAAAATAAGTCGCTGAACTTATTGTCTCGAAACATTCAGGGAATGAAAAACAATATGAAGCTTGAGTCATTTAATATCTGGAAACTTAAAAACGAATCCATCTCGGAAGCATGTTTATTGTATATTAATGTTGAGTAAGGTCATTTATTGCACTTTGGAGGAAAAATAGCGAAAAAATTATTTGATTTTAATGAAATCTCAAACTTTTCGTATACTACTTATCATTTATTGGACACTCAGTTAACAACCTGACTGGACATTTTGCTCCACTATCTCTTCATCTCTGTTGCATTCCGAGTCACCTTACCACTCTTCTTCAACTTCTGTTTGACACTTGCCCAATATTTCTCAATTGGGCGGAATTGAGGGCAGTTGGGTGGATTGAAGATATCCATCCCTTAGTCTCGATACCACTGTAGTACTTTTCTGCCGAAGTGGCAGCTTGCCAAATCAGGGTAAAACTTTACAGGTCCATTGTGATCTTTCATGTACACATTTGTAATTTTGTAATCCATAGTCTCGTTTGGGTTTTTGTCCGCAGCTGCAAACACCTTGCCAGATCATAAGCTTTCTTGCAAATTTATCGGCAAAAACGAATTTGGATCTTTCTAGTGGGGGGAAGTAGCTTATCAACTCTTCCTGTCCGCCTCTAAGCATCTTGCTATGAGGTACCACGTGGTTACACACCAATTGCCTGTCGATCTTCCATGTTTGGAAGACGTCTGTAGTGAATTATCTCAAATTATAATATTTCGCCCAATATATCACTTTGAAAGATTTGTTGAGCGGAATGGAGATAAGGAAAGCGTTGGGTATAGGACCAAGTCTCCCCCGGTTGGTACTAAACAGATGAGTTTGGAAATCGATAGAAGCATAAAGTTGGCAGTAGGCGCGGAATGCTTCTGGGGCGTTTAATTCTGAATTGACAATAGAAAAGGGCCAATCAACATTTGTAAACAAACACTTCTGAGCCTATTTCATCGCAAAGCGTAGGCCACCCACGCAAACCAATAAAGGGTGTCCACGATGAAATTGCCACACACAAAATTGATTCGCAAAATTCGAGTTTTCATCCGATTGCCATCAAATTTTCAGGGATTGAGAAATAACTATTAAACTTTGTTTTACCATTTTACTCGTATTTTATTTACAGTCCATAAGCAAATGCCCACACCTTGGCCTTAACCCCGGCCATAAGATTCTGCACAACCTGTGAATCAACCGTTTTTTGCATGTAAACCCATACTTTCTTCAGTTCCTCGACTGTCTTCACTACCTTAGGTCGTTTAAGAAGGTGCTGCTTCATAATCGCCCAGTACTTCTCGATGGGGCGGAGCTCCGGAGTGTTGGGAGGGTTGAACATTTTCGGCACGAATTTGACCTTATTGTCCGCATTCCACTTCAGCACGTCCTTGGAGTAGTTTCATGAAACCAAATCCGGCCAGAAGATTGTTGGGACGTTGTGGGCCTTCAGGAGAGGAAGCAGCCGCTTCTGGAGGCACTCTTTTATGTACACCTGTCCGTTCATCGTGTCCTGGGTCACGAAAGGTGCACTCCGCTTCCCGCACGTGCAGATGGCTTGCCAAACCAGGAATTTCTTCGCAAATTTGGACATCTTCTGAGTGCGGACATGCTCCGGAACGCTGAACTTATCCTTGGCCGTGAAAAACAGGTTGCCGGGGATCTGTTTGAAGTCGGCCTTCACATATGTTTCGTCGTCCATGATGCAGCATTCATCTTTCGTCAGCATGTTGAGGTACAACTTCCTGGCACGGGTTTTGGCGGACTTGTTCTGCTTCTCGTCGCGATTAGGGGCCTTTTGTACCTTGAACGTTCGAAGCCCAGCCTTAGTTTTGGCCTTCTGGACAAAACTTCGGCTTAGGTGCAGCTTCTTAGCCACATCCCGAACGGAGGCGTTCGGATTTCGGTTGAAGGCCCCAACTACGCGGTTGTGATTTTTGGTGTTGTACGGAATACTTTTTCCTTCACTTCTGGGCTTTCGATCGGTGGTCAACCGTTCCTCGAACCGCTTAATCACTCGCGACACCGTGGAATTCGCGATTCCTAACGTTTTAGCGATGGAACGATGCGAGAGATCCTTGTTCTCGTGATGAATGCGCAAGATTTTATCACGCACGAGCTGTTCTTTCGACTCCATTTCCGCAAACTTTCATTAAATTCTACCCAACGGTTAAAAAGTTAGAGCAATTTCATAGTGTGGCAATTTCATCGTGGACACCCTTTACCATCATCATGTAGTGGAAAGTTTCCCCTACACAACGATTCTGTAGCCAACGGCTTGCGAGAAAAAGGGCTCAGAAGTCGTTGTTTACAAATGTTGATAGGCCCTTTTCTATTGTTGATCTAGATTCCACCAAATGCTTCAATCGTGATTCAAAGTGTAGATTACGTTGGATTGCAAAAAACTTGCAGTGCTAGTGCAACAAGAACCAATAGGAGAAGAAATAGATGAGAACTGATGATGAACTTATCAATTACAATTAATCATTATTCCGTTTTCGTTTCAGCAATCAAACGCCTCAATCTCTCTCTTTTTTCACATTCTGCCTCCTATTATCCTCTATGTAATGAATCTAACACTTGTTGGGACTGGTTAGTTAATAACAGGCTCCTGCTTGTGGAAGATCTCGGTGTGCTATATGGTCTAGGGCATATCAACGGGCAAGCTTGATAGGTTCTCGCTTAGCCCAAACGCAGATGGGCGGACAATGGTCTGCCAGGGCGGGGACTGAGAAACTACAATTACAAACACGAATTGGAACATTCTAATTGCTTTATAGAACTTTTGTCCAGGAAGCTGCCCATAATCCATATTCACGTACGTTTCATCTCTTCGTATTTTGTAAGAAATTCGTTAGAAAACTACCGGGCACGTCTTTTGGTCACTGAATTCAGCTTCAATGTCCTGTTTGGTTGCTTGCTCGGCCGAAAAGATCGAAATTCTTCTCGCAGACAAATCCTTCTGGCGGTGCTTTGGCTGGCATTGAATTTCTTGGCAGTATTACAATCCGACAGCCTAATCGTTTTCAACACCTTCAAATGCAACCGATCCTTAGTTCTACTACGACGCTTGCAATGATATTGACGATCGATAGAATGCCGTTCATGGAAATGTTTGGGAACGCTGCTTACGGTTGATTTTTAACAATTTCACGATTTTTGAACCTTACTACGTCGGTTTATCGAAGTGGGTGTACAAAATTATATTCGGTTGGCGGCTTCCATTAAATAAAAATTCTTTGAAACAAAATGATTCGTGACAAACTTTTCAGCACAGAAAGCGGAAACATTTTCAAATAAACTACTGTCAAACCATTCCAGATCCGACCACTATGGGCGCTGTAGTAAAATAAACAGTGTGTCCGGATATTAAATGACTCAGGCTTTGTAAGCTTGGTTTAGGTAATTTTTTTCTTCTTCTTAACCAAATCCAAATAAAGGGGGTTTCGATCAAAATTTGGTCGACTTAAACTTGCCGCATTTCCGTTCATCGTGCATTAAAAAATGTTGCATCAAAGGCAGACTGTAAACAGTTTCCTGGTCAGGAATTTAGACAAGAAGACTGTACAAAAATATTATGGCAGGTGTTAAACTTGCATTCGGTAAAAAGGAAGCTTAGCTGAATAGTTGTCGTGTATTTTGTATTAACTGAACATGAAAAAGAAAAAGAATTTGACTTAATAATAAAAACTTTGAGCGACTCACACACATTACCGTTTGACTAAATTTTGATCGGAACACCCTTTACTCGCACATTCTTTATAATTCCTGGAATCGATGGTTTTCTCTGCTTCAAACCATGATTTCAACATTTCCTGTTTCGAGAGGCAACCTCAGGATGCTTACGAAGTACGTGCTCTATTATAGCTCAGTATCTTTGGACCGGTCGCAACTCCAGTGCTCAGAGGATTTAGGTCCTTTGGCACGACGTTGGCTGCATTCGAAAGCAGCCGTTTCTTCAAGCATTTATTCGTGTAGACTTGGACATTTACAGTTGCAGCTGTTACGAAAGGTTTGCTCCATTTTCTACATGAACGTCATCAAGTCCGCTTTTACCTACTCTCATAGTCCATGATACGTCCTTGTGTAGTTTTTTCAACAGGTGCACGAGTTCTAGCAATCCTATTTTGTCGCTCATTACGGGTTTGTGCTTTTTGAACCTCGAATGAACGTAGCTCTGCTCGTTTCTTGGCTGTTTGCATGAAGCCTTTTGTCACGGGCAGTTTTTTCGCGACATACCGAACGGAATAGTTTAGCTTACATTTGAAGACAAAAGTCGGAGAACGTAAACAAAGTTTTCGTGTGAAATTATGTCTTTTGAAACTGACATATACGCAAGTCAACAAAAGGTTTGTATGATTGAATATATTTTCTCATCTCTTTGAATTCATTCTTATATGCTTCAGGACGCTTGCATGTGTCGGTCTCCGGACACCGAAATTTACATGACATTTTGGTAGTGTGTAGCTGCGGGTTTTTGAGGTGGATGTACTAGTTTTTTCTCTTCCTGTTCCTTCGACTGCATTTGTGAAATTACTAGATATTCACAGTGAAACTCTCGCAGTGTCAACAATACAAGCTGAGGCCGTTGCATCCAAAACTTCATTCAAATTAGCCCAAAGAGTAAAATATAAAGCTTTTTAAAGGTGGTGCACTTATACCGTGGACACGCTTTAGTATAGCAAGTGTTCGCGCACAATGCGAACATAATGTCTTATTTGTTGTTTTTTTGTTATTAACCACATCCTTGGTCTTTACGACACTTACTAACCCCGAGTCGACCGCGGGTAATCGGTCTTCCTAAACTGTTAATGTGTTGTGCCACTAAAACACTACCAAAAGCAAGCTTTGACCCTTTCTGGCTACGCCACTGGCGCTAGAGCCGACAATATCGGCAGCATTGGGCGTGATCATCCCACGAATCACGTCCTATCTGCGTGGTTGCCCCTCCATAGCGTGAACCAATCCAGCGTCGCCAAGGAAGTGAAGACAACTGTAAAAGGAGCTGCATATCGTTCGTAGTATCGGTAATTTTTGGTTTGTTATACCGTTAACATCTAAATAAAGTCATATTTGGAAGATTATCAACCGCGTTCATTTCTTTCTCCAAAGCCGGAACAAACAGCCTTTTTCAAGGCTCAAGAGTTGAGTTTTCTCGTCGCTGCTCGCTGTCGCTTCGTTCCTGTTCCGTGGAACTTCTCACCAGGAGAAGTTGGCCGTCAGTTGGGATCCTTCAGGCAAGGATCGCCATTCACGTGCTCAAGTGTCCCGTGAGCGGACATTTTTGGTCCTTCGAGCCGGATCTGAGAGATCCATTCCTCAGTTGTAGCCGCAACGGCAGGATGTGTCGCAGATCGAACGATTGCGAACATCTACTCCAGCACCGTTTGCGTGATTCGGACGTGTCTGAACACGTTCGCACCTGTTCGTGTCTGTGCGAAGGTCGCACAGAAATTCAACACTAGTAAAAAGCGATACGACAGCCGACGAAGTTGATTTTTGAATTTCGTGGCTTTTGGAAAGAGTGTTTTTCTTTCGAAGTTCCTGTTCGCCGAATTCGAGTTGTAGTGAAGTCGTCGTGTGTGCCGTGGCTGATTTCTGAACGTGTCCGAACGCGTTCATTCCTGTTTCCTGCTGTGCGAGGGTCGCACAGCTGTTCCTGAAACCTGCTGTATCGTGACGAGAATAGACTGAATATTCTGTGCCTTGCAGAGGACAAGTGTTAGTGGAAGTGAAGTAAACAGTCCGATTATTTTCAACCGAGTGTTAGTCGCGCGCGAGTGTACCTTGAAACACAAACTGAAATTGTTAGTGAAGTCCGATACTTTTCTCACGAAAGTTATTCGCGCGCGAGTGTTCCAATGCCTCTTGAGCATTCACCGTCAAGGAAGGAGAAACCAAAAGGTCGGAATGGCGGACATGAAGACTTTGGATTTCGTTGCGTAGCCAAGCGAAGGCGCAGGTCACTCGGATACATGCTGCTGTAGAGGAGCATCAGGAGCTGGCACCGTCGTACCCTCAAGGAAATGCTGGCGGTGTACTCCGGAAGTTGGACCTCTACTTCAACGATTATCGCAATTTTCACCATCAAATCATGGCTCTCTGCCAAGAAAGGTATGGAGGAGCAAGAACGTATGTACGAAGCGATTCGAAAACCAGCACACTGACGCCTGTGTGTTACTGGAAACCTGAAGCAGTCGTTGACTATCAGCCAGGAGGAACATCGGACACGTAGCTGAGAACCATCATCAAGATCGAACGCCTCGCATGAGTTGTTCAGCAGCAGCCGTTGAAGATACCTATTCCTACCTTCGACGGAAAACCCGGGAACTGGCCCGCTTCAAGGCCATGTTCGCCCGATATCATGCGGGCATCAGCCGACTCTGATGCAATAAAGCTCACCATCTCGATAGAGCATTGGTCGGTGCTGCTGCAGGGATGATTGATTCTCGAACTCTATGCGAGAATAATTATGCTCATGCATGGAATGTGCTCGAAGAACGCTTCGAGAATCGCAGAGCATAACGGATTACTGAATTCTTCAGAAATTTTGAATATATAAACCTGTTAGCCTTAGTCAGAATGTCATTATAGCAACAATCAATATGCAACAAGCGACTTGAAATTGGTTCACTATTGTAGAACCCCTTTGTCCGAAGAACACCTTGAAGCCAGCACCTTGCTGTACATTAGCCTGGGACACGGACATATGGAAGAAAAAAAAATATTCGTTCCAAATTAATTTTTGGGAGCCTTTTGGGTCTTATAGTAACTGTGCAAAATTTCAGTTCGATCGGTGAAACTATATTTTTGCGCATGAGGTTTTAATTTTACATAGGATAACTTCAAAACCATTTTAACTTTACAACCATTTTTGCTACTTCTTCGATGCACTCTGGGATGGCATAATGCTTCAAGTAATTATAATAAAACATTAATTGAAGCGCATCTCTTTTTGTTGACATTACTTTGGCTTTGAACGAGTTCAAAACTAGGCCAACATGGTGCTTCACTACATGAAGCACCATACTGCAAAAAATGAGCGTTGTAGGTTAACGTTTACCCCGTGCGTGGAATAGGGTCTTGGGGTGCTTAAGCCGTCCCTTACCCTATATATTCTAATATAAACAAACTCTTTCGCTGCGTATTACAGGCTACAAGCATTCCAATAGCATTTGAAATCTAACATTACAACAGATAGCATTCAAGATGCTGATATAATGCTAATATAATGCTTGTAGCATCTGAAATACAGATTTAGGGTCGATTTACTGCATATGCTAATGCTTATAGGTTACCTGGGATGTCATACTAATGTTGGTAGTGGCTGGCTTATACCACTCAATCGCCCTATCGGAAAAAATTGCTGCTAACTAGATCACATTAATTTCGCTCGTGGTAGCGCCAACCGGCTGGCTCCAAGTTCACCAATGGCTTGGTCAACCGACTGCATAATCAATGGTTGATCGCCAGAGCACCCTCCAGGGTACTTGTCACCGCCAGCTGCCAATTCAATACTGGCTCATTGCCGCACTGAACAGCTCCGCGGCTGTTGCGAGCATCTTTCGAAGGTGTACCCCTTTTATATCGTTCTCTGATGCATATGAGATTTCCCTTACTCACATTTGAAAGCTGTGATAGAAAGATACTTGGCATGTAGTAAATTTACTATGCAAGACGAAATTATAAGACATCTCATATTTGCGTTGTTTAAAGTAGTTTAATGTTGAGAATCAATAGTTTCGATATTGTCATCGACGCGTAGCAGTATTTCTGATCGACTGTGGCAAACATTTTTTTTTTTTTTTTGAGTAACGAGTGTGATATTAACACTCAAAACCTGACCGCTTTTCGTGGCGGTCACATTCGGATTTTTTTTTAAATTGCTATCATTTTTGGATTAATATTTTTTTCCAGCGTCTCTTGCGCTTGATTGGCGGCTTGGCGTATCACATTAATTAAATTTTTCACTGTCCTTGTCAAATAATTTTTTTTTTTGTATAAAGGGTGTATTCGATAAAAATGGCACACACATATATACTCATCAAAATTAAACTGATTATCGGATTTTCTTGAAATTTTCAGGGAATGAAGTTTTGATTTACAACATTTATTTTATTCAATTTTGTCTCCCATCCCGAATGCCCGCACCTTCCTTTTCACTCCACCGATCAAATTTTGTACAACCGATTTTCCCAGTGTTTTCCGCAAATCGCCTGCCAGATTAGAAACTTCTTTGCAAATTTCGATAGTTTCTTCTTTTGAACATCCTCCGGAATATCGAACTTCGACTTGGCAACGAAATATTCTTGCCCAGGAAGTTGACGGAAGTCGGCCTTGACGTATGTTTCGTCATCCATCACGATGCAACCGGATTTGGTGAGCAGCTTCGTGTAAAGTTTCCGGGCGCGGGTTTTCGCAGTGATGTTTTGTATTTCATTCCGATTTGGTGCTTTTTGCACTTTGTAAACATGTTACCCAGCACGCTTCATGGTTTTCTGCACAAAACCGACTGACACCTTAGACTTTTTAGCGACATCTCGAATTTACATGTTTGGACGGTTCTTGAATTGTTGTACGACTTTCCTGGCCATTTTACTGTCCATTGGATCACTTTTACGACCACTCCCTTCCTTCCTTTGGACATTCAGACGCTCCTTGAAGGTTCTTATTACACGAGACACAGTTGTATTTGCAATTCCAAGCCTTTTAGCAATCCACCGGTGGGACGCCCCTGGATTTTGATTGTGAGTGCACAACATTTTCTCACGGACAATTTCTTGTTTCGACGACATGACTGGAACTACTGAATGTATAACTATGAAATTTGGCAGATGTAAATAATACACTATGGATAAGATCTACTCAAATTTCTAGGTTTTTTACTCATACGATTCAAAAGTTACAGAAGATTTTCTGTGTGCCATTTTTATCGAATACACCCTTTAATTACCAAAGTAACGTACGAAATTTAAATGGTTCATTTCATTAATGGAAATCACTGTAGTACCTATGAGTTTCACTACACATGGTTATGACGATACAAGGAAACGGAGCAGCACATGGAAATTTGAGAAAAACTATTCATTATACGATATATAATTTCAGATCTTCCATGGAATTCCCAAGTATTGGTAAAATAATTTTAAATTAGTTTTGCTCGTGTCTATGATACATTGTCTAAACTTCCAGGATACGCAAGTCCGCCTACAACTGTAGCAGGATCACAATCAGTAGACATGTAATTTCAAATAGAATTGTTGTTATATTGATATATACTATAATACTGTTAATTATGTTTAATATGCTATTTTATATGAAATTTTTGCTTCGTGGTCACGCCACTTGACCACCCCTGTCGTTCTAAAGGCGATTGACGCGAAAAGAAGGATCGATTTTCGCATACCTAAAACATCAGCACTGGGGCACTGGTTGTTAGATTCAGTTGTCTGTTATTAATCGCTCTATGTTTAATGTTCAATTTGTACAAAATTAGCTGAAAACAGTGTAAGTATCTTATAATAGAAACTCCAGGCGAAACTTAACAGGAAGCCGACATCGATTTATCATTCACGAGAACATGGCCATGAATGTGCAAAATGTCGTGCGTGTCGTGTCGTGATCTTATTTTCCTGTACATCATACCCCTATAAATAAAGTTGTACAACGCTAAAAAACCAGCGAAAAATTCGCATTCATACATTGACATAGAATGAACAAAATATTAATACTAATTGCCGTGAAATTGGAGGTACAAATGCTCAAAGAAGCGCGAAATAAATGTATTTCTATGCCCTTAGGAACGCCGAACCCGCAAATTCAGAGATCCCTTCCTTATTCGCACATCATTTAATTCGAAACACAATCGTCAAGCAGCTAATATTATCCAGTCCAGTGTTCCTTCGAAATAGGGTAAAGCACCGTACCCCACCAATGCATGTGTAGCTTATTTAGCGCTTTAATTTATTAATGACATTGCTAAACGCGTATCAGATCGGTAATGTTATGATTTTACGTTTTCAATGTTCTTTTTCTGCGTTAAGGGGTTGTTATTCAGGCGTGACAAGATTATCGCTGATCAATTTGAAGGTAACTTGCTAAAAGGGGAGATAATTAGTGATTAGTATACCCTATAATTTTCCTCAGAAATACACAGCTTAGTCGGTATTATATTGGACGACCTCCAATTCATTGAAATTGGTATAAGTATCGTCCACTTAATGCGAAGAATAAAACTACTCTCACTATGGTACAGCTAAGGTGTTTCAGTTCTTTCCTTCCCACGAGGTATTTTATTGTTTTGAGTTGCAGAAATGTGTTTCTATATAGATGGACAATGACATACCAACTTATTCAAAAACAATAACATTAACATCTCATTGCATCGTCTGAACCAGTTCACATTTTCTGAATTTTGTAATTCTTATCTACAAGTGGCGAATTGATAGTTAGAAACTTATCCGATTTTTATACTAACAAGTCAAGTTTGCAGTGCTATATCTTCGAAGTTTTTTAATGGAATGCGTTGGTGTGTTAAGGAGAAATGAAGATAAGAAATTGAAATTTACCAGCCAGCTGGAAAATTAATGGTAATGTCCAAATAGGTTTAACTAAAAGCACATTGTTATGCAATATGCGAACGCCCGGAAAATTCAATTAGTTCCCAAGCCTAGTGACAATTAGAGGCATGGGCGTTTTGAAGATATAACCATTTTGTATGAAAATCGGGCTTTGGTCTTATTATATTGTCCGTCACAGTATCTTGTGTTTTTTTCGTACATACCGTTAAAATACATCGAGAAAATTTGAAGATACTACATTGTAAAATGGACTGATTTGTATCAAAATCGACTAAGTGTTCTAATTTCCTGTGCTTTGGCCAGTGTGTGTACTACACAACCGTTGTAGGGGCGTAAATTGTAAGTACCTTCAAAGATTATTCGTGATTGTAACAGGCCTAGCACAGAGGTTTCGACGGTATTCAGCGTGCAGCCAGTAACCTACAGAAAAAAAATCGATTAAGTGGGCTAATTATCAGGCCACTACTGTATATACTAATATTCAATTGACGTGATCTGTATATTCAAAGTAACTCCCAAAATAAGTATGCACGAGAAACAACACATTAGGCCATTATGGAGGAGTTCTCGATTCTAAACTAGATAATTAATGTAGGGAAGAATCTGATAAAACTGAATCTACAAACTACTCAAGTAAAGACTATCGAATCGATGAGGTCGGTCATGCTTATTTACGACTTCAGTCACTTAACTGAAAACGTGTAAGCCCACACGATATTTGACTAACACCAACACTGCTTCTAAATAGAACTGACTCAACTAAGGATTACGGTGTGCACTTTCTCTATTCCCCCACATGTGATGGATTGAAATGTGAACAAAATTCAATGCTACTTACCGGCACGGTATAAACCGGTCCAGCGACGATGACGATTCGCCACCGTTGTTGAACAGGCTCCGCGCTACAGGACTGCAGTGCTTCAGAATTCGTTTCTCATAGTCCGGGCTGAACATTGTATACGTTTCCCGAGGCTTTCGTTGCTATCTTCACTGCTTGATCTCTTCTGTTCGTTCACCACAAGTTTAGCCAACCACAACTGCTAGCATTCAGCAAACCGACACAGTCCAAATTAGATATCACTCTTATCGGTTCTATTATGTTCCATGAACCACAGACGTCAGATTTCAGCTGCTGCACAGAACTTTACGTGTGGGAGAAAGAACACTTCGTTTCACTTTGGTTTTAAGGCAGGATTTATTTTTCGGTGAAACCATTAGTGGGTGGTTGCGGCTTGATTTAATATTATCCACTTTACTTGCAGTTCTGTTTTCGCTTGACACCGATTGGCTTTAAAAAAGAAAAAAAAATGACACAGCTCGTGTGGGCATTAAACACGCAACGAAACAAATTTTACTAAATATAGTAAGAATGAATCCCCTGCTGAACTGAGTTCGACTCGACTGCCACCGGGTCAAATCAACCGCTGCTGACGAGTTTTGGTTCTGAAATGAGGCACCATCGGGAGCGGTTTGTTTTGGTCTATCACTGCGCTTCGCTACTACAGTAACACCCTCCTTCTGTCCCTTGTCGGAACAGACTCGATAGAAGGCACAAATACATTGTAAAGGAAAACTGTGAACAACTGACAGCTGACTTCTTCAATGATTGTCAGTCTGGCACTGCGCATTCGTCGAGAAATCGACGAAGGTTACACACGCATACTAACATGCTGTCTTGGGTTTTAATGTAAGTGGTACGTAGATTGGTTGAAATCGTTGAAATAAGCTTTGTATTAACATGTTTACATCTTTATGAATTTTGAATTCTGAAATAAAAAACCTTATAAATAGGAATTTACAAAATTCTGAAATGGTGCATTGCTAACAACCCTCAGAACCTTTGTTTTAAATATTATAATGATTCACTTATGGACACCCCAAATAAGTACGCAACGAGTAACAATCCCATACGATTTCAACAGTTCATATTATTATTGCTTGCAATTGCACCTGATGGCTGCCCTAATAAACATGTACCATTCAGGAACGATATTATAGATGGTGTGACCATACCACTTACAGTTGGGATGATACCCCGAATTGGTGGTTAGGCACTTCTTATGGTTATTGTTTATGCGGGTGGCCCACAATTGATACGTTGCGGATGCGTTTGTGTGAATTTGACAGTTTTTTTTTAATTTGATTTCTGTCAAATTTACGTCAACGGAACGCAAACGTATCTATTGTGAGTGACCCTTGAGGGATATGAAATAAGGAAAACGATGAAGAGGCTTTAGTTATACTGAAAGCTAGAATACCGGATCAAACCGGATTACTCGCATGGGAAAAATAAGATGACATGAAAATATGCATTTCATAAAACTATGTTCAATATTTTACTGCTACACTCCCTCCCGTTGCATTTTACTTAATTTTTGAGTACAATTGTATACTATCTCTTTTTCTCTCACGAAAATGTTACTCAATTTTTGTAAAAAGTGGATCTACTCAAAAATTGAGTTGATCCACTTTTTAACGAAAATTTAGTAACATTTCCGAGTGAGAAAAAGAGATAGTATACAATTGTACTCAATAATTGAGTAAAATCAAACGGGAGTGTAGGATATAAATGAAATAAAAAAAATATTTCTCGAGTAATTTATGTTAAAGTAAAGAGCTAAAGTATTTTTTGCCATTTCTACCGAAGTAATATTGACAACTGCTCAAGTATGGGTAAAATGTCAGTTTAACTTGCGGAATCATCGAACGGAATATTATTCCGCAAGGAAAGGTGACAGTCCCATTAAGATTACATGCGTAGGCGTTACTAACGTTACTAAGTTTGCCCTCCTTTTCAGCTGCATACAAGGTAAGTAATTCCGACAGTAAACGCATTTCTTGTCCTATCCAGAGGACTGCAGAAAGCATTAGTTCTTGAAGCCTGCACTTTTGGTATGGCGCTAGTGACGTTTTTAATATTTTAAACTCGGTTCACAATGGATTGTTAAGATACAATATTTCTTTCACCAAACTACTTGTATCAGTAATTTAGATAAAACATTATAAAACCTGGCTGATAAACAACGAAAAAATACTGTCGTTGCGATAACCACTGCACTAAATACAATGCGGAAGATTTTTCTCTCGAATCAAATTAACGACAAAACACGACAACTTCCGCCGCGAATATTCAAGAAAACCGAGCTTTCAAATAAGCACCACACGCAGCACCAAGTTTTCGGCTTCACATTTTTTGTTCGTGAATGACTGCCGCTTCTGTCCTGTGGTCCTATCATAATCTACATTACTTGCAAGCTGCATACTAGCTTTAAGGGCCTAAAAACTATTTGCAAACAATGACTTTAAAAGTCGATTTCTCTTGAATCTTAAATCACTATCGTGAAATAAAAGCAGCAGCTGGTAGAAGACTATTGGTTTGGAGTAGCTGGATATAGTAGGATTCTTGTGATTCGCGGGAGATCAACGCTTAAAGTCATTGTTCACAAATGGCTTTCATGAATTAGAATCATGAAAGAGAACAGTTTACATAGACTCAAATGGCATTTAACTTTAAGAGACCGCTGATCGATATAGTCAAAAAACTCTCAGCTAGATCCCATTTATCTGACAAACAGATACAAAGGTGAATCAAACGATCACTTTCATTTAAACATATGCTATACAGTTAACTTAGAGTATTACTGGACAACGGTTTGTTTCACGTTTTCTCTTTTAGAAAATTCAATTTTAATATTGAGGTATCACATAGGCTGTGGCATTCTAGGAATATTTGCCATTGCCAGTGTTTATTTCCTCATTTTGAAAGGCTCCATTCTTACGATTCGTCGTATGGGTTGGTTTTCTTGTAGTCTTTTTGTTCGCAAACACAACGGAACACGGAAAAACCTTGTTTATTTATTCAATGACAATGTCATATGACGGTAAGAATTTGCTTATTCTAATGGTGAATGTCTCATGAAAGCAGATTGTATTGATATAGGACAACGTATTTGTTTTCTATTCTGGGATACAATAAAAAAATCAAATTGCAATCGTCACAAAGAGTGGTCAGGTTTTTAATGTTAATATTTCAATCGTTTCATAACTCGAACCACATACTATTGAAACATTCATAAATGTTAAGTCTTGTCGTAAAGAGTATATTAATTCAAACAATACTTCATTGTAGAATCGAAATGGCCTCCATGTAGTAGCGGTGTCCTACGTTATAATTTCGAGCAACCCAATAATGGGGCTGTATCTTATAGTTTTTTTGGTTTTGAAGTTACTCCTGAAATACACCTTGATTTCGCAAAAATCATTTAGGCAGGTTGATTTCATAAATATATTAAATACTGAAAATGTTCACTCGTTTCCTAGGCACAAAAAGGGTTTGTCACACAATGCAAGAACTCATCGTTGGCCTGTCAGCTGTCGTAGCTGTCAGAGAATATTTGAGTTTTGTTTTTCTATATTACGCAGTTCAAAGTTGGGAGAATGCTCGCAACAGAGCTTCGAAATCCTGTTTTTAAATGCCTAGATTTACTGATTCCAGAGTTCTTATAAGAAACGCAAAGCATAACGTGCGATTTATTCTAATAGGACGGTTCAATCAATCCACAGTGCACTGATCTTTGGACGGCTTCCATCACTTAATCGACCATTAGTAAAACGTTCCTAGATCGCAACACACAAAATCGTTCCAAGAATAACTATTTTGGTTGATTTTTGACATGAAGCTGACTTCGAACAACTGTTTTGATATCCGAGCATCACATTTCCACCACTCCACTGACCGCATGTGTGTAAAATTTAACAATTCATATGTTATAACGATAAAGTTAACACGCAATGCAGTTCTAGCGTTTAAAGCTAGAATTGTTTTCATTTTTCAATGTTGAACCAGCCTAGCTGCCAGAAAGATTTCTACATAAGAAACGTTCTCATGATTCCAACACATTTTCAACAATGTTATTTTTTTCTCGATCAAGTCAATAAGCAAAATAAACCAAAGAGACTACATTGACCGAAAAAACGCCTCTCTCAATTCGCCGTTCCGTCTGGAACAAATTTAAAATGATTGTTTTCCTCATTTTACGAATCAGTCGACTATCTGTATGGCGTAGCACTACTTCGGCAGCAGACCAATTTCTTGTCAAATTTTTGCTATTATTCAAGTACAAAAAGTCAAGTCGTCAAAAAACTGACAAAAAGTGGTCCGCTGCTGAAGTAGTGCTCCACCCTATTCTTCGATCGTTCTCTGCGTAATTTCGCGTGATTTACTACATACTATTACTTACTACTACACATTATTTCAAACTATTGAAATACAACGAACGACCAAACTTGTTTCGCCTAAATATATGTAGTTTCAAAATTAGTTATTATAATTTGAATTCAGCATCTTTGTTACCTAACAATCTTGCTCTAACTACTCTAAACTTGCATCCAGCACAAAGCATATCGATTACATGGTTTGAGGGAGAGGGGACACAACTAATCTGATAAGCTAGCTACCACCACAATCTTGTACAATCTGTAATTGCATCAACCAACTACGGAGAATATTCCCCCAAAGCCTCTAAATGAACCGTAACAGCAGCAGCAGTTTTGTTTGGCCTGAACTACTCTCTTTCAATGTAGTTCCCTCAGCAGCAGGAAAATCGAACACTCGAACCAAAATCGATCCCTCCATTCCAACAAGCCCTCTTTTAATCGCACTTTTCCACTTGAGCGCCGCAATGTAACAAACTTATTTCACGTACCCGTTGTTTTGCACATCCGAACGAAAGCAATTTCGATTTTATTCGTCCGCTAAAATTCTATTTTCCGGAGAAAAAATTCGATTTTCCTCCCGACAACAAACTCACACGTCCACCGTTTTTTAAAACCACACGAAAGCAAAGACGAATAAAAAACACATAGGGGGAAAAGGCGAGAAAGAGCTTTCGTCGATTTTTTTTATGTCAAAAAGATATCTCTTTGCGTTGGCTAGAACGAGAACAAACTACAGAATGTGGTTGCAAAACAAATGATCCTTCTCTTTCTCACGACCGTGTGGGAACGGTTTCTTTTCGACCTTTTTTGACGCATACTCCTCCTGCGCATTTTAATAACCGTTGCTTCGGCAAGATCGATTCTCATCGGGCAACATCGATGGCGACAGTAGAAGCATCATACGCAAGGTCATGTTTAATAAATGGCTGCATGCTGATTTTTTCTACACAGAAAAAAATCTTTTAGTAAAAACTACAATTTTACCCGACTATGCCTATCTTCAAAACTACCATTTATATTTGACAGACCTCATATTGCTATCAACCGCACCGTGGTTGATCTTATCGCAGACATGGTAAAATCAAACGCATTTATAGTCAGGTGAAAACTGTTGGTGCTTGCGCTAAAATTAACCCTAAAAATGGTAGTTTCAACTGCGGTATTTTTTTTTGGGTATACGCACAAAAAAATCCAAATATATCAGATACTTTTTTTTGCTGAATTTGGTCACATATTGTTAAACATGACATTTAACAAAATTCCAGCAATCAAAAATAGTGAATTTCTGTAATATACAGAAAACTACCGAAAATTGAAACAAAAAACCCATACCGATCGAAACTGTTAAGGCCCAGCTATAATGGGGAGCGCAGCGGCGCGTTGCGGCAGCTTTTGACATAAAATATATGGACTGTCAAAAACTGCCGCAACGTACCCTTGCGCCCCCCCCCCCCCTTATTACTGGGCCCTAAATCGCTGCAGTTCCGCAGCGCTAGTTTTATATTGATTGTTGTTTGTACAAACAATTAAATCATAGTCAAGATCATGATAACCCGGGATGCAAAGAGACACTGTATCGTGATTTGAGTTTCCAATCGTATCTAAAGTAGGGGATAAATCACTCGGCCACCCTGTGTGAACACCCTCAAAAATACACTCCGACACACTTCAAACACACTCGCCACCACATGAAAGCTACATTCAATTATGACACCACTTATACGAATCGATTGTTTGTTTTCTCACTATTTTGTTTCCATCTCGCTTACATTGATATGTTTTAGATGATGTTTAAGTGTGCGTGGATTTCCGGCTCTCTTTCTACTTTAGGTTGGTATGTGTTTTGTTTATTCGCTCAATAGCCTTCTTCTCTACGGCAATAATTGTAAATAATTGGCATTGTTCTTTTCTTATCAACCCGGTCGCTTTTGCTATAACAGCAATGTGCGAGTTGAAAAATACTGTGGGATTTACTTTTCGTGCATAAACCAATCATTGGCGAAGTGACAAATTTTGTCAAAAACTTGGATGCGGACTCTGACGAGCTGGTATTATTCCATTATGGGAATTTAAAGAAGGTTAAAGTACACATGTCACACGCCCAGGATCACATCTTCTATGTGCGAATATACGATCTCCCACCGGAGGCTCCCGACTAGGAGATCGTTACGGTGTTGTCAAAATATGGACACGTAAAACGCATTGTGCGGGAGAAGTTTTCGGTGGAGCTGGGCATTTGCGCCTACACTGGTGTGCGTGGCGCATACATGGACGTGAAGCAGGAGACCCGTCAGCGTTGCACTTCGCCAACCGGAAGGAAAACACCCGCATAATCACAAACCATTCCTGGACCATTTCACTTATTTTTGACGACCGTTTCCGTTATTGTTACGACATTTACCCTTATAGTTGACAACTATAAACTAACAGTCTCCTATACAGTTTTAACAATATGTCAGATGGTAAAAGGACAAACAACAATATGCTGAATAGGCGGTTAACTTAGGTTACCATGCAAAAATGGTAATTTTCACGAACAAAATTTTTGCTGTACTCTATGCCAAACTGTTGGTATATAATCCAGACCGAGTGCAGACAATAACAAACCTTTCAATGGCAATATGGCAAACAATAACAATATGTGTTAATGTAGAGGTTGTATGGTGAAAATGAGATTAAACTATTCTTTAACAATAACAAAAAATGTGATAATATATCTTACATTCGAAATATAATTGTTTTTCGTTATGCGGGCATGTGTTACGAAGGCAACAAAGACAAATACTTAATCTGCAAAGAAGTGAGACACCTGATGGCTTACTGTCCCAAACAGAATGTTCAGAGTCAGCCGGAAGTACGATAACAAGAAAATGATCAGAGTCGTAAATTGAAGAAAACGTACTGATCTGCATCTGCCGGAGGCACAGCCAACGTAGGATCAGAAGTTAAAGGCACAGAGAATAAACATCAAAGCTGAAAGATAAGACAAGACCCGCATAACGAAAAACAATATGCTATAGTCAAAAATATATTTTGAATGTAAGATATATTATCAACTTCGTATTCATCATTCATCATCTACATTAACACATATTATTTAGGTATGCCATATTGCTATTGAAAGGTTTTTTTTGTCAGCACTCGGTCTGGATTATATAGCATTTTTACAGCAAAAAATTCGTCCGTTAAAATTGCCATTTTTGTATGGCAACTGAACTTAATCGCCTATTCAGCATATTGTTATTTAGCCTTTACCATCTGATATATTGTTAAAACTTTATAGGAGATTGTAAGTTAATAATTGTTAACTATAAAAGTAAATGTCGGAACAATAAAGGACACAGTCGCTAACAATAAGCGAAATGGTCCAGGAATGGTTTGTGATTATGCGAGGAGTGACTAACCCGCTGGACTCAACAATCAGCGGTTGTTGTCGAGAGGAAAATGCAATTAAAAAAAATACTTTTCCTATTATATAATTTCAACAAATTTTCACTAAATGGGAACTAATTTTTGATATGGGTAGACTCATTTTTAATTTGAAAATGGGTAGAATTTCTACACTTAAAACAAATCTTATAGTAAATACTACCATTTTACCCCACTATGTCTATTTTCAAAACTACCATGAAATCTGGCATGAATTTCAATCAAATTTACTACGTTTATGGTACACCTTCAACATTTGTGGTATATTTGACAGACCTCATATTGATATCAACCGCACCATGATCGATCTAATCGCAGGCATCTTAAAATCAAACGCATTTATAGTCAGGTAAAAATTGTTGTGTTACCCAAGAAACCACATATTATATTATTGCATGCAACCCAAAATCAACATCGGTAATGTGGGATCGCATCAATTCAACAGTTGTCAAGTAATGAAGCGTTAAATTAGCTTAAGAATGTATTGATGCATTACCAATGCAATAATACTACTTTAGCAGTGTCTTATGGCATTACAAAAGATATGCCCTATATATGAATGCTATTACAGCCTCGTGGTTACTTGGGTAGCGCTCAATTTAATCCTCGAAATGATAGTTTATTTGCAAATATCAATTAAAAATAACCATTAATGGTTAAACGATTCTGACCGTGAAGCTTTCTACACCTGTAAATTCTGAGCATTGCGCCCGCGGTACACGAAACAAAAGAGAAAAGCTGGACAATGGAAAAAGAATGTGTTATTTTGCGAAGATCTTCGGTGAACTCGTGTAAATTAGTTTGATTTGTTCGAAATTAATCCGTTCAAACCGGCAAATTGATAATAGTAATAGTTTTTTTTTCTAACATATTTTCGTGATGGGAAAGGGTTTCTAATTTTGATTTTTACTGCAATGTTTCTCTTCGTTTTTAACAGGCTGCCAATCAATCCAAAATGTCCGACGTGCAAGCTGAAAAACAGTCTTCGACCGACGACCACCTTGACCAATCGGCTCAGAGTGTTGATGAGGAAGCCAGAACATCCAAGTTGACCTCGAGCCATCGTAACGATGACATAACTGAAGAGGAGGAAAATAAGTTGCTGGCGGACGATGATGACGATTTGGATGTCATCGATTGCTACACGGAGGATTTCGACAGCGACATGGAAAATGATTTTTGTCAGAAAGAAGCGCAGAAAGACAAGGAAAGGGAATGTAAAGGCAGTGTTGAAGCTAATCAACCATGTTCTGCGAAGGAGGATGTTCGCGATGCCCCGCAGACCGAACTAAAAGTCGCTGAAAAAGAGCCAGACGAGATGCCTGAAAAAGACAAAGGCCCAGAAATGTGTTCTGAGAAAATAGTACCCAATTGCGAAGATGATGATGATGATGCGGACGTAATTCAAATTGATGATGACATTTCGGATATATTCATAGAAGCATCGAATAGCGTGCCGAATGATGCGAAGCCGCAGATTTCACTTGGTGTGAAGAACGAAACTGAAAAGGAACGTATTCTTAGTGAGCCGCTTGTGAAGCAGATGATCATTCCTCAGATATGCGTTTCGGACGAGGAAAACGATAAGAATTCGATTGGTAGCCAAGAATCGTTGAGCTTGCAGATCGATCACTTTGTGGAGAAGGTGTCTGAAATTATGGGAAGCATCCAAGAAACACAAAAGGCTCGCAAAGATTCATGCGAAGCTAAGAATGGTTCCACATTGAACAGTAGTGGTGAGACAAGCGAAGGCATCTACGGTTGTCACGTTAGTAACCATCACATATCAGGTAGTATTCTTTGAAAATAACTATTAATACGCTCATTTCAGCAAGAAGATCCCGACGTTTTACGGCTTAAATTAGATCTCTACCAGGAGATGGGTGAAATGGATTATGAGCAAGACGACAAGACGGATGAAGATGGTGAGAAAAATACAAGCGTGAGAGTGAAGCAAGAACCGTTATCACCAGTTCAACGACGACCAGATAATCCCCAACCGGTAGACATCCCTACAATTGAATTAACTTCAACGGACGAGGAAGCAGAGCCCGTTATGCCAGTGAAAGTGAAGACATCTAAACTAAAAAAGAAAAGGAACAAAAAAGGCAGTGCGAAATTTAAAACATCCTCTGAGAGTCTAAATCTGAAAATGGTATCGTCCGAAGATTCATTCCCTATCGTAGTTGAATCGACGGCTTCGGAACGGTCTATCGAATCTCGCATCAGAAATGATTCCGAAGGATCCTGTGAAGATGCTAGAGAACGAGTTAAATCGTTGCGTAACCGAAATGTAACGATCATACCTGAAATAATAGCCATAAACATTGCTACCAAAAAATCCAAAGCCCTCATAAAAGCTATTGAAAAGGAATCGAGAGAACCGGCCAAAAAGAAGAAAAAGATTGACCCTTTCATGCAAGGGTACAAGCGGAGAAAATCAGTGAGCCGATCAGCATCCAAATCCAGCGTACTGTCTGCTTCCACAGGTACATCTTCAATCCTGGATGACGATATTATTGTGATTTCAGCGAATGATATCTTAGTTGCGGATCCGAATTCTAGTGAAGGAAAAATACTGGATATTGAGAATGACGGCGATGCCACAGGGAAACCGACGGAGGATGATACTGGTTGTAAATCCGAGTATGAGTCGAAAGAGGAGTTAATGCATTCACTGTCTCTGAAAGAAGCTATCGTTGATGAGCCGCAACGCGAGGCGTCTTCGAATGTTGATGATACGAAGAAGGATGTTCCGGAGGAACATCCAGAGGAATCATATTTTCCAATTCCGACAACGGACATAGCGCTGGAGGACATGCTGGATGCTTGGATCGAAAAAGAACCAACTGGAAATGATCCCGATGTAATGTTTCATTCAATATCGCCGGAGGAGAAATTCCTAATGGATTCGTTGTTTGCTGATTGTGAAAAACAGTCGCAACAACTTCCCAACCAGAACCACCTAGAGACACTCGATACGATAATGGATGATGGGAAGCCATTGGTGGAACGATCTAATGAAGAATCGATCACTCTAAGCTATACCATATGCAATGATACAGCACAAACAGAAATCGCAAACATGCAAGTGGATGCGCCCGCTATCGCTGCTACTGCCGCTATACAACCCGTTTGCAATGCCAGCAAAATCAAACCTCCACATATCAAGATTATTCAAAACTATCAAAAGTATCCATTTCAGGATAAACCACCGAAAAAGCAACAGCAGATCAAAAGAATTGACGCCCATCATATCAAACAGTGTGGAAGGCGCGGACGTAAAAGAATCGTTGCAATGGGAGATTCAGACGAAGAATACCGCCCTTCAAAGAGTCGCATTAGAAAGCATAGTGCAAAACATAAGCCGCAGCAAGCAAAACCCAAATCCGCAAAGACGAAGACAGATCTCGTGCCAGTGGAAAAACATTCACCAAATAAGGTCGATTCAAACGATGAAAAGCAGCTCGATGTCCAGGAAGAAGCGCAATCCAACGTTGAAACTACCTCTTCGGTGTGTATGCATATGCCTACTCTGGAGGAGGATTTGGCATTGACTAGTTCGAATGATAGTTCCACATCCATAGTGGGCGATAAGAAAAGTAACGCGTCGGAAGAGCAACCCGTTACTTCACCGTCGAAAAAAGCGTCCTCGAATTCAAAGGGCGAAGGTAAGTCATTAACTGCGGTACCTTAGTAGGTACTAGTCAGGCACGGTTTGATGGTTGTTCTCATAGTTACGTTGCCAAATTAACCAACTTAAAAGATACATTAACGACAAATAACCTAAGACAAGACACCTTATTTTATCTGTATTTTCTATTCTATCTTGCAACATATTCTGAAGGTGCCATGGAGGTGAGAAGAATTGGTAATGGTTTGAAGCTTGTCCTGTCCTCCGTGCGCAAGCGAGGCCGACCCAAGGTGATCAAACCCGGCTACACTACTAACCAAAATTCAAGTGTGTTTCAATGTTTTCGCTTCTGCAGTATCGTTGAATTTAATTCCACTTCTTATTTTCAGTGACGCGCAAAAGCCACGAGAAGCCACGGGAAGATTGCTCGTCCAAACGAAGAACACACTACCGGAAGGAAAGTTCTTCGTTAGCTTCCAGTTCACAAAAACAGTCTACCTCGAGACAGTCACTACACTCGTTGGAAAACGGTACGTTGAATTTGATTTTTACTTAATTTTACAAAATTTCATGTTGACAAAAGCGAACGAATATTTTTACAGTAGGTTTTATTACGTCAATATGCTTCTTCTTCATAGAGCGATTGCCTCGAACGCTTGAGGTGTAGTGCATGAATTCGTTTTGTTGTCAAATGGCGTTTCACTCAAGCCCTGGATGGTGTCTTTAAGTCATCTTCAACCAACCGTTGCCTGGAGATATTTGCTTCTTTAGCGAAGCTTCTGGTTTGACTTTACTGGATTTTGCTTGTTTTTTCCTTTTTCGATCTAATCACCTTTACAGGGCAAGCGTACCGTGGACGTCCACTTCCCTTGGACGCAATTCACCAAGAGGAGATGTTTGAATACCTTATAATGTTGTCAGATATTTTAAAGGCTATTCCGCAAGTATCACTAATTAGGTACTCCCAATTTAAACCCGGCAAACCCGGAAAGGTTCGTCTTGTTTTGGGATACGGAGGACTCATCTCACGAAATATCCTTGAATTCATTACTATTGAAAGGTCCAGATCAGCTCGCATCTCTTCCAGCTGTATTGCACAAAATGCAGACAGTTCAAGTGTAACCGTTTGTTACAGAATTCATGTGATTTTTAATTTGTGCCTAATTTTTTAAATGTACTGTTACGCTTTCTACATTTGTTTGGTGTTGGTTAGTAGGGTTAAGTAAATATGTTCACTAATGTTATTTGTTAGTAGGGATTTGAAAAAAAATCAAATTGTATAACAGTAAAGTCGGGAGAGGTTCCATGTCAGTGGATGATGATTCAGGCGGAAAATGGAGTATTCAGACATAGTAGGAACACATAGAAAAGCAAAGGGTCAAAGGAGAAACGAATGATCAACCATTGCTTAGAATTGTCCAGGCGTTCGTGTGTGAAAGGTGTCTAAGTTAAAGTAGTGAGTGGTCGCTCACATAGCTTCGAGTGAGATCATTTTTGTAGTTCAATTCAGGTAATTTAATAGGTGGATTGCCTTACAGAAGAATTATACAGTTGAGCTAAATCCACTCGATACCCTCACAGGACCTTTTGTGGTACCGTTTTCTTCTCCGTTGACGAGGTCAACTGACGCGCACGTGATACTGCTTAGCGACCCCAGTGGTCGCTAGGTCTAAAAGCAAAGGATATTCGCTTCCTCTGGCCGACAATTACCAAGAAGCGATTTGTCTCGGGAATCCTCCCTAACTGCAAAGGAGACTTCCCCTCTCGGCAGAGTCTTTCCGGCCTTGCCTGGGCTCTGCCGATATCAGCCCATGAGGGACGACGCCGGGAGATCCATTTTATATCATAGTACTCATTTCTCAAAAAAACATAATCAGGTGACAGTATCCGCACACTTTGTTCGCGAAGCCTCTCCAGATTACCCAGTAGTAAGCCGACCTTGAGACACAGCTCGAGAGGTATCTTGCTACTGAGCATTTACCGGGATTACAGACAGTAAAGTTACACAAGGTTGGAGTTTGTGGTGATCTACGAGAAATGTTATTGCAACTTCTTTTACTTAGCAATGATAGAAGTTGCTTAGGATTTTTTTTTTAAAACGAGACCCATTGATCCGCAACCTAACATTTATATAACCAGCGTCATGCCATGCAATATGAAAAAAAAAACGTTCATGCTCGAGTTTCAGGAAGAATTTCCAGCAGCAGCAAATGCCATCATTAAGTGTCATTATGTGGATGACATGCTAGTTAGTGTGAAATCTAAAAATCCTACAATCACTCAACGTACCAGGCATAGATGCAGACGGAATGAGCATGGGTTTGAGCAGTGAGCTAGCCACTGAAAAAGGTTCTCAGACTATGGTGGTGCACGGACACTTTACGTTCAAACTATCAGCTCGACACAATCCTGAAATGTTGGCAGGTACTCAAGTTCCTACGAAACGGAAACTACTGCGTACATTCTTGATGATTTTTGATCCATTGGTATTGATAGCACACGTTCTGATGTACACGGTGTTCAATAAGTTCGGATACACTTTCAAAATTTGTTAAAAAAATGAAAACATGTTTTTTTATTTTTTGGATTTATGTTATTGAAAGCTATGTTTACAAGGAACGTTTACAACATTTCTCTTGGAATGACTCCCCCTTTGTACTCCTTAACGAGCTTCAAACGTTTCTCGAACGCGTCGCAGGCGGCACGCACGGACTGCATGGGCATTTCGTCCCAGATTTTGAGAATTACCGTCTTGAAATGATCCAAAGTGCTGACCTTGTATTCGTTCAGCTTCGCCATCATATAGGACCAAACAAAAAAGTCGAGAGGATTCAAGTCCGGGGAGCTGGGAGGCCACAAAGTTTTGTCCAGAAAGTCGGTTAAATTGTCCCGACACCAGGCTTGAACCACATTTGCCGTATGGGCTGGTGCACCGTCCTGCTGGAACACGTAGTGCTCATCGCCGTAGAGGCTTCGGAGACTGGGGGCAACAACCTTTTCCAAAACCTCAGTTTTGTAGTACGCCGCGTTGATTTTGACGTTTTTTTCAATAAACACCAAGGGTAGCTTACCACGTTTGCATACTGCCCCCCAAACCATCACCGACGCGGCACTTTGGAACCGAGGGATGTTTATATTGGATTCAGGAATGCTGTCCCTCGATGGCGCCCACACCCGGTCATTTTGCACATTGTGCGGCTGCTGCAGCACGAACAGTTTCTCGTCCGAAAAACAAACTCCTGACCAGCGTGCCGAGAGAGGATCCTCTTAGCTCGATCCAACCGCTTTTTGCTGGTAGCCTCGAAACGCCATGGACCTTACGTTTTTTGTAAGGCCTGAAACCAAGGTCCTTGGTGAGTATGGTGTGAGCGGTTCCAATGGAAACGTTGAGATCTGCAGCCGTTTTCCGGATTGAGCGGTTCTTTTTGCGCCGAATTCGCTCCCCCACGATCTTGATGACCCGTGGCGTCCTCGCTGAACGCGGCCGACCGGATCTCGCACGGTCATTGGTCGAGGACGTCTCCCGGTATCGCCTGATGGTCGTGTAGACAAAGTTCCGCTTGACCCCATGCGATTTCAGCAGCCGGAATATATCGCCGGGTCGCTCACCGTTCAAAAAACGCTTAATTACGAAGTCCCGATACTCTTTCATCGCGCGTAACAAACGAACAACAACTAACAGAATGTCAACACCGCGCACATTCGGTAGCGTATGAATGAAGCTAAAGCTGACACCAATACCAATGCAGAATATGTACATGGCGCATACCTACGCAATGATGAAAACTTGTATTCGAACTTATTGAACACCGTGTACATGAAGGTTTTACTGCAGGAAGTCTGGAGATCAGGGGAGTTCAATGGGATGATCCTATTCTCGATAAACTTCTCCAAAAGTGGCTGGTGTGGCGAAAAGTGTTACCGCTTGTTGAGAAGGTGGAAATTCCACGCCGCTTTCGAACGGTGGCTTCAGCTAACTTAAGTACGTGAGTGCAGATGCATACATTCATGGATGTTGGAGATAACGGATTTGCAGACGCAGTGTTCTTGCGCTTTGAGGATGGCGACCAATTTTAGTGTTCCTTGGTAAGTGCAAAGACTCGGGAAGCGCCTGTCTACTTCGAGAAGTGAACATTAAGGTGCATTATTAGGAATCCGACCATCAAACAGTGCCCCGGAATCGCTCACTTTCAGCGTATCTATGCGTTATTTTTGGACAGATTCTCTTAATCTGCTTTTTTGGCTGAACTTGGACCATCGGCGATAAAGTCAGTATCTAGGGCGCAGAAAAGGTGAAATTTTGGAAACAACAGATGTGTGTGATACGTACCTTTACGACAGAATGTGGCAGACGAATAAACGAAATGGGAGCGGATGCCATAGATTACAGGAGCTGATTTTTAAGGAAGTCCAAGCATAAGTGGCCAAGCACGCCATTTACCATTGGGGCAACTGATCTCGTGCTTCGTTCTCATTTGCTACTCAAACCTGAGGCAATCGACCGAGTCATACCAGTTGAAAAAGCTCAACCTGGAAACGAGTACAGCGAGTAGCAGCCTACGTCCAGCGCTTCATCATGACTCTTCGCGACAAGACTAAAGGGCAATCTCCAACGACTGGGTCCAGTTGGACTATTATTACGACGAAATCGCAGTCCTTCGAAGTCAGCCACAAAATATTAACGTACATTTTCCAAACAGTAGCCCTATATTCATCGTTGCGCCCTACGTGGATGCTGTCGATGTTCTAAGGAGTAGAACCAGAATTCAGGCTTCCGATCATGTCAATCCAGACACCAAAAATCCAATAACGCGCTAAAGCGATGCCGCCGGTAATGGCAGAACTACCTTCCGCAAGGCCAGCTGCATTTTCCAGGCCTGTTTCCTGCGTTGGAATAGACTATTTTGGACCAATAATGGTGCTTGCTGGATGTCGAACTGCAAAACTGTGGGGGGTTCTACTAACGTTCCTAACCATCCGTGCGGTTCATATTGAAATAGCACGTACGCTGAATACGGATCCCTGTAAAGTGGCACTGAGGCGTTTCATATCTAGTCGAGGAACGCAAATAGAAATATACAGTGATCGTGGCACTAATTTCCAAGGTGCCTCTTAAGAATTGTCACATCTTTTGAAGAGCATCGATCAAGACCAATTAATGGCGGAATGCGTCAATGAGACCACTACGTGGAAATTTAGCCCTCCAGGATCCCAGCACATGGGCGGAGCATAGGAAAGGATGGTGCAGACTGTGAAACGAAACTTGCAGCAGTTGAAATTACCGAGGCTTTCCAGCGACGAAGTACTTTGCAGTGCCCTCGCTGAGATCGAAAACACCATCAATTCCAGATCGTCAACTCAAGTACCTGATGATGAGTTAGCATTCGTTCTCACTTCAAACCACCTCACTTTCTTTTGGGAATCACGAATGGTACAAAACCTCTAGAGCGATACGAGTGCAGCGCTGAAACGGTCATGGCAGCTGTCACAATCTATGGCCATTTTTTCGGAAAGCAGTTGCAAAGCAGCGAATTCCTACTTGTTTACTTCTAGGAAAAACTTGTAGCTGGACACATATCCTATTCCTATCGGTCTGCATGATCTATTGGAAGAAATGTAAATATAGATACTAACTTCTGAATAAAGGATTCTTATTGAATTACAAACAAAATCATTGACAGAGGATCTCCTTTTCTAACTGAACGAGTTATTCTTATTTCTTTAGATAGTTTGCCATCAATCAATAGTCTCGAGTGACAGTTTTCAGTTAAAATTCTGTACAGATTTATAAATCTTGCATTTATACCCATTTCTAACATGACATCTTGAACATATCTTGGATCTATTCTGTCGAAAGCTTGAGCTAAATCAAAAGTTATCAACGCTATTAGTTTATTTTTAACAATCGAAATGGTAAATTCATCTCTTATTGCACATAGTCCTTCGTGAATTGATTTACCTCTGTTTGCACATTTCTGATAATCTTTCATTAAAAATGGCGTTCATTTTATCAGTCTATTTTTCATAACTTTTGTGAAACATTTATAATCAAAGTTTAGAATTGATATAGGCCTAAGGCTTTCAATACCCTCACTTGCTTACCTTACCTTACCAATCAGACTAAGGCCGGCGTGGCCTCTGCTGTACACAGAAGTTGTCTCCATTCTATTCGGTCCATGGTTGTCACTCGCCAGCCTCGCTGTCTGCGGAGGGTCCGCAGGTCGCCTTCTACTTGATCGATCCACCTTGCTCGTTGCGCGCCTCTTCTTCTTGTACCTGTCGTCCTACATTCTTACGACATGCCCAGCCCATCGAAGTCGACCGATTTTTGCGATCTGTACGATGGGAGGTTCTCCCGGCATCTGGTGCAATTCGTGGTTCATTCGCTTCCTCCACGTCTTCTCTTGAGCCTCTTCCGTTCATGTATTTTGTTTTCAACGCATTAATCACAAGCCCAATCCTACCAGCTTCAGCCTTATGTCTTATGTACGTTTTCGCCATCGTCTCAAAGTTACGTGCTATGATATCAACGTTGTCGGCGAAGCCAAATAGTTGGACAGACTTCCCGAAGATCGTGCCACTCGTGTCTATCCCAGCTCTTCGAATCACACCCTCCAGTGCAATGTTAAACAACAAACACGACCATCCATCACCTTACCGTAACTCTCTCCAAGATTCGAAGAGACTCGAGTGCGTCCCTGATACTCGGACGACACACATCACTCGATCCATCGTTGCTTTGATCAACCGCGTCAGTTTTTCCGGAAATCCATAATCGTGCATGATTTGCCATAGCTGGTCTCGATCGATTGTATCATACGCCGATTTGAAATCGATGAAAAGATGATGTGTGGGAACGTTGTATTCGCGACATTTCTGCAGCACTTGTAGAATCGCGAAAATCTGGTCCGTAGTAGCGGACTTGTAGGCAGCGCTCAAAAGCGTGATCGCACGATAATTGCAGCAATCCAGCTTGTCGCCCTTTTTATAGATGGGACACACTATTTCCTCCATCCAATCCTCCGGTAAACATTCCTCCTCTCAAATCTTGGTAATTACCCAGTGCAGCGGTCTGGCCAGTGCTTCACCACCGTATTTCAATAGCTCGCTTGAGAGTTGGTCAACACCAGCGGCTTTGTTGTTTTTCAACCGACCAATCTCCTCCTCAACTTCCTGAAGGGCTGGGGTCGGGGTTCTGTCATCTTCTGCGCGTGTTCAGTTGCTTTCCATGTATCTACTAGATACAATGGCCCAGTTAGTCTCTTTAAAGACGGGTTGAATTACTGTGTCCAGACGAATCCTCTGCGCGTTCAACTGAATTGAAAGCTCCTCCAAGAATAACAATCGGTGAATGATCCCATGAAAAATGGCAGCCGTTGACTGAAAGGAGCGTACACGTTACACACACGCTAAGTTAAGATTACCGAAAATACGGTTTTCATTTTACCGAAAATTAGGTTTTGGTAGCAAAACCTAAAGTATCGGTATAATTTACCGAAACAAAACGTTTGATTTTACTTAATGTTTCAGTAAAGTGGATTTACAGATTTTATCGTTATATTTTACCTAAATTTGGTTAAAAATTCTCTCATTGAGCTGCTAGCAGTTTCGGTAAAAAATACCGTACAAAAATAAGTAATTATTAATGTTTTTCTCGGTTTTCCAGCAATACCGAAATTTCGGTAATCCATGTTTACCGATAATTTCAGTATGTGCACTTTTGTGTGATTTTCGGTATTTTTTACCGAATTTTCCGTTTTCTTGTCTTAGCGTGCAGCGTTGTTATCCCTTCCATTCGAGTCGTCAAAATCCACCCATCTAAACTTCGTTCAGTATTGTTTAACATGTTTTTTCACGGCAATGGCTGTCCCACGTCGTCTCTTATCTATATTGAAAACCATGTTGTAGCCAAATAACTCAATTCTTTCCTACTCTACTTCTTGCACGAACACTGCATCGAAATCTAGCAATCGTACGAAACTATTTAAGGCTTGTAGTTTGTTAGTCAATGAAATCCCATTTAGGTTGATCGACGCTACGGTATATGTACGAAATTCTTTATCGTTGTCCATTGGCGAAAAAAGCTACACTATTAACAGATATTCGACTTCATTACATTTCAATGTCATTGGACTCCTCTTCGCGATGCGATGGTATTATTATTTCTCTGAAGGTTCATTGCCACATCCAAGAGTGTTATGTTTCGGCCTGTATAACTACCAACATCGGCAGGAATTCCGGAGTCGTCTGTTCTTTCTGATCCACGCTTCTTTACTGCTGCATCTCGATGAAGCTGGTTCAACTGGTTCAACAACGGCTGCAGTGTAAGAGTATTACATGGATTTAAATTCTGAGATATGTCCTGAGCTGTTGGCATCCGCTGAGCGATCCTATTCTTGTGCTGCATTCATCAGTAGATGGCAAGACTTACAAGGGTATTGCTGATTAGGATACGAGATGAATTCATCACCATCAAGTAAAACGGAATCGGTTTCTGTAATACCATTCTAACCGTGCGTGTACCGTCCTTAATTCCTTTCACTAAACCTATGTCCCAAACACGATCCTTAATACTCAGAACTTTTATAAAGTTTGTCAGAAGCAGATAATTTCTCATCTCCATGCGAAGCGCTAGAAGTGGACGGTAATTTATTGCTAGAACGAATAGAAATGAAGAGAAAGTGTATTGCTAGTTCCGTATAGGGCAACGGCAGGCTTTGACAATTGAAAGATACACGTTTGAGAATGAGCGGCGGGCATTGAAACGGTAGTATTCGAATCAGGCACATAACCCTTCCATTAAATCTACTGGTGGGGATCAGTATTTGCACCACTCACCGTCGTTCTCTCCGAGATCTATAAGTAATAGTATGACGAGAAGAACAAATGTGTGAAATAGGCGGTGCATGCTAAAAATAAACCCAACAGCGGGAGATAATTTCTCACCCGTGTTAGGCAGTATTGGGAGAGGGACAAATCGCTAGAAACAGATAAAAGCAATAGGTAGTATAAGAGCCCGAATCGGTTGCATAAACTTTTACCAGTCAAGGGGGTTTCCTCCCCCTTGCCTACCCTGCAGTGGGTAGTATGGTAAAGGGTTATGTGCCTGATTCGGATACTACCGTTTCAATGCCCTCCGCTCGTTTTCAAACTTGTATCTTTCTGTTGTCAAAGCCTGCCGTTGCCCTATACGGAACTATCAATAAACTTTCTCTTCATTTCTATTCGTTCTAGCAATAAATTACCGTCCACTCCTAGCGCTACGCATGGAGATGAGAAATTATCTGCTTCTGACAAACTTCATCAAAGATCGTTACTCGAACTTGTCCGTAGCACTTCAAACTATCCATAATATCAGCTTTGTTCCATTGCGGCGGACATTATCGAACTTTTACGATGATTCCGCCATCTTCCACCGTTAAACGTACAACGTAATCGTGGTCGTCAACGTTGATCACGTGTTTCGCATCGTGGTTTTCGACATAACCTTGTGCGATATCCAGGCTGGGCGTTTCATCAAAGATATGATTCCTTTGGGTTGTAACGAAATCCTATGCTCATGGGTCATTCGCAAGCTATTTTCCAAGAAACCAACTATTTCCGCGTCCCGAATTTGTCGAGGGATATTAGCACAATCGATTGTGAACGTGTTTTTCCTTGCAAATCTACGGTCTTCCATTTTGCTCAAGTTAACAATGCAAAATCAAATATCAAGGCTAGTGTGTACAAAGAAGCTAAGTCTTTTGTTGAAAAAAAAACAATATCACTGAACTGAGCTTGAGATCTAATCGTGTGATCACATCAACGGTTCAAAAGAGACTGAAGGAATCGATGACGTAGTCGTGATTGTACATCCCCAGCATCCCTCCAGAAACGTCATGCGGGATCATTATTTGACAAAAAGAAGAAGAAGAAAAATAGAGAAAGTAAAGTCACGATTTGTGAACGATACACTTTAATTAAGTGAATTCTTAGCTAATATCCTAAATTTAATGCTAAGCTACAGTTCTAAGGCTAAAATATACTAAGGTTAGGAACTATTAGGGAACGTCCATTAATTACGTCACGCAAAAAGTGACTTTTTATAAACCCCCCTCCCCCTTGTCACGTTTTTTGTATGGACCTTCAATTTTTTTTGTATGGATCGTCACGTTTTCCCAAACCCCCCCATCACGTGACATAATTAATGGATCTTCCCTTATATATTATAACTTACATACAAGGCTCTAAAATGCAGAATAATGAAATGTTTGGCTAATTTACACTTTGAGGGAAATTAGACAGAGGTTAGATAGGATTAATATCTAGGAGTTACTGCTACAGGTTAGCCTTGATGACCTACAAAGGGCTCTGGAAGAACCAAATTGAATTCCTTTGGTAAGAACTTATGAATACTTAACCTTTGTTTATTACCGAATATTATTTATTAGTGATAGAGAGTGGGTGATTCTGCAGTCACAAAAGGCCATGTCAAAAACGAGAGCAGATAAAGAAGGGGAATACTAAATGTAGGCTTGTTATGAAGTTGTTAACATAACGAAAAACTACATGTTTTGCTTACACCACTTGATAGTACAATGTTTGAAATAAACACACATTTCTATTAGCCAGATAATGCCAAAATAATGTTATTATTTTTTCGCATTTTTTAAGGGTCATACCGAAATGTCGCATGTCTTTATAAAAACTAATATTCAATACCCATTTTTCCCTTCACTCCACAGAGGACAAGAAAACTCCGAAGAAACCGATTCAAAGACGAAAACGTAGGCGTCTGGCCAGCAGTAGCAGTGAAGATAGAGAAAGCACTTCCAACGGTGGTACGATCGAAACAGAGCCCGAGCTGCTGTTGAGTGCATCTACCATTCCGTCGGAGACGGATCAGGGTACTGACCACGATGCTGACCCTGTGGAAGTGGACAAAAAACTTTCCAAAACCCTCACGAACGTTGATAAAATGAACAATCTTCAAATTGTCATTTCACCTCTTACCGAAGAGAAGATTCGTATGATTAACACTTCGCAGAAAAAAATCAAAACCTTCACCAAGGCCAGCCAAACGGAGATTTGTGGCTTGACTTGGTCTATCGATTTGGATCGGATCAACTTTCACTCGGATTATTTCAACAATCTCCGCAACCTCTTGAACAACGGTTCAAATCGTACTGCAACGAGTGCAGTCAATGACGACAGAGCTCCGACTAGTGTACCTGTAGAACGTCAGCGTAGTTTCAAGGACGTCGATATTCCAAGCCGAACTGCACTTCGTCACATAATAAAGGTTCAATCTCCACCAATACAACAGCCTGTTAGACCAACTACAAACGGAGGCGACCGAACCTATACAGACATGCTAGTCTTCCAACGTAATGTAAATGAAGTCGAACTGACGACATCCAACAATCCAGAGGATCCATTGGCGCGTCAAAAATTGGTATTGTTTGTTCTACTATACAAAAGCTGGTTTGAATTTGAAAGAATGCTAAAATGTTTTATCCATTTCAGGAGCAAGTAGTCAATACCGTACGGTCTACTTTCCGAATACCAAAGCTGTCCAAGAAACCGTCTATGTCGCCACAGGTGGTTACATCGTCTACTTCGCATGTAGCCGATCCCAACTGCAGGGATGACGAACTTGCCTTGAGTCCCCTTCCATCAACATCACGTGCCAACGATCAACCGGAACATAATAAGTCAGTCGGTGATACAGTGCAACGGCTTAACAACAACGACTACGTCAACGATCATGTCGAACACCCGAATGAACGAAATGATCTCTCGCATGATCAACGGGAACTTCGGCAACAAATCATCATGCAAGAAAGGTTTGTGCTGCCGGTCAGCCGAAACGCAAATCCGTAAGTATTTCATGTCTTTAATTCTCGAAATCACTTCTGAATCTGTTGCCTCCCCTGTAGAGATCCGGCCCATTCGGCAGTATCGCAGGTGAACAATGGACCACTAGACGGTGGTCAAGCAGTATCGACTCAAGTCCCTAAACCGAGACCATCTATGGCTGTGGAGAAAAGATGCAGTCTTCCGAATCGCTCGGAATTGTTCAATGTCAAACGGACAATCCGGAATGACATGGCGCAGTTACAGCCACTGCCTTCGCTACACGGCTTTCAGCAAACCATACCGCAACCATACGTTCCGGAACCGTGTAAGTACAATACACCACAGCAGCCAACTTTACCGGGTACTCCGATGCTTGGAAGTTTCCAACCGTCGTTTGCTGGAGTAAACACTAACTCGTTCAACCGAGCAATGTTGCCTGGTTATTCAGGAATGAACATTCCGCCAATGTTCAGCGGAGGATTGCTGGGAATGCAACAACCAGAAAACAGTGTTAACAACTTGTTAGTTATGTTGTTGGAGCAATGCCGCCAGCAACAAATGAATCAACCCGCCATGGCACCTTTAGTTGGATCAATCATTTCTAATCAAAATGTTTCCAGTCAGTTGCAATTGGGACAAACGTACCAACAAATGAATATACCACCGTCTGCAGTTCAGCCCTTTGAACAACAACGTGCTAGAGAGCCCGCAGAAGTCATAAGCTTCACATTCGGATGCATCGATTTCCTGACCAACAAATGTATCAAAACACACTGTCGATACTCGCACGTCGTTCCGAAAGAAGATGAAGTTTTCCAGAAGCTTTTCATTCAGAATCGAGACTCCATCATGGCAGCCTACAAGTTTGTTGCCAGCCGCGACGATCTTTTCATCAAATACTTCCCGGTGTTCGCAACTGTAATGGGTCGCAATAACATGCGACATCAATTGGTAAGTACTGTTCCGGATTGTGAGCAACCTAAGCGTCCGATCCAGTACTACAAGTATATAGTGGAAGGCCTGAAAATGAGCGGAACCAGTCCGGTTCAGGCCGTCCAGATCGTATTGGATAAGCATACCAAGAGAAATTTCCATCAAATCAATGTTCTGATTGACATAATTCTGGACACAGGCGATGGCATTCCGACGTTCCTTCGTACATTGGAAGAATTTTCCAACGTGAGAGATTACCGGTTCGAGATCGTATCTATCAACCGGTTGCTAGAGTTCTGCAATAAAGTTGAGCTACCATCGAATGAGCTAGCTATACTTGTGTCGAAACTTGTACTGAATGTTCCTGCTGGAGAGGAGCACCATGTAAGCGTAGGAGCCTTGATAGAATTCACCGGAAAGGTAAGACTTGATCCAGAGTTGGCGTTGAACGTGGAGTACATCGTTAGAAAGTACGGCAAGATTGAAGTGACCTCATAGATGTTAGGTTTAAATGTTCTGTTCGACGAACAGAATGACTCAATCCTGGAGACTGAAATGAACTCTTTATTCACTTTGTTTTTTTTACTATCATGTATCTGTTTGGATACATCGACACGAAATGTTGATTGTTTTTTTTTTCGTCATATCCTAAAATCATTATGGTAATTTGTAAGACCGAAGCAAACATGCTGTGCATAACTATGTTATTTTCTTATAAATCGGAATGACAAGCAAGCTGTACACTACAAAGTTCTGACCCTAATAAATAATAAAAATATAGTTCTTTTTTTTTGTCTTGATTATCGAGATTTTCAGCCTCGGGCTGGTTCATCTCGCGTCGTAGTCAGTCAAACACCACTTTTGGGCATTTTCGTAACCGAGGTGAGATTCGAACTCGTGACTTAGGCGTGAGAGGTATGGATGTTAACCAATACGCCGGGGTCCCCCCATATAGTTCTTGTTTTTATCACTTACATAGCTAGTAGGATCTTCGTTGGCCAAACAAATACCTGGAAAGGCGACAGAGAAATTCCTTGCGGAACACGAACAGCACCTAAACCATTTTATTAAACTCTAATAATCAGATTTTAATTAGTCTTAACGTGAGCGAACAAGATTTCGATTCTAGAAGATGTTCACTTAATATTGACTTGGGGTGAACATTATTTTGATTGAATGAGAGGTGAAGGCATAGAAATGATAGTTCCGTAAGAGAGCGGCAGTATATGACAATTTTGAATAGAGTAAGTTTGAAAGCGAATTTGTAGAACATTTAAAATTATCAACGTTCCCGATGAAAGTTTGCAAGATATGCATTCTAATGTGCGATAATTTGAGATTCCAAAATCGTCATTTTGAAGTAATCAAACGATTTGGTTGACGTTTTGGACTCTAAATTGATAGTGCATCTAAAGAACCATAATGATCATTGATCATAATGAAAAATGTAACATGGTATGTATGTATTTTTTCAAACGCTGTACTCTCATCACCACTGGCTGATGCCAGGTACCATTTTTGCATTAGTATGGTTTATTTACTTGTGGCAAGTACAATCATACCCTATGCCTAGGGAGTCGAGAAATTTTCTTTATGAAAAATTCCTAGACCAAACCGGATGTCGAACCCAGCCACCTCCAGCATGGTGTTGTTTTGTAGCTGCGTTTTTGCCAACTGAGCTAAGGGTTTCAACAGATCTGCCAATACTAAGATCGAATGTGTTCATCTTTCAGTAGGTGGCGAATGTATGTTTTCGCACAGTTCAATGGTCTTGCAATGGGAAGTCACCAGGTGCAGATGGGATTAAAATAGAACATGGAAAATATGCAGATGCAGAGACATTTGAAAATCTGGTACAAAGGAGAATTTGGATGGAGAACTAAATGCCTAAGGAAATGCAAAATTCAATTCAAGTATCTATCCAGGGGCAAGTGCCTTAGAACAGTGTGCCAGCCACGATGTCTTAGGGCCTATTCATAAACCAAGCACAGCAACTGTTCGCTAACTGGGCTCGTTAACCGCCCAGTTAAAAAGCAAATAAACTTCAAAAATCAGCATTTTACATTTTGTTGTCAAAATCAGCAAGGGGCATGTAAAAGGCATATAAGTTGTGTGGAGCTTTTCAATCCGCCGCGAAAACTCATATTCTGAAGCTGCAGCGAATCCAGTACCGTTGTCTTCGTATCGCGTTAGGCAGCATGAACTCAACTCATACTATGAGTTTAGAGGTATTAGCAGGAGTTCTTCCTTTATCAGATCGTTTTGTGGAGCTATCGTTCCGGTTCCTCATCCGCTGTGAGGTGTTAAATCCATTGGTAATTGAAAATTTTGAAAAGCTAATCGAACGAAATCCTCAAACTAAGTTCATGACACTGTACTATTGGTATATGACTCTGGAGGTGAGCCCTTCTTCGAATGATCCTAATCGTGTTTACTCCCAAGACTTCTCTAGTTCTACTGTAGTTTTTGATCTGACCATGAAGCAAGAAGCTCGCGGAATACCAGATCCACTCCGTTCGGAGTACATTCCATTAATTTTTGCAAGTAAGTTTGGCCATATCAGATGTGACAGGAAGTTTTACACCGACGGGTCAAAAACAAATGATTCCACTGGATTTGGTGTTTTTAACGAAATTCATAGCGCCTCCTTCAAACTACAAAATCCTTGCTCCGTATACGTCGCAGAGCTGGCGGCTATACACTATGCATTAGAGCGAATTGCCTCTCTTCCCTCTGATCAATTTTTCATTTTTACGGATAGTCTCAGCTCACTTCAGGCTATTCGTTCGATGAGGCCAGCAAAGCACTCACCGTATTTCGTTAGCGAAATACGATCTCTTTGAGTGCTCTATCAAACAATTCCTACACCATCACCTTGGTTTGGGTCCCTTCTCATTGCTCCATTCCGGGTAATGAGAAAGCGGACTCACTTGCCAAGGTGGGCGCTATGGCAGGCGATATTTATGATCGACAAATCGCATTCAACGAATTTTTTGCTATTTCCCGTCAACAGGCCTTGATCAGCTGGCAACAAAAATGGGATGCAGGGGATTTGGGCAGATGGTTACATTCTATTCTCCCACAGGTATCGAAAAAATCGTGGTTCAGAGGGTTGGATATTAGCCGGGATTTTATCAAGGTAATGTGTCGTCTAATGTCCAATCACTACTCGCTAGGCTCGCATTTCTATCGAATAGGGCTCTCAGACACCAATCAATGCGGCTGTGGTGCAGGTTATCAGGACATCAACCATGTTGTCTGGTATTGCCTCGATTTCGAAATTGCCAGATCTGATCTTTGCGCATCCCTACGGGCCCGAGGGAAACCAGAGAAGGAAGATATCAGAGATGTGCTGGGTAAGCTGGACTTGGACTATATGGGGCTAATTTACAAGTTCTTGAAACAAATAGATGTATTCGTTTGATCCTCTCTTAGCTGTCGTTTTAACATGTCCACCTCGCCCCCTCCCCCGTAATACCGCTTCCGTTGTATCGTTACAGCTCAACGCAACGCAACATCTACGCCAGACCAACAGCAACAATTTCGCATCGCCATCCTGCCGTTGAAAGCTAACGTTAAGATTCCTACTTCCCCATTCCTACCCGAATTATTGTAATCCCTAACCTCGACCAAGTCGCGAGTTTTTCGGCTTTCCAAAATTAACATAGTTAGTAAGTTATTGTCATTATAAAAATGAAAAAGAAGTCGGCTCCGTTATGCCTATGGCACTTGTGCCTCTCAAATAAACGAGTAAGTTAAAAAAAAAAAAAAAAAGTTGTGTGGAGGAGTGAAATATTGTTAAATTGCACGTAATTGTGTCGTAATGCCATAAAAACTGAGTCAAATATTTTGCAAAACGGAGAGTTACATCGCAATAACGTATAAAGCATAGTAACATTGATGAAGTTTGTCAGAAGCAGATAAATTCTCATCTCCATGCGAAGCGCTAGGAGTGGACAGTATTTTATTGCTAGAACGAATAGAAATGAAGACAAAGGGTATTGATAGTTCCGTATACGGCAACGGCAGGCTTTGAAATTGAAAGATACAAGTTTGAAAACGAGCGGAGCGCATTGAACGGTACTAATCGAATCAGGCACATAACCCTTTACCATACTACCCCATGCAGGGTAGGCAAGGGGGAGGAAATCCCCTTGACTAGTAAAAAGTTATGCAACCGATGGGGCTCTTATACTACCTGTTGCTTTTTTTCTGGTTCTAGCGATTTGTCCCTCTCCCAATACTGCCTAACACGGGTGAGAAATTATCTCCCGCTGTTGGGTTTATTTTTAGCATGCACCGCCTATTTCACACATTTTTTCTTCTCGTCATACTATAACTTATAGATCTCGGAAAGAACGACGGTGAGTGGTGCAAATACTGATCCCCACCAGTATGATTTTATGGATTCCCCCATTATAGGCTTTCTACACTTTCTACACGGGGGGCATGGCATGGCGCCAAGTCACCAGTCTGAGTTACAGAATTCATACCTTACAGAATACACCAGGGAATAGTTGAAAAGGCTGTGCAAAATGTCTAACCATGGGGGTTTTGAATATTGCGGGATACACTATTAGCACAGAGAACAGACATCCAAGCTGGAGTGCCCTTCGTGTGTAAATTTCTATAACGGCTATTTTAAAATTACAGCCCATTTCCGTTAGTTTTGGTGAATCGTATGTTGATGGCGCCACTTGCCCGCCTCGAAATTGGATAGTCTGTCAATTTTAGTTTGGTGAAACCTACACTGAACCGATAAATCATGTAAAATTTATCTGAAAACACATATAGTTATTTTCCATGTAGCTTTTCACATAACTTCTATGTGAAAAACACTTAAACACTTAAAGAGATAGTTCATATTATATTCATTGGAACAGTCACATACCTTTTATGTGAAATCCCAATGAGAATTATTAGTATTGGTTTATGTAATTCATGTGAAATTTCAATAAGAATGATTGACATCTTTAATAAATTGCATGTGATATATTAATACAGGTATACCTCGATAGTACGTACATCAAGTTTCTCACTTCAAATCGCAATCGCATAAAAACTACTGATTGAACTTCTGATCTCATATGACTATTGGAAAGAGCAGCTTCTGTTCTTTCTTTTGGTTGTATTAGATTTCAGATACAATCAGTAGTTTTTATGCAATTTCAATTCGAAGTGAGAAAGTTGATGTACGTACTATCGAGGTATACCTGTAGTTTTGAAATGAATTTATTTTGAGATTTTTTAATATTTACATGTCATTGGAGTTGAATAATAAAACAATTAAACAAAAGATTTAAACAATGGTCTGGACGTTTCAGCTGTGACCGCAGACTGCATCGCCGGGTTCAAGACGTTGTCCATCATTAACACCAGAGATCTCGAGTATTTCTGAGAGCCTCCTGTCGTTCAAGTCGATGACTCCTGAGTCCTCGATAGAAGTTGATTGCTCCTTAACGCTCAAAGAACATTTGGCTTCTGTGAAACATAAATTAACGAAATTGTAGATAAATTATTTACGTTCACTTGTTATGCGCCAGAATACATACATTCCGTTTCCTCCAGGCATCGATGTACTCGTAAATACAAACTGTATGCAAAATCGTCGACCAAATGCGTTAACTGAATTCCACTTCACACTCTTATATAATAAAGAGATTAAATTTTCTCATCATGTAGGTTTTACGAAAAATGTGCTGTAAAATTTCCAGTGATTTCTTCTAGAAGCCAAAATCCGCCAGCAGTGGAATACTCCGATTCGCCATTGTGAAAATACTGCTAGGGAAACCACATTTTTTTCATATTTGAAAATCACATAAGATTCATCTGACAACACACTTAACCTTCGTTTTCATACAATGTATCGTTTTGTCAGATGAGTATTATTGGGTATCATAATACTATTTATGTGTTTTTCACATGACATTCAATGGAGACACATAAAATGAATAGGTATATGATCTGTGTGAAGCTATGTGATGTTCTTAATAATTTTAATGTTGTTTCTTGGTTCAGTTTCTTGGATTTTCCAACGGTTGCTTTTAAAAATTTACACAGTACATTGCAAAACAAATGTTCGAGCCTGGATGTCTGTTCTCTGGGATATTAGTGCACACTAGAGGCGTACAATAATATTGCATCGCTGCCCACGGGATTGGGGTAGGGTGGGAGAATTGTTGGCGTGTAAAGGCCCAAGCGTAATGTGGACGGAAACGGTAAGTTTGACAGTTGTCGGAAATGACGTCGATATGTCCAATTGGAATCAACTTGGATCTAATCAGTTTTCTATCCGACAAGCAGGTTTAGTCAGATGGGGCAACTCCGCTGCCGTCGCTGTTCCGCTTCCGTTATCACTACGTTCGAGCAGGATGAAAAAGGTTAGTAAACGACGGTGAAAATCAGTTACCTTACAATATGTTGGGAATGGTTTTTACCAAAATACCTGCTTAGCTTGAAATTACTTTAGAGCTTCTTGTGTCGTTCCGCATGTTGACTTAATCTTCCCTTCGGTTGATTGTTTCGTTAGTTCGTGACTGGATTGTCTATCCAATTCCGCATTTTTTTTAATTCGTCAGCCAAACTTCTTCTTTATGACGTCACACATCGTCCATTAAGGACGCGTACTCTCAAACTGCATTTTTCTTAACAATTGGGTAGCTGGAATTATATAAGCAAACGCCTCAGTATACAAGTATAGTATATCTAGGGTTACCAATCTCATCACCTTTCAGTTCGTGCTATTTGAAAACAAAAGATTGACGCATAACTAACTTTTTATTTACAGTTAATTTATAACCTTTATTACCTTTAACAAATCAAAATATTGTTGTTGAAGGTAAGCAAACTTAATAACAAAAGGAATCAATTGATTCATACATCAAACCTACTTTTCCGATTTGTATATGAATAATTGGTCATGAGATGAATAATGGAACAGCTCCCCTATGTGGCAACGCTTTCCAAACGTGTGCTGATTTGTGATAATAAACTATTTCAACTTTTTCAACTAATTTTATATGATCAAATGCAACATTTCAACTATTTGCAAATACTGTACTTGACCATTGATCACCATCTCCGAAACATAATCATAATGTCCATCGAGAAGAACTTCTGGAGGAAATTCAGAAGCACTTTTGGACTGCATTACCACTGATCTGGTAACACAAGTGTGTAAAAAAAAATGGTAAAGAACCAGACCAGCCCTGGGGACCCGGTAGTTGAAGTTAAACTACCTCAAGTTTTTGCCAGTGCCCAGGGGCAATTTCAAAACATTTGCCTACTGGGTCAAAGCGAACCGGCCATCAGTGGAATAATTGAGTGGACAACTTGGTTGCAGAATCCACATGAAATTCAATGACATGGTAGTAAATTCCATTGGGCATACTAGTTGAAGTCAGGTGTCAAATTGGCGATTGTTATGTGAGATTCACGTTAATTGTACGTGAGCTCTTGGTGTGAAAATATTTGATTTCGAGATGGCGACAGAAACAATCACGAGTTCGACATTGGCGGCTGATTTAGAATTTCCGGACGATATTTTCGATGTTTTTCAACGTAAGTATAAACCATCAATATTTGAATATTGACACCCAATTTTGTTTTTTCATTCCAGCAAAATGATTTGCTGGTTGTTCATCAGCAATTCCCTATTTTGCTGAAATCCCGCAATCGGTTTTACCAATAACTGAAAAACAGCAATTAGCAAAAATTTTACCAAAATCCCAGTAACCATGTTTACCTGTCAAACATAAGTCACGCATCAAGTTGTTCGTTCTTTGGTAACTGGAAAAGCATTGAAAAAATGGATCCGAATCTGTATAAAATCATGGAAACTTAAACGTAGGAAACTATGATTTCGAAGAAATTGATAAGTAAAATGTAATGTAAAAAACATTTGATTTTGGCAGGTTTATGTTTTAAGACGAAAAAATTGCGGATTAATTTGGCGTAAATTGATAATATTTTTTTCAACGGTTTAACTTATACATTTTTGGGATTTTCATTTTTTTATGTACCTGCGTGTGCAAAACTAATTAAAATAAGCAAGGATTGGGTTGCTTTATTATCTTAAAAGCATTAATCAATATTGTCCAAAATAGTTGCCTCACCTTTGTTTTTGTTTATTTTTATTCAATTTTTTGAGAAAACATTGCGCTGATGTTTCAGTGCTGGCAAAACAGAAAATTATGGGGATTGTTGGTTTGCTGGTCGTTTAGCAAATCACAAGGAAGTTTGCTGTAGTTACAGTTAAGTGATGTCAGTTTCATGAAATTTGTTTTTTGCTGGAATAACAGTAATATGTATTTTGCTGGATAGATTGCTGGTTTTACAGCTCGGCAAAATCCAGCAAAATTTTGCTGATTTCCAGCGAAATAAAATGAGTGTATTGCATTATTTAGTATAACTTTGGCATTAAAAATAGTGGACAATAATTGTCGATTTTTCATGAGTTTCCGTTCACCTAGTGATCCTCAGAGTACAGAGATATGCGGAAATTAAATCAGACGGTTTGGCAACGGTGTTCGTTTTGTTTACAAAAGCTGCTTACACTTCAGCAGAGTAAAATGTTACAGCTTTGTGCGTGACTTCGTTGT
Source organism: Aedes japonicus (assembly GCA_034211315.2). Classification (NCBI taxonomy): domain Eukaryota; kingdom Metazoa; phylum Arthropoda; class Insecta; order Diptera; family Culicidae; genus Aedes; species Aedes japonicus. The sequence continues at coordinate 234,448 of JASCZW010001189.1, forward strand.
TGTCAGCTTTTATTGTTAACATTTATAACGTGCAAGTAATTTGTTTATTATATATATTTAAAAAAAAATATCAACTATGAAGTGTATTGCAAAGTTTTGCACATCGAATTTCGTCAACATAAGCTACTTCTTGAATATTGTTGGAAGCGGGTTGGCCGGAAACTGTCGTATGGACGACTAGTAACTTTCTGAATACTCTGATGACTACTATTGCAGACTTGAATGAGTATGTAGGTGATTCCTAATGTTGACTTCAGACTTGGCGATTTCATTATTGAACGGCTATGAGGGAATCTGCGATCCAAACAGACAGAATTAGACACTGGAGCAGAATTCTCTTCAAAATACTGACAACACGGCACTAGTGAAATGAATTCATTAAAATGAAAAATTGCCGGAATTTGTACAGAATTTCATTTCAACAACACAAGCAACATTATCGAACACAGATAAATATAAAATATTATGTTATTATTACACCACGAGTTCAGCAGAATACGAATGATTCATTTTTTATTTTTGAAGCGTAATGAATATAATCCATTTATTTTAACTCCACTTCAATACTTAGCAATCGAAACATTTCAGCAAACAGTAAACATGCTCGTTTGGCTCAGATTTTGACAGTTCTCGCTGCTCGATTGGCTCAACATAGCCGCTTCCGCATATCTCTGTACTCTGAGGATCACTACGTTCACCGGCACTGACGAAACTACCCATGCACCATCAATCATAGTAACCCATGGGTCAGCAGATAAAATTTGACAGTTCTATCATTCGAACTCTAACCGTGATGGCAAAAACAGTGAAGCAACTCCGTTCAAAAGTGTGCGCGTTCAAAGAACGGCACCCCGCTGCGTCGAAAATGGACATCTTGCGCCACTTTGTTGACGCCGGAAAGCCCGTTTCGGCATCTACAACATCTTGGCACTATTAGACAACAATCCGAGCATCGCACCGGTTCCGGACGGTCGACGATCTTGAGCGACAAAAAGCTTCAAAGGATGCTGAAGAGGAAGACCAAGGGATAAGTGGCTACATCGCTGCGTGCGCTTGGCCGGGAGGTCGGTTCAACCGGCCAAAGAGTGAAAAAGTACCTGGCGAACATGAACATATATGTCAGGAAGCGAAAGTCGCGTCCACTGGTTTCGGAGCTGCAGGCAATGACACAGCGGCAGCGGCTGAATAACTCTATTTTTCCGGCGAATCGCGACGTGGCGGTGGTGATGAACGACGAGACCTATCTCACCCTGGGTGGCAACGACTGGCAGGGCACATCGTATTTTACTTTCCCCACGCAGGAAGTGCGCTCCGAGTTGAAGTTCTTTTCACACACCAAGTTCTCAACGAAAGTGCTGCTGTGGCTGACAATCAGCGAGAAGGGGATGTCAAAGCCCAAGTCGGCGAACCCGCCCAACGTCCCCCAGCTGCGCTCCATCGAAAATTTCTGGGCCAACTTGAAGCGTAAGACCTACTCCAACAAGTTTGTCGCTAAAACTGAGGAGGAATTGATGAATAAAACGAAGAAAGAACTCAAAAACGCCTACACGCTGGCTCTTGCGACACCATGCCTCGTCCGATATTGCGAATTTCCGGTTAACTGCCCCCAAGGGCGTAGATTTGTTTTTGCAAGTAAGCTTAAATAATTACCTTCCATGGGAAATTTATCAAAGCAATTAACTGTCTTAGCTTTTGTTTCTACACCATCCGAAAATAAGTAATTTTTTTTAATGCAAACGTTGTTATGGATCGCAGAGTGCGGGATTGGAATATTCGAGCTTCTTACAAGCTCTTACGATGACCTGAATGATTCCTTGCAGCAAGCGGACGTGAACTGGAAATACGAAATACTTTTTGAGCTCATCAGATCCCGGAGAAATAGAAATGTAAGTGAATATCAAAATTATGCCTAATCCCGATTTCAGACCCAACGAACGACAACAACAAGCAGTCTGCTGAAATCCTTTCCAGAGGTCAGTCTGTTGATGGGCAATCGGCAGCCAGGGGTTGAAAGCATCACCGCGTATGACACAGACTCTGGTGAAAATAATTCGAAAGTGGAAGTGTCACTTATTGTGCTCCACTACACTGACCCCAAACATCATCCCAAGATCGTCTGAAAAGTAATTTGACTGCGCCCTTTAACGAAAAGCATACGTAAATCGGATGATTGTCTTATGGTTATATCCGTCTGATGATCATCCCTGTTTTGTATGACAATCAACCCATTTTAATATGATGTTTGTTTCAAAACTGTGTAGATCATTAGCGATTTATGAATGCTTTGTAACAAGTATTGTAAACAAAACGACTTAAAATTATTTCACATTACACTTCTTCAACACGTGCCCGCTCCGTCTGGAAGTTCCTGGGACATTTTGATATGTATTTTTTTTCAATATACAATAAACATATTATATAAACCGTTTTATATTAGGTCGGAAATACTTTATTTCAATGATCAATATTAAAATTAAAAATCAATTTTCAGTACAATCTGACTCAATAAAAAAAAGAAAGATCGAGCGACTCAGCCTTAAAAATCACCCTATTTTCATTTTATCTACCAATATTAATTTTGTTTGCTAGCTTTTATCCAGTAAAAGAAAGGGTTTTCTCTACAATTCGAATTGCATCATAGTTTACATATGTATTATCCAAACAGCTCTGATCTATTTCCAACAAGTGCCGTGTACGCGAGGAGACAATAAATATACAGAAAATTGTTCACTTCTCCTATTCGTATGTGTAGTTGCTACAGTAGCACTAATTCTTATAATATATTATACACAGTTATCTTCAAATAATTCTAGAGGGATTTTCTAAGTAAGTCTCACTCACTTGCATCAATATTCTGTTTTAGTATTCGGTTATTGTATAGATTCTTCCTATAGAGGTGACATAGATATTCAACACAACATTGATTTGATGCACAGCAACTAAAAATAATAATGAAAAAACAACTAAGGCAAGTAACATTCAAAACTAAGCTTGTAAAGATTTGACGTATCGATTCAGGTAAAATTGTGACCAAAGAACAGAAATAAAGCTCTAGCGTCAAACTAACTTTCGTTCACCTCTGTCCTCCTAGCAAACTTTGTTTGGTATCGATACCGTTGGTTGAAAACAATATATTAAACCTCATCTTGCTTCGATGGCTGCCTAGTTTTTCTGTTTTTAGTTCTCCTTGATGTAGTTGCTATCGAAGATCTCCAGCTCGCGCTGGATGAAGTTGGCTTTGTTACTGAGCACCTTGATCTGCTTCTGATTGGACTCGATGACGCCCAGCGAGGTTTCGATGTCCTTCAGTTCGGTGTTCATCTCCGTTGTGGCAGTGTCCACCACGCGGCACAAACGGGCAAAGGTGCTCGACAGCTCCCTGTGTGATGTGGGTGGTGATTATTGTGGTGAAATTGTTGGTTAGAATAGGAAGCACAGTAAATACTTACTGTTGCACCTGATGGCTGCAGTTGGCCGAGGTAAGATCGACGATCAATTTCAGTTTTCGCGTGGCGTGCGCAACGTACTGAGTCTTGAAGTTCTTCTCCTTGGCGGCATTGGTCCACGATAAGCGCTCGTAGAGGTACACACTACCATACAGGATTCCTGCACCGACAATCACCCGCCAGCCGATCGTTTTCAGCAGCTAGAAGAGTGATTATGTGAGTTTTGTAGATGAAACTAGAACACAAGGAACCTACCACTCCGGCCACCAACAGTCCCAGCGTGCCCTGCGATCCGATGGAAGCTATCGCTACCTTAGATATAACCGATAGTTGCTCCTCTGTGATTAGCTCGTTCTCCGGCATAAGACACATCGGTGAAGTGGGGGACATAATTTGCGATACCTAATAGGACCATACAAATTATCATCTAATTATAAACTCATCACAATAATAAACACAAATAAAACCTTACATTCATATTACTACTTTGCCGGTTGTTCGTAATGGCTTTTTTGTTGTTTGACCGCATTTTACCATTGAATCGTGCAATGAATGCCGTTATACCCCAGGAGAAACGGAACTCGAGATTCTCCTGGAAGTCGGCGCACAGGTTCTGACAATTTAGCGTGTACAGCATTTCAAACGGCTGATTCCTGGCAATAACGTGGTGGGTATGGGTTATAATCTTCTCCTGGGGAATCAAAGAAGTCATCCGGTCGGTCATTTCGCGCTGTGCTGTTTCAACATTCATGGCCAAAGCTGTGCTGAGCCGTGCCCTGAGGTTTGACCCTAGACCACTTTCCACGTGGGCATTTATTTCCTTCTTGTAAACATTGAGCACCAGCTGATCCGCGTGGAAAGGCAAATTGAACTCATCCACCAGTACGTTCAGTCGCCAAATCTCTTCATTCAATGCCTTAGCTACCTTCTGTTCCACCTCTTCGACCATGTTGTGAATCTTCATCTTCATTTCTCGCGTCACTTGCATCAACTGCGTTTCGGTGTTTGCAATCCGATCGGTTAGTTTCTTCTTCTGCTCGAGCTTCTGATTTCGAAGAACGTTCGCCCGTTCGTAGATGTCGTCCAACATGTTTCGCATCTCGGTGGAAATGCTCTTACCTCGCGAGCTGTGCTGTTCAAACTTTGTGCGCACTGCGCTCTTCGAGATGCATTCCTCGAATTTTCGCTCAAAGTCCTGAAACTCGAAGTAGCGATTCTGGAAACCATCAGCCAGCGCACCGGCAATTGCCGGAAGTCCTTCGGCTTCCTTCAACCGGGCCTGCAAAGTTTCGCGAGCCGACACGAAGAAAACGCGTTCTTCGGCTTCCTTCGCGGAAGCTACCTTTAGTTCCTTCACAAGGAAATCCACGCATCGCTCTTGGTGTTGTGCTTTTACCTAAAACAAGGGAATAAAAACGGTTCTTAAACAATGGACTGATGATTTGCTTTAGCTAGTTTTGTGATGACTGAAGGTGATACGGTTCAGAAAAAATTAAGCTTTTGTTTGTTGCTTTTCATTGAACATTGAATTCTGAACAGTTTCACCCAAGAAAGCCAAGGAGTGCAGTTCAACCAAGTTAACACACATCTATTATATTAGTACATACGGTTGTATGAGGTTTTCTCAAGCGATGAGAACTCAACTTGATTGAGATAGAGATTGAGCAAACATCATACAACTCGGAAATTCAATCAAAATGTGCAAACATTAAAACAAGAAGAAGGAGAAGCAGATAGGACAGTCATCGGCAGCGGAAGCGAAAGTCATTGGACAAACTTGCTCCATTACCTTATCCAGGTCCTTCTGGTAAATGATAAAAATGAGTTCGAATTGGGAGAGAAAGAGACAAATGGAAGAAGGATAATGATACAATTGTCTTGATCATAATCATCTCCTGCGACAACTGATTGAACTTACCGATTCCTGGAACTCTGGCTCTGATGCTGACGCGTCCCAACGGTTGTTCAACACGAAAATATTCGGTTTTGATAAACGGGTGGACACCTGATGGAAGAAGGACTTTTCCTACAAAACAACAAAAAGTCGAACGTTTGTAAATCATCAACAACCGAGTCTAGCTACTAGTAAACTTACTGCCAAAGTCATGGTGGATTCAGCATTCAGCACCAGTACAAATACATCGGCATTCAAGCAGAAATTGTCGATCCAGTCGTTCAGGTTCGGCGACACGTCCACCCCGGGTGAATCGACAAACACCACATCGTCCCTTAGTAGGCTACACCGCTTGCGAGGCCAGAATATTCGTATCAATGAGCTCTCCGAAAGCTTGTCCTGGCACAGCGCATTGGCGAGTTGTCTGATCGACTGCAACGAAAATAGTAAGAGGTCGAATCTACAGCACTTTAAAATAAATCCACTCCACCCACCGTAACATTCAGCTTCTCATCGCAGCCTTCCTTCACTAGGTAGGCCTCGTCGCCGTCGATGCCTTCGACCTGGCAGAAACAATGGGTCGTATGGCCGATGCCACTGGGCAGGATTTTGTCCCGCAACATAGCGTTGATTACCGAACTTTTTCCGTTCGAGGTACGCCCGAAGAAAGCCACCTTCATGTGGTCTCGGGCCAGCACCTCCCGGATGCCGGACACTTTCAGAACGTAGCTCCTGAACAGTTCCGATTCGGCTTTGTCGACGATTTCCACCATCTTCGGGAGGTCTGTAGGTTAGAATTGCAGGATTGAAGGAAAACAGATCAGTTTTAGGAGCAACATTCTCTGTTATTTCAGGCCTAAATTAGGTTCCGGACAATAGAGTTTAACCATTATACGATTAATATTCAAATAAAAATCAGTTGTGTTTGTTTCAAACTTTTGTATTGTATGGCTCATAATGTATAGTATTAGCTAAACTTTGTTCGAAACCGTTTTCATTATTATTTTCGTAATCGAAATCGAAGTTACCGAAGGCTTGACTGATTGTTAGAGGTTGCTAAGGACCCGTTGATTTGAAGAAACAACATTGGAAATTTATTCGTTACAATTGTAACTCTTCTGAATACAAGTGAAATATATTAATTTGTGAAAATTGAAAGTTTCAAGTAAAGCTAAAGCGAGGTTAAACATCGTAGTATCTAAAACTGAAATTTATAACAACTTTCTAGATACAGTTTTAAACTGTATGAAAATGGCCAGTTCCGTCATTATCGTCGATTTTCTTATATTTTAATCACCAATTACAGACAGCTCGAAAGACCATTCTGAAAGAGCGTCATCGACGACGTTTAACCTCACTTTTAGGTTACCTGGATTCTTCCGTTAACCCGTTGAATGCCGTGACCAAGGATGTATCGAAAGTTGCTAGTTATCTGGAAAGGTTTCAGAAAATGGACAACAAGGCATCTATTGGGTTTATTCTGTCAATCGAGGGCTCGATTCTAATGCTGTGTGTGTGAACTTGCTTTTGGAAGGAGATTCTCTTCCCTATATTCGCGGGTTTCGCATAAGTGTATCTGCTTACGGGCCCACCCACACGTTTTTGGCCCTTCATACAGGAGCTTGATGATCATAAACAACAATAGAATCCTGATCAAATCGTTTTTCAGATTATTCCACTGCTATGGAAAGTTAAATTGTTACCTGGCTGGTAGTGTCTCATCATCATCATCATCATCATGGACAACAAGGCAATCGAACGTATTTTTTTTTCTTTCACGATGATCGTTTGGACCTGATCCGGAAGAAGAATATTGCGAAGAATAATCGGACCGGGCTGAAAAATCTCTATAAATATATATAAATATAAAGTCAACTCCCTGTCAAACTTTTCTCGACCAACAATAGAACAGCTCAAACCCTCTAGGATTCAATAGAACAGGGTTCATCAAAATTTGTAAACAAACACTTCTGAGCCCTTTTTCTTGCAAGCGGTAGGATACACAGCCAAACCAACTTTCCCCTACATGATGATTGTATTAGTTTGCGTAGGTGGCCTACACTTTGAGAGGAAAAAAGACTCAGAAGCGTTTGTTTACGATTATAGGCCTTATTCTCTTGTTTATCGAGTTTTGTCCGGAGCACCTCAAGATGTTTGATGAACAAGTTCGACAAATGAAATCTGCTTGAGCTAAGCATGAAGAAAGAGTCCTGCTCTCGCAACTGTTTGTGGTCCTGCCCTAATTCTATGACCCCCACAGCAGGAGAAATTACTTCATCGGAACGGCGGACGAGGGAGATGTGCCAAGTTAAGCAAGCCATCAACCAGCTTAAGGTGAATCGCTGCTCCATGTATTTTTTCCTATCTTTTATCTCTTTCTCGCAAACTTACCTCGCGATTTCAAATTGATAAATCTCGATTGTTACTGAATGAACATCGAATCGAACTCTATCAGATTGCTCACAGCATTGTATACTTACTGATGTGATTAAATATGCAGTGTCTAGTACAGAATCTAAGTTATATCAATTCTAAACTTTGAAGAATTGGCTGTCGTCGAGAATGCTGCAGCGTATGCCGTTAAGAACAACAAGGCAGCAGAGAAGGGTGGTTTTGGAACGGAGCTCAGATACACTCCCGCTTCACTTTACTAAATTTTTGAGTACAATTCTCGGGTACTTTTTCAAACAGACGTATGTCATTTTGTAAACAAGAAGTAATTAACGTAATTCTCGAAACTTGCACTTCATGCAAACCAAACGGGAATAACATTGCTTGTGATGCTATTATGTGTATGAGACTGAATCTTACTTCCTCTTTGTTTACAAAATGACATACGTCTGTTTGAAAAAGTTTCCGGAATTGATGTTATCTGAAATTTTACTGTTAAAAGTGGATCAACTCAATTTTTGAGTAGATCCACTTTTACGAAAATTAAGTAACATTTCCGTGAGAGAAAAAGAGATAGCATACAATTGTACTCAAAAATTGAGTAAAGTGAAGCGGGAGTGTAATACCTGAAACAAACATACAACGTACAGCGTTGTACGAACTGTCAAATACTTTAATCCAGTACTAAAAAACACGTACTAGACTAAAGGAGTACAACGCTGTACGTTGTATTATGGTTTCAGTTGAAAACCGAACATATCGATCAGCGACAATCGATTTTTTCTTCATATTTACTCAGGATTCATCAAATTTGCACACTTTATGATGTACTTCTCCCTCCAAGATCTAGAATGGTGGAAATGCCAAAACATGTAGGCGAAAACTAAAAAATAACTTCACTCATATTTGATCATAAAACTCACGGTTGCACAGAATGCATGAGCTTCTATCAACTTGTATAACTTATAACTCGATACTTTAATTCCGGCAACACTGGCTTGAATGTGACGGTGGCGACGGTGACAACATCAGTACACTGAGCCCAAACATCCTCCTTTTATCGAATGAATCCTCCGCGGGTTGATATCGAAACATTGAAATCGCATTTTCGAACGATAGATGCAGGCGGAGGACGATTTTCTAGAAACCAGCTGATTATCCTCCTAATGTTGACCAACTAATAATACGCGAAGTGAATTGATTCGAATGCACGATGTACGAAAAATCGTCATCCCAAAATCAAATGCGTATTGCATTGGAAAAGCCCCATAACGAGAATCATTTGAAATGAGGATGACAAACATTCCATTTTACATCATTCGGTAAGAACCTATCAATTGCTATCAGAACTGGTACCATCACGAATAAAGGATCGAAACCCACTTGCATTTAATGGGGTCATGGAAAATTATATCTGGACTGTGTTGTGTTCAATTTTTGTGCTTCCGTTCCCAACTTCGCTCAACGGTTCAAATTACACTCTAAAGTATATTAATGTCATTGAATTGTTTCAGATAATTCATAAATCGCCAATGCTCTGCACAGTTTAGAAACGAACATCATATTGTATTTGGTTGATTGTCATACAAAACTTGGATGATCGTCATACGATACTATCCGTAAGATAATCATCCGATTTCCGAATGCTTTGGGTTAAAGGGCGCAATCGAAATACTTTTCAGACGAACTTGGGATTATGTTTGGGTTCAGTGTATGTTTACTGTCTGGGAAAATTATTTATTATCGTATTGTAAGAAGGTCTCATTTCAGGCAAGGGAAATCACAGTTTTTGTAGGAAAATTGAGCCCGGATGGCGGTAAGTAGATTGTTTTATATTGTTTCATTGTTTTTTTTTTGTAGGAAGAACAGTTTGGAATATGTGGAATTTATATAAATATTATAACTCCAGTTTTGCGATTGATCGATCTGGCTTGGATTTTATTTGGAGGTGATCCGTTGGGCAGTCAATAAAGGGCACATATTTCTATTGTACGGATTGATTGACCCAACCCATTCGACGTTGGCTTTGACTGTGAGAAGCATTACTGATGCAGTGACGAATATTCGAAAAACATCGGATAGAGTTGTTCTGATGATAAAGTCGCATGCGGACACAGATTCAGAGTCCAGAAGAGAACATTCTGGCTCGACTAATTGATTTCCATACGGTGTGGTCGGCTTCAGGTGGATAGCGGAGATGGGAGCTGGAAATGAGCTGTGCTTAGGCTGGGAAACCGACACAAGTTCAGTCCAAGCTAGAAACTGCGCAACACAATCTACACAATCTACAGCGGGTGAGAATTACCATAACGTTGATATAGTATACTTTCACGACAGAACTTTTTTGTTTTGATTATGCAAATTCACTCTCAAAGCCAAAATTTACAAAAGTTAGGAATGTTCAATATCACAATTTGAATCCAGTGAATAAGAGCTGCTCATAATTGATCAGAGTTACTCAGGATTGCTCAGTGAATTGCCCATAGTCGGGACTTGAGATACAGAACAGCTACTGGAGCAGTGGAAAGAGGAAGCCCATATGCCCAATATACCAAAAAGGGTAACAAGTTGGAATGTGAGAAGTACCGAGCGATCACTATCCTCAACGCGGCCTACAAAGTGCTGACCCAAATCATCTTTCGCCGTTTATCGCCGCTAGCATGCAGATTTGTGGGAAGTTATTTAGCGGGTTTCGTTGATGGGCGATCGACAACAAATCAAATCTTCACATTGGGACAGATGCTCCAAAAGTGTGGCGAATATCATGTTCCTACACACCACTTATTCATCGGTTTCATTTCATACCGCATACGATACTATTGATCGTGAAAAGGAAGGTTAAGAACGAGAACGGGGTTTCCCGGGAAACTGACTAGACACTACTCTTGCAATGCCCATCGCTGCAATTTTCAACTGATCACTCCAGGACAGAACATTCCCAATTGCATGGAAAACGGCGTCCATAGTACCGATCCATAAATCCGGAAGTTACACTTGTGTCGAAAATTATCTTGGAGTATCCATACTTTGCACTCTCAGTAAGGGTTTTGAAAAGCTAATCTACTCAGTATTATACAGAGCTGTTGCACCGATCATCTCTTTTGATCAACATGGCTTTGTGAAGCACCGTTCTACAACATCGAACCTAATGTGCTACGTTTCAGCGATATCACGTGACCTGGAGTCAAAGCGACAAGTGGATTCGGTTTATGTCCACTTTGCGAAAGCATTTGATGCAGTATCGCACAATTTTATTGTTGAAAAAATGAGCCACCTAGGATTTCCAACATGGATCACTGAAGTGCTCTACTCGTACCTGTCTAATCGCAATGCTTTCGTAACTGTAGTAAACTGCAACGGCTGTTCATCTTCGACCTTATAATAAGCCATGTTAATTGTCCCGAACTCCTAGAACTAATTCCGTGGAACACTCCTCCTCTTCGGTTCCGAAACTCCCCATTACTGGCAATTCCGTTTTACAGAACGAACTTCGGATGCAATCGTTGTTTTAACTTGTGATTGCGATCCTTCAATGATGTATGTAACGAATTTGATTTTATTTTGTCTAAAAATGTGTTTAGTGCTAGAATTAGTGGTTTAGATTAAGTTATTCTAGGTTATCAGCCTGTACGACATAGTCGAAGATGGTGTACAATAAATAAATAAACTTGCATAGTAAATTATAGTTGGAAATGTTCCAAAAACTATCCCTGACAATTTTCAGATTTTTATTAAAAATGGTTAAGCTTGACAACTATCGACTTGATGTTTCTGTTGCGTAGCAAAGAGAAGAAAGCCGTGAGATCTGTGAAAACTGCAAACTTAGAATGTTTTACAGTATTCGGTCATTTTTTACCGAACTTTCAACAGCTGAACGTTCGGCAATCCGATTTGACGATACACGGTAATTTTTTACCCGAATACTGTAAAATTTTCTAAGTGTGTAGAATAGACAAACAAAACATTTCATTTCATTTCTGAACATCAAACGAACAAGTCGTTCTGTCAATAGTTTCGTATGGGATTTTGATTTTTCCGGGAAAAGTAGTATTGCGAGTTTTAATTCAAGAAAGCTAAAAAATCGGAGGCACCTTGAACATGCGTGGCATACGTTCATGAAGGCATACGTTCAAGAAAAAACCGTGCTTAGTTGAGTTGAAAATAAGAAAGTTATTCAATTTCGAAGTGCAAAATCTTGATCAACTTTGATTTCCAGCACCCTGTGTATCCTTTCTTTTGTATTTCATTTGATTGCACCGATTTTTATCTTCATGATCGTTTTAAAACGCCGTTCCCGATCCACAAGTACCCATATTGCAGGGTATTTGACAGTATTTCCCAGCTTTTCTTATAATTATGCCGTCATTTTGGATCCCAAAATGGTGTCAAACATCGATTTGCAGTCTTAATACGTCGTTCTTGATGAAAGAGTATCCAAATTGCAGACTTTTTGACAGTGTATCCCAATTTTTACGAAGCCGATATATTTGATCCATGGGGCTACCCTATGGCATAAGGTCGTTTGGCATAAGATGTTGGAAATTATCATTTGGGGTCATTTGGGACAAAGGCCGTTTAGCATAATGACCAGTTGACATAAAACATTTAAAAAAATACTCGGTCATTCAGCATAACAAATATTTGGCATATATAACTTAAAATGAAGCTGTTTCCAGTTCAGTTGGAATAATTATAATTTAGAATAACTTGGACATTCAAAATTCAATTCACAGAAACAAAAGCGTTCACGAAAATGAAAACGGACCGTGAACTAGTTCACGTTTTCATAATTTTTACCCAAAAACGTGAACTAGTTCCCGATTACGTGATTCAGTTCACGGTGTATTTTTGCTTGTTCTCGAATTCATGACTGCCGTGCAGTGATACGGGCACGGATCCTTTTTTTCGTTGGCGAACAATTTGAGCAAGACTTTGGAATGAAAATTTAAATGCCGAACTAGAACTATACAGTTCGGCAGAAATACTAGAAAATTTGATCAACTTCTAAGCACTTGATGAAGTTCATTTTTCCATACGGTTTGTATGTGTCGAAAGGCGACATCATCCTAAACGGTCAGGATTTAGAGAAACAGCTTGGCACATAAATTTTAATTTTAGAGAAAAATAAATTATTTAATATAATAATTATATCAACGAATGTAATATAATATAAGAAAATTTTAAAGAACAGCCTTATGAACCGTTGTGTTCATAAAAAAAAACACCTTTAAGATGCCGACAGGGAACGTTTTTACCCACGGAATTGAAATGACCATAACTAAGGAAATATCCAACCGATTTGGATATTTCCTTAGTTATGGTTTTATATTGGAATCTTTTATAAGTATACCATTTTCGGAACATGGTTCCGGATATCCGGGTTTTCCGGAGACGGATTATGTCCATCGGCCATATCAAACATTTATGAGTAGTTGAGTTCCTGCATCCAAAACTACCAAAAAAGTTCAAATTGGTTAGATATTTCCTTAGTTATGGTCATTTTAGTTCCGTGGGTAAAAACGTTCTCTGTCGGCCTTTTATGTATTAAAAAAAATAGAGGCCCCTCCTCGCGCCCCCCTAGATATGCCTTCATTATTTCACTCCAGGATCATAAGTTTCCACGAGATATGAGATGCCACAAAGTTTGAACATCCTACTATGAAAACTTAATGGAATATCATGTTTTGAAAAAAAAAGAAAAAGGCAACTTTGTTCCCTGTTGGACACATAACGGTTAATAAAGAAGGGAGATTAGAATATTCTCCATATTTGTGATAATTGCGTTTCTGTCGGTATCGAGTGAATTATGCCAAACATAACTAAATCATACATACTTTTAATCAATCCAAAAATGTATTGTTCAACATCAGGGAAGAAAACCTTTGATTTCCAAATTTAAATTTTAACCCTGAAGCCGATGTATGCCAAATTTTAAGTACAGCCTGTTTAAAAAGACAGGAATATTACTATTGATAAAATCCAAGGACATTATGCCAAATGACAACTTGGATTCTGTGTCATTATGCCAAACGGCATTATGCAAAATGACCATTTAGCTCAAGTTATTGCTATGCCAAAGATTTGTATGGCATCAGACATCGATATCCAGCCCTTCTATAGCGTTTCCGATCTAAAAATATCGTTATTACAGGGTATTTGACAGTATTTCTCACTGTTTCCGATACAGAAGCCACCAAAGCGACTATCTTGGATTCCAAAACGGCGTCGAACATCGAGTGCTAGCCTCAATTGGCCGTTCATCATCTAAATATATCTTTTTTGCAGTGTTTTTGACAGCAATTCCCAGTTTTTTAAAACCGGAATACACCATCTTGGATTCCAAAATGGCTTCAGAAATCGACCAATGTCCTCGAGGTGGTCACCTATGTCGGTCACGATTTCGAGATACAGCTTGTACAAGTTATTCATGTACAATAGCGCCGCTACAATAGTGAGCCAATTTCGGATTACTGTCTACCAACCGGAAGACCTTGACCTACTGGTCAACTTTGCTCAAGACAGTAACTTTCCATATGACCAGGATCTGGAGTTATTCCATGTTGCAACCAGATAATACAAACATTTTGCATGCCAGTTAGCGCCATCTACTGAGCCGATACTGGATTATTTATACCATCGCGAGGTAACCGTTGCCCTTTCAAATAAATTTCCCCAAGGCACCATGCATCTATAAGGTGCATATCACAAGAAAGTCTGGTAAACTTCTGCCTCGTGCTGAGTGTACCATGTACAAGATGCTGATAAAACCGGTAGTTCTCTACGGACACTTGGAGTTTCCGAACGATGTATGCTTAGAACCATCTTTGGCTGAACCACGAACAACTGGTCATAGAGGCGAACCCAGTATGCAGAAATTCACAAAAGCTGAAAGGGACACGCTGTGATGCTAGACAACAATCCCGCAAAAATGGTGTTTGCCTCGAATCAGACCGGCACAAAACGCAGGCAAGCGCAGCAAGCTTAATTTTTAGACCAACTGAAGCTACCTAAGAAGTGTAGGACGCTCAAGTAGCTGGAGACAAGCAGCCTTAAACCGAGTTTATTGACGAAACATCATAAACCAGGTTGAAATACGAACCCAGCTAAGACTCGATAAGATACATTTTAACTACTGGATAAAATCCAACTACTTATCAAGCATAGGGTGGGGCACTATTTCAGCAGCGAAACAGTATCTGTCAATCATTGCTATAAGTCAGCTGTGAACAACTTAATTGTTTGACCATATACACATAAACTATTCATACATAATTATTCAAATTGTTTCATTTTTGCTGGATGGAAATGGGTTCACTGCCGAAGTAGTGCTCTACCCCATTATTCGCAAAAGTTTGATACAATCTAAAATCATAAATAAACACTACAATCAGACAACATTAATGGCTGAAGAATAAATCCAAGATAAAGCTGAAATAAGATCAATAAATCACACTTAGTATCGCCTCCATTCAAGCACTCTGTAGAAACATAATGTTCGTTCAGCAACTCCAACCAAGTAATAATCAACTCACCGTCAATGAATCCTGTCGTCTCGACCACATAGTCCTCGATTTCGCCGAAGATGTCGTTGATCTTCTTCTTGGCACGGACGAAAATCTGCAACGGCGAGACATCGTTGTGACCGGTGGCGGCACCGCCGGCAGTATGCAGACCCCGGGGTGATGTAGTGGCGTCAAGCAGCGCCGCCGCGTCGTAATTGGAAGCAGACCCATTCGAGCCCGTCACCAGCGATAGGGTACGGTTGAGATAAGCGGCCATTTGATTTGTTTTTGTTAATGTTCACGCGTTTTTTTTTTCAAGTTCGTATGTTTCCGATGCAGTTAGTTTAAGGTTTATCAGGACGCGTCGGAGTTGTATTTTCCGCGAGATTACGCGAATCGATCGATTTTCACGTGTATGTTACGTTCGAATAGGGATGGCGACGAAAGCATATTAGTAGCAAAAAGAAGCTGATTAGATAGATACACGTGTAATTCGTCTTTGTTTCGAATATTTTCCTACAACAAACACATTTCAGAGAAAAAAAAAAAGAAAGACACAAGTTGGCTCAAAAACGTTTCTGAAAAAACTGATAAGTTGTTTTTAAATGCCTTGATGTATAAATCAATTGCGACGAAATAATCTGACTAGGCTGAGGGATGATACTGTGCACTATTAATCGATAACAACCAAAAATACACTTGCTAACGCCGTGCTGAGTTGCTCTCAGTTAATCCGGCCGTAGTCTCCTGCTAATAGCGGTACTTTCTATTTTTTTCTGGCAACTCAAAGAAATAACTGAAAGTAAACGCAAGAAATAAGAAAACAATGATTAATTTATACGGGAAAAAGTTTCGCAGGTTTTCAAATTATGACGGAATGACAAGCTAGAGGTAGATGTGGCGTGATGTAAGCTGAGTGTTTTTTTATCAGTAACTAAAAGAAAGCACTTCTTATTACGGAATAAAAAACAAGAATTACGTTTCAGGCATAAAACCAAAAAGACGACTGTGGATGAAAATAACACAAGAGACTACGGAGTTTTTACATTCTTCCTTTCTACGTACCTGCTTCGACTCGGACATAGCGTACAAGTTGCGATGTTTCCTATCCGTGTACTAGTGCATTTTCACTGACCCGGACAAGAACTTTTATCCACTGAACTTGGCTGATTTGCACAAATATTCTTCAACAAGAAAATAGTCCAAAATTAAGTCGAAATACAAGAAACAATGTACTATTTTTCTTCTGACAACATGCGTGATGTAACTTTTCACAATCAGCAGGATGGTATCAAAGGAAAATTGAGAAAATGTCATTAGTGACAGATCGGCAAAGCTACACGCTCATGCAGATCAACCCAAATTTGAGTAAGAATAATTTAAAATTGCAAAAAACTGATTGCACGGTTAATTTGGTACCCTCATTTTAAGACTTTATCAAGCATAACTTTCCAAATAGACGTATCTAACATTTGATAGGAATTGAGAAAAATGCTAGGAAAAATGAGGTGGAAGTTTCAGATGCTTTCATTAAATCCTATACGCAAAGAAAAACCGCAGTAGAAACTACCCTTTCGAGAGTTAAATTGAGCGCAAGCACCAACAACTTTCACCTGACTAAAATGCGTTTGATTTTACCATGCCTGCGATTAGATCAACCATGGTGCAGTTGATATCGATATGAGGTCTGTCAAGTATACCACAAACGTTGAAGGTTTTACCATAAACATAGTAAATTTGATTGAAATTTCAGGGTAGTTTTAAAGATAGGCGTATTCGGGTAAAATGGTAGTTTCTACTACAAGATTTTTTTCTGTGTATATAATTGTACCTCAAGTTTTATTCAATTCGTTCATTCTATGATGTTTAAATAATATTAAAAGAAGTAGAAATCCTGATTTTCATGCGCTTTTGCCTCGGCTTTCGCTCTATTTTAGAGAAAATTTACCCCCCAGACCATTAACATACACCTTGTTGGATACGTCAGTGTGACATCTTGCTTGTAACATACACCAGTTGGATACGTCAGTACTTCAGAACGTTTAGCACTTGCGTCATGGCAGATACATCAGGTATAATTTTTAAGCGCAGATACGTCGGCTTGCTGTGTGGTGTATCTGAACTATTTGCATAATATTTATGAAGATCAGACAGGTCGCATATCAAATTTGGCTCGCATAACTCAATAATTCTGATAATATTATTTGGCAATTGCTACTACATTAAGGGTGTTATTAACAGGATAGAAAGAAAAACTCGATTTGTTCACAGGTCCTTTTGAAAAGTTATGCTTGATATTTTCACTTTTTCAAGATTCTACACTCCCTTTACATTTAACTCAATTTGATTGATTTGAATCATCTTATTTGATTACCATGATCGATTATTCTCATCAAATTGTTGTTTTGAAGGTAACTTGTCATCAAATCTGCTGCAGTTGCGTGAATCAAACTATTACAGTTGCACTGCTAGAAACGCATTGTTGCCGAAAAAGATTTGAATTTCGTGTTGAAAATAATTTAACTCTAGATTTCACTACTTTACAGAGTTGCCAAAAAAAACGCCTAATATTTGTTCCACATGGTTATATTCACCATAAAATGTGGAACAAATATGAGCTTTCAAAAATTTGTATCAAAACGAGGAGTGCATAGAAAAAAAAGTTATTGACGCTAACGCTAAGAAGTTCATTACCTTTGAAGGAAAAATATAAAAAATGGGGGTTAGGTCTGACGAGAAAGGTCTACCCAACAAACAAACGAAAGCAGTAAATAAGCATACATGCTTTATTAAAGGTGAATTACGACTTTCGTATCTAAATAAAATATCTGGCTGAAATAAAAGCTGAATAACTATGTTCCCAATTGAAATATTAACATTAATTCAAGTGTTTCATTTTGTTTGAATAACATGTTTAGTAAAAGCTATTTTAGTATTTATGTGTAACTAAATTTACACAGTTCAACAAAGAGATAAATAACAGTTTATAAATCCGTTTAAACATCGTTTGTATAGCCTAGCTTATAAAACCTGATATTGAATAGAATAATAGCTGTAATGTACATCACTATTCAACTGATTCAATTTTAAGCTGAAGAAAAATAATACTAAAGCTTTACACAGGTGTCTTAATTGACTTTTATTCAACTACTGAACAATTAGTTGAAATACAGTTTATGTCTCTTATGCAACTACTTTTAACTAGCTTTGCCAATTAAACCTTATATTTAGCTGAATAATAGCTGTGGTTTAAGCCAATGGTCATCAAAATAAACTACAATTAAAATAAAAGTCGTTTAAATGCCGTAGTAAAGCGTCCGAAGTGTTCGTAATTTTGGTTGCTAAATATTTCTTCTTCAACTTCAAGTTAAGCTGGATTACTGACAAAATGTTATAAATAATTGAATGCCTATATTTTCGTTTATGAGTTGTTCATTTTTGGTGCCGGTGAAAAAGTATTGACCTGTTTTCAAGAGTCGAAATTATAGTCAACTGCTTGTAGCAAATAGCTCACAGGCTAATCTTAACATTACCTATCCGAATAGAAAGCGAAGTGTTAACATTGTCATATCCTTCCATCGTCTCTTGTTCAACATGCCCTTGTCAGTAATGCAAGTAGTAGAACCGAACATCGAATATCAAAACTTGTGTACAACTTGCTAATTCAGACGTTTAATAACAACATTTAGAAGGTTCATTTGAGCACTGATGTTGCTTATTAACAGACAACGCTATAAATAGAACATCAATGTAGCTCAATCAAAGCATCACTTCTGCTACTATTCAAAATATAACATTGAGCTTATATAGACGACTCGTTTATAGTTCATTCGATTCTAAGATAGCGCAGTGGGAATGTCACGTAGTTGAGGATACGAAGGTTGATGGTTCAAGTCTCGCTATTAAATGTTAATAAACAAATGTTACATAATGTTTCTGTTAATGTATATGTGTAATAATATCAAACCAAATATGCTTTAGTATGAAATGTCTGTATCGTTTGGAAAATCATACAAAAAAAACTAAAGAAAGTTATATGAGATTTGTTAAATAAAGTCGAACAAAAGTTCTATAAAAGACAACACAGCTTTTTTGATAAGCTTGATAATGTTGAAGAAAAATTTCGGCATGACTTTTAATTAACAAGGATAGAATATATTATCCTTTAAAAAACTCGCTTAGCTAAACAAAGGTCACTTTTACTCTCGGAATCAGCCTCAAGTTGTGTGCAGCACTTAAACAGCAGTTATTCAATTATCAGCTGAACTCCATTGCTGCAAATTTGCTTCTTAAGCATCTGCAATTGCCAATGTCCAAAAGCACTTGGCGACAGCTTAATAACTTCTCCAAATTTGTGTGAACAATGCCTGAACAAAAGCAGTGATTGAAAATAGTTCAGAGATTATTCAACACACTGCTGAATTAAATCGCCAAAATGATGTTTATTTAATGAGTGATTGTTTGTTGGGTATTTAGTTTTCAATAATAATAAAAATCCTTGTGTTTTAATTTCCGCTGTAAACCTTTTTTTTTTCATTGAGTAATATCCGAAAATTACACTTAAACTTTTATATCACTTTCTTTTCGTCGGCGACTATGAAGTTGTCTCTTTACATCGACCAAATTACATCGATGCAGCAGTGCATCATTTTAATGTGTACAACGAGACAACCTAACTTTACACAACCGATGGAATGACTTATGTGCATCTGATTCTGTGTAATAGTCCAGGTAATATTCAACAACTGTTTTTGCTGTGTTGTTCATACTACAGAGTTATAACAACAATCAATATGCAACTAGCGATTTGAAATTGGTTCACTGTTGTAGAACCCCGTGGTCCGAAGTACACCTTGAAGTCAGCACCTTGCTATACATATTTGCGCCTTTGTTTTGATTTGCTGTGTTATTTTGACAGAATATTTGAGAGTGTGTTCGTGTGAGTTCATTATGAGGGGCGCATTATTGAGCTTGGGATCGAGCTTGGGACCGATGTGCTAGTACTGACTGAGCCAAGAAAAAAATCGTATTTGTTCGGGACCTTCTGGTCTTAGGATTAGTCTATGGTTATAACATGTTATAACGATCGTCAACAAGAAATTCAACATCAAGATTGGCTTATAACATGTTATAACTGGTCAGTCTGGTCAGTGTTTTAAACACCGGCCATGTTATAATTGTTTGACAACCGTTAGAGAACGTCTATTAATTATGTCACGCAAAAAGTGACTTTTTATACCCCTCCCCCCCTTGTCACTTTTTTGTGTGGACTATTTTTTTTAGGATTAACACGTTCCCCCCCCCCTCCCGCCTTACTTCGTGACATAATTAATGTACCTTCCCTTATAACATGTTAATACTCTGTAGTCTGAACAGCACTCACCGAAATAATCTTTAAGATTACATTATGATTTTTGGCAAAGGAAATAAGTATGAACTTCATTAATTTGTCTTATACTTGGTACAGACATACAACGTACAGCGTTGTACGAACTGTCAAATACTTTAATCCAGTACCGAAAAACACGTACTAGACTAAAGGAGTACAACGCTGTACGTTGTATGTCTGTCCCAAGCATTATGAAAGATAATGATGAAGAAAAAACAAAATTATGGAAAACCTGGATTCGAACCTTGAACGTTGATGTTATGGGTCCAGTGACTTGACCACTTGTATATATCAAAACTTGTAAACAGGAGAGCTCAAAGGCGTACAAGAACACCGTCGTTTGAAACAAAATTTATTCATAAGTCAGATTTATGAGATTTCAAAGCATTGTTCATAAGTCGAACTTTATGAAGGTTTTAAGTTCATTTGCCTGAGTGAAGGCAATAGGATTATCATAAGTTGACTTCTTCGTTTTTATTGTTTTACGGGACTTTTATCATACAGGGGTCATTCGTTCCGGTATCATAAATTGAGCCCGAGCTTGAACCTTATAGAGCATAGCAAAAAGATCAATTATTTTTGATTTCAATAAATATCGTATGAAATCGAAAATAATTGATCTCTTTGCTATGCTCTAAAAGGTTCAACTTATGATAATCCTATGGTATACTTCTCGGACTCTCCGGACTCGTAAGGTGCACCTCTTGGACTCTCTCCGAAAAAAAAATACAAAGTGTGTAGTATACTATCCATTCAAACACAATATAAATTTCATATTGCGAATTCGTTTTGATCAGTTCCAAAACTCGGATGGATATCCGCAAGTGAATCGGCTTGTTGTCGTTTGGCTTGTAAGTGTGTATGGTTTTTTGTAACTCGTATCGGATTGAGGTTTGAACTGACAATAAGTTTGGGTATCGCAGGTTGGAACTGGTTCCAACTAGAGTCCCTAGAAAGAGTCACGACAAGAAGAACTTGCAACACTTATTTCGATTAGTTCTCATTTTGCGTGCATGTATAATTCAGATAGGATGCTCGATAGGTAGCTCCGATAGGTAGATATAGTTCCAACCTAGGTTCAAAAACAAATTTATCAATGGAAGCAGCATGTGAGGTTTTCATACGATAGCCGTGTTGAGAATATTCACTATGGTTTGATCTGATTTGCGTTCATCCTTGGTAGAAACACAGAAACGCAGAGACACCGATTAACATCATCACAAACCTGCTCTCAAGGTAGGTAATAGCAAAAATTGTTGTCAGAAATATACCAGCAAATTGCAGACACGAACGCTCAAGTAATAGACCGGCCAACGTAGGTCTGGCACAGTTGATGCTCAAAACAACTGTCAAATCGTATGGGAAATGCGAGGAAATGTTCGTTTTGGAGATGTGAGGAGTTTTCATACGATATGCGTATTGAGAATATTCACTATAGTTTTGATCTGATTTGCGTTCATCCCTTGGTAGAAACACACAGAAACGCAGGCACCGATTAACATCATCACAAACATATCAAGGTAGAGTAACTAACTTGAGTGTTGTCAGAAATATACCTTAGGTATGAACTTGTAGACACTCAAGTAATAGACCGGCCAACGTGAGTCTGGCACAGTTGATGTATCCAAAACAACTGTCAAATCGTATGGGAAATGCGAGGAAATGTTCGTTTTGGTGGCATGGTGGCATGTTGTCCGGTCTATTACTTGAGTGTCTATAGTAGAACTGACAAAATAAAAAAGCGTACTTTTCAAATTGTCTGATGAAAATTTTAACTAGATAGAGGAGTATTTTCTTGTAGATTTTTATTAGTTTGTTTATTTCTCTCTCTTTAATATCGAATTCGTTTTTGAACATATAGGTTGGAACCAGTTCCAACCTGCGATACCCGAACTTATTACCTGTGCTAACCTCAATCCGATACTAGTTACAAATAAAACCATACGCACTGACGTTTAATACACAACAAGCCGACCCAGTTTTGATACCCGATCCAGTTTGAAACTGGATCAAAAGCGAATTCGCTATAAGTATGGGTTACCGCCAAAACACAATGATAATGGAAACGGAACGGAAAACGGCAATTTTGACAGTTGCTGCAAATGACTTCGATACGTCCAATTAGAATCGGCTTCGATCTAGCCTGTTTTCTTTCCGACAAGCAGGCATACTCAGATCGGGCTTTGCCGTTTTCCGTTTGCGTTATCATTGTGTTTGGGCCATTAAGCATGCTTCACTGACAACGACTGATTCGGTTGATCTAAGAACATAACAGAACGTAAATTTCAATTTATACTCGAATTTATATCAATTCATCGATGAGCTTGTCCGTCTGTCCGTAATTATTAACCCAAAAGTGGGTAAAATAAAATCAACGTATAGTTTTGTTTTTTTTAGAAAGCGCTAACGTTTCTTACATTGACAGTGCTTCAAGGACAAGAGAATCAAAACAAAATATAAAAAGGATTTTATTTATTCTGAAAACGTGCATTATTTGCAATGAAGTATTGTTGCACGTAATTTTGTTCACGAAATAACACAAATTTGCAATGTTAAAAACCATAAACGTGTTAGTTAACACCAGGGCTAGTTTTGCAACAGTTCCACGGGTAGCAGCAAGCACAGCGCGGAAGCCAATAATTACCTGCAAGCGAACCCAGCACAATCTATTTGCGGAGGACGTTCAACTTGTCGGTGGAGGTAAAAAATTCGGTGATGTCCCTCTAGTCTCCGATGGTTGGCGACACCGAAAGTCAGTTGGTGATTACTTTATTATTCATCCGGTTCAGCAGTCATTCGAAACGCACGCCTTGAGTAATGAACGATTTCAGAATCTCGGCATACGTCCTGAGCTGGTGGAGAACTTACGGGAGCGGGGAGTCCTCTATCCAACCCTGTATCAAGCAGATGGAATTCCAGCGGTTTTAGGCGGAGGTCATGTACTATTGGCGGCTGAGACGGGTTGTGGTAAAACTTATACATATTTATTGCCTATAATTGAGCAAATTTTAAGGAGAAAGCTGGATGGAGGCACGAGAGAATTCAATACGCCTTTGGTGCTAGTGCTAACCCCAGGAAGAGAACTTGCACAGCAGATTGGACGAATTGTTGAAGGACTGGTGCGAGGATTGAACATCAAGTCACGTGTACTGTTAGGAGGCCGAACCAGACAGCATATGACGAATCCTTATTTTGAGGATATAGACATTTTGGTATCCAGTTTTGGGGCGATAAGCAAACTTATATCAAGTGGAATCTACCGAACGGACGCCGTGCGCTGGATGGTTTTGGATGAAGCGGACACACTACTAGATGATAGTTTCAACGCAAAACTCTTGCATTTCATGAAACGGTTCCCGTTCCATAAAAACCATCTGCAGGACATGGGGGAAAATATTCAAGGGACACAACTGGTTCTTGCTGCTGCGACGATGCCTTCTAACATGGACGAGCTGCTGGGTCGGATAGTAAATGTTGAAACTATCGAAGAAGTGGTTAGCCCTAATTTGCACCGATTGTTGTCTCACGTCACGCAGCGATTCATGCGGATCAGAAAGTCTGATCGGCCACAGGTTTTGCTAGATCTAGTGAAAAAGGATGTCGTGCGAAGTCGCCCAATTATTGTATTCAGCAACAAAACTCAAACCAGCGATTATGTTTCGATACACCTGAACGAAGCTGGGATTCCCTGTGTAAACTTGAACGGCGACATGCTGCTCAAAATTCGGTTAGGACAGTTCGAAAAATTCCAACAAGGGGAAGTGAATGTCCTTTCGACGACCGATGTCGCTAGCCGGGGACTGGATACGACCCGGGCTGGCCACGTAATCAATTTCGATTTTCCGTTGTATGCTGCTGACTATATTCATCGCATTGGCCGAATAGGGCGGGTGGGGAGCAGAAACGATTGCCTGGTAACCAACATCGTATCCAATCAAGCGGAAATCGGCGCAGTACAACGGGTGGAGTATTCTGCAAGGACAAACAATCCCCTCGGCAACGTGGATGCCAACGTGAAAGGTATAATTCGGCGGAGAATTCAGCGAACTTTGGATCAGGGTGCGTAAATAGCTGTGCCGAATGAGATAAATACATGTAGTAATATGATTGTTGAAGAATAGCATTATTTTTCCGAAAAAAACAATCCATGCTTTGAAATTTGTTTCGTTTTGGGAGACTATCTAGATTCGGTTTGTATCTTTGATGAAACGTTACGTAGCCTGTGCGAACGTGCTCCACAGGGTATATCGAATGTAACGCTGTGCGCCGGGCTATTTCGACTTTACGATAACCTTCAAAACGAACGGTGGCAAAGGAAAAACGTCAAAATCAGCAGAAACAGCCATGGCTGTTTTTATCAGTCTTCTTCATTCGTGCTCACAAACGCAAAAGTAGTGCGATCCTGTTGTTTTTATTGCATTTATTTTCTGTTAAATATACGACATTATTAATCTTAGTTCGAAGGAACTACGGTGTAAACCAAACTAACGTAAAGTGCTAACTACCATACTTGAAATTTCTCTCGTTGACATCGCCAACCAAAACATAGCCTCAAGATGACTTTCGTTTCGCTTCGGCTTATGGTAAAAGCCTTTCATCAACCGGTTAGGTAATGATTTTCTCCCATTATTCTGTGCCTGCCGCATATGTCGGGAAGAATAATGCGCAATTATGATAACAATGATTACAACTGCCGTTATCGGAAATTACAGAGCACTCTCGACCACGGCGGCCCTAGCCCGGGATGGATCGGAATCATGGCTCAGCAAATTGTTGGTTCGCAAGATTGAACCAACCAAAGAATCGCACAGTCGGATGTTGAGCGATAAGGAGATTATCTACGAGCTGCACACGCACAATATCCGACCGGACTCGGTTGGACACTACATGGAAAATTAGTGAGTTTAACTTTCTGACGAGCTACTAGTTGTTGTGTTTAAGTAAAAAAATGAAAAAATGCAAACAGTCAGCATTTGCTTATCTGGCATTGGTTATAAATAGAAATATGCATGGAATGTGCATTTCTTTCTATGAATTAAATAGGTATGGAATTGATTTGGTGTTATTCTCGGATTAAATCCCGACCATCCAGATATTTTCAGAAGGAATTACACGAGTTTTGTCGAGCTGAAAACTTCAAGTACTTCAACTTTGAAGCGTGCGTAACCCGTTAGCAATACCCACAAAAGTTTTACTGGGTTTCGTGGAAGTTCCACGGTGGAACCTTTGCGGGTTTGATGAGTTGTGTGCGTTTTCATGCAGGCTTGATAAAACTGGTGCTACTTCTTCTAGGCATTTTGATGTTATTAAAAGAGTAAGTTAGTACGAGAATCACAATCATCCATAAATGGTATTGAAAGTGAATTCAAGCTGGTGCCTACCGCCAAATATTTCCAATTATTCTTGCAAAGAGTTGGGGCCACTCACAAAGTGGTAGTGGTTTTTCTTTGCAAAAAAAAAAACATTTTCAATTTGTATAACTACATTCTACACACTATTTGACTTCCAATATCTGCTTCAAGCACGTTGAACGCACTGAAGAGCAATATTTTCTAATCCATTGAACTGCCCTGGGATGCATAATTGACGTAACCACCATCGGTATGATTGTTGAGAAAACGCGTTTTTCCTGGTTTAAGCTGAAATGCAATGTACACTAACAGTTATGGACACATGTTCTGTATGAAGTTTTACTAATAAAAGTAGACCAGCAAGATAATTAGAATAGTTTCATATTTTTATTATCTTTAAAACGCATACGCCAACTTATGCGATTAAACAGGCATATTACTGAACGTTTATTCTCATTGTTTTGCGTAAAAACCAGGCTGCCATGTTCTGCATAATATGTCGTACATTAGGCTCTCGCCGGTGGCTTCAAGAATACCAACGAAAAGTTTCAACCAACGAAGCTCCCATTTGAGTTTGCCGATATCTACCATTGGAAAATGTTCGACTCTTTGAAAGAGCGTCAGATGAAAAAAAGCAAGAATGTTGCAGTTACAGTTTCCACTGGTGTTGAGGTGTTGAGAGACCTGAACAAAAAATTTACCCAACTGGGGCAAGAGGAGTGCGAACGTTGTCTAGGAAGGAGTATCAACAACGAACGAAGTTCAATACTTAAGTCGTTTTTGTTGGTTTATTGAATGCTTTGAAGAAAAAGGAATCAGCTCGCAGTTCATTTTATGGCTGCATAGATGGACATAAAATTAGAATAAGTAATGCATTTTGGAACCTGTAGCTAATCCATTGAATTAAGATCGGAAGGGAATTGGAAATATGCCTTCTTTGTAAGACATAGTATGGTGGAAAACCATTTGCCGAAAAAGACGTGGCCGATGCTACCATTCTACCAGAATACCCTTTCGTGCCTGAAAAAAGTCGATCGCCTAGCATTTCCCTCATTTGTTAACTGGATATATATATATATATATTTTTATATATATATATATATATATATATATATATATATATATATATATATATATATATATATATATATATATATATATATATATATATATATATATATATATATATATATATATATATCCCCTTTTTCAATAGCATTTGAAAGTTAATTAAAAACCAAAACATAATAATTTTTTTTTTATTAATGATCGGAGTTGCTTTTTGAAAATTTCCAAGTGATAATGCCGGAAGGATTAGTCTATAGTTACCGAATAAACACCGGGCTTTCGAAATCAACTCACATAATCTTCTTGAACATTTTTGGGATTCAGTATCAGCCAGTGTACGCGTTTTGTTGTCCAGGTATTGTTAAAGTCCGTGTTTTTGTACTTGTCCGTGTCATTATATCGTTAGTAAAATTCTTGTCAGCGCAATTTTTGGTATCCTCGCAATTTCATATAGTACAATATATTATTGGCTCAGGTACTAGCACACCGGTCCCAAGCCTAATGATTCGTCCCTAGGACCAGGGATGCCAGATTTTTTTTTCAAATGTCTGTTCTAAAAATTTGAAAAGTCTGGGAATGCCTATAAAAGTCTGTAAATTTCTTTTTAGAAAATTAGACTTCTTTCAACGAACAGACGTAATAAGAGAGCGAGTTATGTCATTATCACTTTTTGTGTGATTATGTAAACATGTCTGCATCTATTTCTTCGATTGTATGCAATCTTACACTATTGTTTCATATTTTTAAAGTGACACTGAAGCTAAGCATTCGCATAGATGACACGATTTTCAATAAATTTTTCCCCCCTGTAACGCTCTTTCCAGTTTTGTATTTTAATATCAAAATTTAGTTTTCGTTTGATAAATTTAACAGGCTTTGTTTTGATTCAACAATAACAATTGATGATGTGTACCACATTTTAATATGGTGTCATCATCACTCATGATCATCAATATCATTATGGGCATATGAATGATTTTTGTATAGACTGCTTCTTCGGTTAGTCAGTGATTATCTCTTAAATTTCAGCGAAACTCTCTCCTAATCTTCTGCAAGGCTCTTTGCTTTATTCTGGGAAGTTTCCTCCTGAAATTCAGGCAAAATTCCTCATGAACTTCTTGACAGTCACTCCTTATTTTCTTCGAAATTCACATTTAAGAACCCAACCTTACCTTCCAGAAACATTTGGTAATTTTTTTGCCTGAACATAGTAACTTTCTAAACTTCTGATAAGTCCTATCCTGAACTACGAGAAAAGTTACTGCAAAACTTTGAGAAAGTACTCTCCAGAATATCTTGGAAAATCTTCTTAACTTGTTAGAAGTTTCTTCCTGAACTTCTGAGAAGTTCTTCTGCCGAAATAATCTCTTCTGAACTTCAGGGGAGTATTCTCCTGAACTTCGGAGAAGTTTGTTCCTGAAGTTCTGAAAAGTTTCTTCCTGATTTTATCAAAGGAATCTACCATAACTTCTGGAATTTCGTGAACTTCGAGAAATTCTCATTCAGAAATGCTGGAATGTTCGATTAGGAACTTTATGGATGCTATATTTTTTGTAGCTTGTGCTAACGTAAGAACTTAGTACACACGAGAGACGCGTTTGTTTGTAGAACTTTCCCCTAAACGAAAAGAAGTTCTGGTTCATGCACGCTTCCGTCACTAACAGATATGCTTCGATGTGGTTGGGTGGTACTCGCTTCCGCTCTAAAGATAAACCTTCATCGTCTGAAAAGTCGGGAATTTATCAAATACCCTGCAAAAACTGCAATGCTGTATACATTGGTCAAACTCGGCGAAAATTAAAAGTTCGCCTAAGAGAACACAGAAATGCGGTGGATAACCAACGAGTGAATGATTCGAGTGTGGCTGCACACGCTGTTAACCTTACCCACTGTGTGGATTGGGAAAGCTCAAAATTAATTAAAAATGTAAGGAAACCGTCACAACTGAACGCGTGGGAATCAATGTACATCGCCACCTCCGACAACCCTCTGATGAATGAAGACGATGCGCCAATAATTTCCTCTCTCTTTCATCTGACGAAACTGGAATCCCAGTAGAATATTGTTTTTCTCCTCTCGACGTGTATTGTAACACAATATGAATACTTGTTGTAGTATTGTACATCGTAACCAGTCGGACATCGTCCTGTAGATGGGCAACATCTAGCCCGAAACCGGTCGACTAAAAAGGTAAATTTAAATCCCTTTTTATGTTTTGTAAGAACAATAAGTGTTGTGTCCTGTCTCGCGTCGCGTCTCTCGTGTGTTTATGGATGCTCTCTAGCACTTTTGGGCAGTTTCAACTAAACTTTTGGTCTCTTCGCAGCTTCTGAGAAGTCCTCTTGTGAATTTCCAAACTTTTCATTGGGCCCATACGGAACTGAGAGGAAAATTTGTTACTGAAATTTGTTCCTGAAGTTTCTTCCTGGACTTCTGAGAAGTCCTCTTCTGAAATTTTGGGAAGTTTTCTCAAGAACATTGAGGAAGTTTGTTCCGGAACTATTGGGAAATTTGTGCTCAAATTAAAAGGGAGTACCCCCAATGCTTCTGGAAAGTTCCATTCTTTTCTCTCTTAAGAATTTTGAAAAATCCTTATTCTGAAATACAGAATGTTCTCCTCTGAGCTTTGGAAAAGCTGCCAAGCACTTCTAGGAAGTTCCAACTAACCTTTCGAGAAGTTTCTTCCGGAACTTCTGGGAAGTTATTTCCTGAACTTGTGAGAAGTTCTTTCCTAAACATCTATGACGCATCATCCTGAGGATTTTATTTCCTGATTTTTTGAGAAATTATAGGTTGTGCTCTTCCCGTCTGAAATTTGGGCATTTTTTATTCTGAACTTCTGGGAAGTTCAATCTTGATTTCTGGGAAGAACTCCAAATCCTCTGAAAAATTCCAAACTTCAGAGAACTTCTGAAGCTATGATAAGTCCTCTCCTGATTCTTGGGGAAGTTCTGTCTTGAAGTTCTGGTAGGTATGATCTTGAACCTCGGTAATTAATTTTTGAAGGTTCTTCTTGCATGAACTGCTTGCTCCCAATACTTCTGAGAAGTTTCTACCTTACCATATGAGAAGCTTTTTTTTCGAGGAAGTCTCTAAATTTCTCAAATTTAATTTTATTGTTATGTGCCTTAATTTTGGTTGTGACTTTGACAGTAATTTTTCGCATGGGTTTGAACACGCGTTTCTTCGAGGATTTCTACTTTAAGTGATACCTACGATATATTAAAATATTTCAACAAAGATTCTTACGTTATCTACTATATCATTCAGATCCTCGTACGTTTTAAATCCGAACTTCAGAGAATACCTTTATTTGAAATTTAAAAAATATTTCAAATGTCTGTAAAATTCTGCTACATAAATAAAATGTCTGCTAAATGTCTGCATCGTTAAAAAAGTCTGCAATAAAAATGAAAAGTCTGCAAATTTACAGACATGTCTGTGAATATGGCATTCCTGCCTAGGACCACAACTCACACCAATGCACCCTCAAATATTCTGTCAAAATAACATGGCGAATCAAAACAAAAACAAAGATACTTGTACCAAAAGGTAAAGAAAAGCGTGCATGGCATGATGCAGACTGCAAGGTGTACTACAACAGTGAACCAATTTCAAATCACTAGTTGCGCATTGATTGTTGATGTAACCATTATCTCCCTTATTCTACGCTCCCAAATGGAACAAACTATTTGACGCTAGACTCACCGGGAAAATAAGCTGCTCTGTTGGACATGGATATTCGTGCGCTGTCTTTTAACAAATAAAGCTATGTTCATTTGGAATCAGGAATAATAAAATCATCTGTATCTCGGTAACGGATTGACGTACAAATAAGTCTAAATAAATAATTCACTGTACTTTAAAAGCTAGTATGCAGCTCAGAAGTAATGGGCATTAGAATATAACAAGCAATGGTCAAGAAATGCTTTTCCTGTCGGAATTACTTACCTTGTATGCAGCTGAAAAGGAGCGCAAACGTCGTAACGTTAGTAACGCCTGCTCATGTAATTTAAATGGCGCCATCCGTTCGATTATTCCACAAGGAAAACTGTCGTTTTACCCATACTGGAGCAGTTGTCAAAACTACTTCGGTAGAAATGGCAAAAATTACTTCAGGTCTTTACACACAAAGAATAATGATTGATAGAATTAAAAGAAACATTGCTAAAATTGAAAAGTAACGTTGGTTCTTTTTCGTAGAAAGCGGTTTGCTTTTGTAACAAAAACGTTCAAACGATCAAATCAAAATTTTCCTGCTTGGTACATTTAAAAGTTGAAACATTCAAAACGAATTGTAGAACTGTCAAATCGAAATCGTCGCATCGTTGAAAATGAAAGCAAATAAGTTTTATTTCATAATAAACTTTCAACAAGAAAGTGTCGTATAATAAGAACAAAAATATGGCATTTGGATTGAAATAAAAAATAGTTTTAACATTAAAAGGTTTATTTTTAGATAAATTGTAGAATTTTCAATCCGAAAGCGTGGCATGAAAGCAAATTATTTTTAATCAAAAATTAATTCTCAAGATTATGTTGTCGGGCAATTAAAATTATAGTATGATGTTTAGATTGAGTTAACAGGTAGTCTGTCTGACTGATTCTTTATAGCACATAATTGCTATGGATTCTTATATGTAAGTCGTATAATGTCATCCACATTCGTTCACTCGAATGGCATTTCGCATTCGTCCATCCTCAAGCAGTTCTAACAACATCTCGGCTAAAGCTGCTCCGAATGAACTCCCAAATGTGACCGATCAGCAATTGTAGCAAATCTTTCGGTAACCATTACCATTCTTCGCCTGGAAATAATATAATCAAAAGAATTACCCACTTTCCGAAGCTTTTAAAATCGAAGTAAAGTAGAAGAAGTAAAGTACAACACTTTTAATAAAACAAGATTTATTTTTTATGTGTACTTGTCAGCTGCATACTAGGCTTAAGGAATAAATATCAATACAAATCATTTCTCTTCGTTTCTAATGTAAATTCGCACTTTTTCTTTATTTCAACTTCCGTGGCACATTTGTTCCACATTTTGGTCACCTGAGTCGCGCCCCGAGCCGTTTTTCAACTTTTCTTAAGCTTGCGCTTCATTATTGCCCAAAATCTGTCGATGAGCCGGAACTGCGGGCAGTTGGGTGTGTTTATGTTTGTGTCGATGAAATCTACGTTATTATCGCAGTACCACTGGATGGCTTCCCGGATGTAGTGGCAACTCGCCAAATCTGGCCAAAACTTCACAGGACCTTTATGAGCTTTAATGAAAGGTAGTACACGGTTTTCGAGGCATTCTTCCTTGTACAGCTTCGAGTCCATCGTTTTATTCGTCACGAACACTTTGGTCTTTGCTCCGTAGCTGCATATCCTTTGCCAAATCATCAGTTTTTTTTGGCAAATTTGTACATAAAAGGAAACTTAAACTTCAAAGGATCATCTCCGCAGGATCCTCGTGCCGTCGCCATATAGAATTTTTGGCCAGGAAGCTGTCCGAAATCCATTTTGACGTAGGTTTCATCGTCAATGAGCAGGCATTCTTGTTACTTCGTCAAAACCTGCTAGTACAATATCCGAGCTCGAGTTTTGGTGCCGAAACTCTGCTTCAACGTTCTGTTTGGTTGCTTGCTGGCTCGAAAAGAACGGTATCCTGCTCGCAAACGAATTCTTCGAACGGTACTGCAAGCAGCAGCGTGTTTTTGTGCGATTTCATTATCTGATAGTCCAGGGTTGGCTCTGACGGTTCTCAACACCTTCTGGTTCAGCTTGCGGTCATATGTTCCACTACGACGTTTACCTTGAGGCACTCGATCCACGCTCTTTCGCTCCCTAAAACATTTGAGCACATTATACACGGTACATCTGGAATAACTTTTGACTCACTGCACGAAACACCGTGAAATTTATACCACAGAAAGTGGGCGTCTAGGTAAACAAACCGCTGTTAAGTAATTCTTGCAGCGGTTACTTTCCGTGCCGCTGCAACACAAGAAATGATTCCGGATTCTAACTGAACAAAACTTTACGCATATCAAGCGCTCTTCCATCACAAAGGTAACCCTGTTCCTCTAATCGCACGACAAACTTCTCCACAGACTCATCCTCGTTTTGTTTCATGCTCCGGAACACGTACCGATCGTATGGGATACTGGCCAATGGAGCAAAATGTGCATCCAACAGTCGTATGGCTTCCTTGTAAACATCCGAGCCTGCTGGTGCTGGAGCGTCGTGGTCTTCAATTTCGAAGAAGGTGTCTTGGACGTCAGTCCCCGCGAAATGCAGCAAGTAGGATTTTTTCTGCGATGGCAGTGCTATGTAGTTTACCTCCAGGAACAATTCCAACGACCGTTTGCATTTTCTCCAGCAGGTACCAACCGGGGATGTATCAGTTGTGTCAAACGGAGGCTTAGATTCCATGTTTATTTTTTCTTTTCTGCTTCGAATTCACTTTCCAGCGTAGAATTGTCCGTGTACTGGCTTCCTCACAGAAATAAGAGGTTATGTTCACTTTTCGACTGGTTCTCACGTCTGTTTACCGGTGGTTTGGCCTCTCGAAACGTAACAACAACGTTCCCGAATTTAATCTCCCGGTCCGGGCTATTCAATGGTAGAATCCGGAACCGTTCTCCACGAATTTAATACGACGCGGTACCTTTAAAATGTTACGATTGTGAATAAAACACGCGTGTACAGGAAAACGTAACATTAATGAATGGCTCTTCTTAGATACAGTATTGTCAGTTTGCTTGCTGGTTATAAAATCATTACAATTTGAAAAACATTTAAGAATGTCAAAATACAGATAAATTGAGGACGTGTGTTTTATTTTGATCATTTGAATGGACTGAGTTTGCTCATCATTGTAAAGACTAGCTCGCCCGTTGTGCTGTAGGATATTTTTTTAATTAGTTCGGTTATTTATGATGCTTTGACGTGTGTAACACTTTGCGGGGCGGATATTCAAAATTTTTATTTACAATCATTTGCTTTATGGTGTTAGTATGTGGGGCACCAATCAATCATGGCTGGGTCGAGGTTAATGGGTCACAAAATCGTTTGGAAGGGACTAGGCAGGTAACTTATTTAAACTATTATTTGCTGCTTCTGATTCTGACTGCCATCAAGTCCTCGGTGTCTATAGCCCTTTCCTATAGGAGCTAGACGCAGATGGTTGAGCAATTAATTCATGGGCAGGTACAAGTAGCACGGAAACAAGAGGATAGATAGTATAATGGTATAACTGGGACACTTTTAGGACTGGTAACGCTTTTTCCCTCGGGTGTTTGAAGAGGGTACTGACTGGATAGAGCATCCGTCGGACTCGGCCGCTTCCCTTAAGGACATACACAATGGAATCCCTTTATGGCAGGAGCGATGGCTTCCTCATCCACACATGCACACTTTGGGTTTGCTCAACAAAATATGCCAAATTAATCCACTTACCTGCAGTGAATCAATGCCATACTGCTAATAAGACAGCAGAACACAATGGAAGAATCCAGGTTGAAAAAAGAAGACCCCGAGTGGTGATAAATCTGACAGCTCCCATGTTAAAGTATAGGACGAACATTTTAAAATGCTTATAAAAAATTCAAATAAAATTCTAATTAAAAGCGGTTTGTTGTATGATGTAAGAAAAATCCAAAACTACTCAATAAAGACATTTTCAGCAAAATAAAAAATCAATCAAAATAATGCCCCTATTGTGCAGTTTAGGATTTTTCTTACATCATACAACAAACCGCTTTTAATTAAACTTTCATTTGAGTTTATTAGAAGCATTTTAAAAAGTTCGTCCTATACTTTCACATGGGAGCTGTCAGATTTATCACCACTTGGTGTCTTCTTCTTTTTTCAACTTGGATTCTTCTATATTTAATCAGTTTACACTGTTTATTTCAGCCTCCTGGGCTGGTTCGCCACTTGCGTTTATGAAATAGGAACTGAACATTAACGTTTAAAATTCACCAATATTTGTATTCAACTAGATGTATGGCTTAATCTTTAGCTTGCTAATTATGCCCCAGACTCCTCCAACCTTTAAAATGGATTCTTATTTTGAGGCTTTATGCTTTTTTAAGAATGTAGGGAATAATTAAATGGATGTACTGTAATCCACAAAGAAAAATTAAATTACTGGCAACCGTGACCGTTTTCTTCATGATGCACCAATACTATCATATGAGAGCAAAAAAGTGTTTGCACTACTACATGCATGTTGAATACTAAGGATTCAAGGGAGTTTCACCTTAAAGAACGCTTGGCTGGATTTCGACACACATTGACGCCTGGTTGAAACGG
The DNA here is from genome assembly GCA_034211315.2 of Aedes japonicus. NCBI lineage: Eukaryota > Metazoa > Arthropoda > Insecta > Diptera > Culicidae > Aedes > Aedes japonicus. The sequence continues at coordinate 269,793 of JASCZW010001189.1, forward strand.
GTGGAGTAGAAAAAATAACGCAATGCGGAGTGCAAAAAAAGCTTGCTGGGCAGGTAAAAATAGCACGGAAACAAGAGGATAGTATAACTGGGACACAAACGGCGGGAACTTACCCCCTATGTGACGACTTAGGAGGTTTACTGGAATGGGGAGTGATGGCATTACACATCTTAGGTCAGACAAACAAAGGAATTCGTAAATCGCTTGCATGTAGGGAAGATCACGCTTTTTGCCTCGTGGAAGGGTTGTCCATCTCGGGCCACTAGGGTATCCAACAGTCGTGCTCTAAATCTGGCGTGATGCGAGGTGTCATCATAACCGGTTTGGCACCTACAAAATTGCCATCGACGAGGTTAATTCTGTAGAGATGTGCCTAGCGAGTAGTGGTTGGACATAAGTCTTGACATTACACGAATGAAACCCCAACTTACATCGCAGACCTTTGAACCACGATCTTGACGAAAATTTGTAATAATGGAATGTATCCAATGCCCAAGAGAATTACTTGTCTAATCGTTTTTCCAACTTGAAAAGAACTCTGACGTACTAATGGGAAAAATCATCATGTGAAATTCTTCTATCGAATTTCTCGCCTTCTTGTGCGCCCACCTTTGCTAGAGAGTCCGCCTTCTCATTGCCTGGAATTGAGCATTGTGAAGGGACTCATGCAAAGGTAATCCTAAATGATCTTTCGACCAACACACACATCTGCTCCCTTATTTTTGAAGGAAAGTAAGATGAGTGCTTCATTGTTTTCTTCGACCGGAAGGCCTCAATCGAACTGAGATATCTGAGAAGATGAAATAATGGTCTATGGGCATGTCGGAAATCATCCCCAAGGCGAAATCGATTGCTGTCAGCTGACACAACATAAAGTTGTACAAGAACGAATATAACAAAGCAATTTATCCAATGGTTCTCCAATCTGTAGAAACGTAACTTAAACATTGTTCAATGCCAAGCGTTAAGAACTCATATTTTGGAATGGTCTCTCATTGCAGCAAGAAATCCGTGGAAATTGTGTCATCGAAGAAAAATCTTACCATCGAGTTGATCGGCTCCTGGAGTGTGGACGTTGGTGATCTGGACCAGTGCTTGCATCTGTGGCGTTACACCGGCGGTTTCGAAATGGTGGACCAAACCAAAAAGGCCCTCCACGACGATCCAGTAAGTCATTTGCGATATTTTTTAAATTCATGAAAAGGGCCCTATCCTTGTTGATCGATTTTCTCTGCTGTGAATAATGCAACTCATGAGTGATATTTAAAGCGTTTTTTTTCTTTTGCCGACTTATGCTTTGTTCAGAGACTATTGAGTAATCCAGGTAACGCAAAAGTGAGGTTAAATGTCGTAGATGACGCTTGTTTAAAACAGTTTTTTTTCGAGCTTTCTAAGCAAAGTAAATGGCGATAAAAAGATACGAAAATTGACGATAATTACCTTAATGACCAATTCCATATAGTTTGACAAATAGCCAGAAAGTTATCATCTGTTTTTGTTTTAGATACTACGATGCTTAACCTCACTTAAGCTTTTCTTGGATTCTTCAATAGAGTTGTAACAAGATACAAGGCTACCTTGATGACTTTCATCATGTTGATACTTTTTATAACACCCTTGTATCATGTTACAACTTCGTAGTCTAGCATAACAAAGTTTGTTATCAAAATAAGCTGCAAACCGAGCCAAAACTTCGTTTCTACTGATCGATAAGGATAGGCGCTTTTAAACAGGCATTACACGCAACAATGTTATTGAAAATAACAGTTTGACCAATTCTTTACAACATCAATATTTTGATCAATAATTCCCCCTTCGGATCAGTACATTGATGCGTGTGGGGTGCTCGTCTATACAGACGCTCCCTTTACTTAATCCTTTCATGTTTTCAGGACTACGTCAAATTGACCCAGGAACGAGGAACGTACCTTCGCTCGCGCCATCTTCAATACTTGCTCGCGTTCAGCTACTGGCCACAATTGGCACTGCGCGACGGCAAGAACATCTATGAGATCCGTTCGTATCGCCTCAAGCCGGGCACCATGATCGAGTGGGGCAACAATTGGGCCCGAGCAATCAACTACCGACAAAATAACGACGAGGCATTCGCCGGATTTTTCTCCCAGATTGGCCGACTGTACAACGTGCACCATATTTGGTGTAAGTGTTGATTTCGTTCCTTTCAAACATCTTGAGTTACCAGTACGTCGTTTTTCCCACAGGTTATAAGGATTACCAATCACGCAAGGAAACCCGTGAGTCAGCCTGGAGATCTCCCGGTTGGGACGAATGCGTAGCCTACACTGTACCCTTGATTCGTGAGATGCATTGTCGTATTCTGATCCCGACTGAATTTTCGCCAACGCAATAAATGGCCATTTACGTTTACTTCAACCGCAGATAAAGAGATGGGATGGATTTCCGTTGCGTCGCTGTCAATGATATCGCTAGATCGTTTCGATCACTGGTAGTGATGAAAAACACGGCGATTATCTTTGAGTCTACCCATGCGGATCTAAAAGTGCATCTTCTATGTTTAAGTATTTAGGTTTTGAGCAGAATTGGGTTTCGAACAAAAAAAAAACAAAAATAATTATGGAAAAAAAAGTAACGCATTTATAAAAAGATCCACAAAAAAGTCCAAGAGGGATCAAAAAAGTAACGCTGCAGTAGAGAAGCAAAACATACCAAAACGAAGAAGTTCACATGGCAGACACTCTTTATAGGCCCTTATTAAAACTCCTAGTTTCTATGTTCCACTCATTTCTCCACTTTTTTTTAATTGGTCTTTCGAGGTTCTGCCGTTTGATTTTCTGTTATTCTGTGCAGGATCGAAATAAAAAAATGGGCTCATGGACATCTACAACATTAAAACGACAAAGATTTTTCATTAGGGCCTGACAAACTGGCAAACGTAAACAATGGATTTTTTCGCAAATTTCTCGTCATTGAAAACTTGCATAATCAATCCACTACGGTCTTTTCGAAGAGAAAGAGTTCACCGATCCGAAAGAATTGGAGGCTTACATGGGTAGCTTTTGTGTCACGAAAAATTTACGGTCAGTTAGGCCCTAATGAAGAATCTGTGTCGAAGTATGTTCAACAGGTATGCAGAAAAACGTCAACGAAGGAATCGTGTTCATGGTTTTTAGTATGAATTGCTTTTATGATAGTTTATCTTTGTATGTTTTACTAATCAGTTGTTTTTCATTGTTTCAGAATTGAGTAAAAAATATATTTGTGTAGTCAGTAATGAAAATAACACTATCTTTTTATTACATACATACCTTAACAAACAGTAAGATTGTTAACATTTCTCAGATTGCCAAAAGTTGATAATGCGACTTACTTTGCGCGCCCCGGGTGGTGCAAAGGGCCGACTTGAGCCTCTGGGTCTGCCTATGCTGCGATGCCATCCTGGGTTCCAGTGTTTGCAGATTTCGTTTCCAACCCTTCATATGGTGAAGCCGACCCAGCCCCACTTTTGATCCCGAATTCCAGTTGCTATCGGCTTCTGGAGACACAGACAATGGAGCTTAGCATTGTAGGTCCAACCATAAGCCCACCAAGTTCGAATTACATACTGCAGGCATCTGTCGATGAACACCTGCAGCCGTTGAGTGTTCTCCACAGATACACACCACGTGCGCGCGTGTGTGTGTGTGTGTGTGTGTGTGTGTGTGTGTGTGTGTATGTGTGTGTGTGTGAGGGTGTGTGTGTGCGGCAGTCGATCTCGAAAAAACTTGGAATAATGGAATGTAACGGCCGCCCAAGAGTATTAAGGCGGAGCTACAATGGGGAGCGCAACGGCGCGTTGCGGCAGCTTTTGACAGTTATTCCATATATTTTATGTCAAAAACAGCCGCGCCGCGCCGTTGCGCTCCCCATTGTAGCTCGGCCTTTACTTGGCCAACAGAATTGCCAACTTTGAAGAGAACTCTGACGTACTAATGGGAAAACTTCTTCATGTGAAATTCTTCTTTCAAAAAACGCCACTGAAAATAATGTTTCGTTTGTAAAGAAATTTCTTTTTCTACCCCTAACTCATGTTAAATTCCATTTACTTAAACAGTAAAGTAAAGAATCAAAAAGAAATTTCTGCAGCAGTATCCACCTGAAAAAGGTCGGTATCGTGTTCGAAAGAAATTTCTTTTTCTATCCCAAACCCATGTTAAATTCTGTTCACTGAAACGGAAAAGTAAAAAATCGAAAAGAAATTTCGGCAGCAGTATGAAAGAACCTGAAAAGAACGAAAAATAAAATTGGAATTTGTAAGGTTTAAACGGTAACTAATGAGAGCTGTCACTTCTACTTTCGGAAAAATATTCCGCTCGATTATTCCGTAAGTGAAGGTGACATTTCGTTCCATGCAGATCAATTGTCAAAATTCCGCTTGGTAATATTGAACAAAATTTCGTAACCTCTTTACTTTTTGGGTCGATACTGGCCTTTAGCTAATAATGATCTTCCTGAAGATCACTAACAGTGACTGATCAGAATTTACGCTGGCGAACGAGATCTACTCACGTCTCGCTGAGATCTTCTCACACGCTCCTCCTTTCTTTTCTCAAACGTTTTTCATGTTTTGACTTTTGCACTCAGCATTAATGCACTCACTACTCACCTCAAACCTTCAAAACTAGTTTACACTTTCGCGTCACTTTACTCAATTTTTGAGTACAATTGTATGCTATCTCTTTTTCTCTCATGGAAATGTTACTCAATTTTCGTAAAAAGTGGATCTACTCAAAAATTGAGTTGATCCACTTTTTAACGAAAATTGAGTAACATTTCCGTGAGAGAAAAAGAGAAAGCATACAATTGTACTCAAAAATTGAGTAAAGTGAAGCGAGAGTGTACACGCTCATCCGAATTAACCCAAAATTGAGTAACTTTTTCCCATTTTCATACAATTGCTGCTCTTCATGAAAGCTGAAACATCAAACCATGTATTTGGTATATGCTTACTGTTTGTACAATGGCACATATTTGTACTTTTTTTTAAGTGTTACAGGGAAAAACAGAGACAGTCCTTTAGAATTCAGGTAAGTTTAAAATAGAAGCCGGACGGCTTAATCTTTCTTCTAAAAGGGTGCATCGATTCACAGCTTGTCGAAAAAGCAAAGGATAATTCTTTAAATTTTCTTACGGCGTCACACAAAAAATAAATATTGTTTTATTAAAAGTTTAGCACCTTGCTTCTGAAAAGAGTTTATTTTTCATTAAATTAAAAATAAAATCATCTACTGCGAAAGTTTTGTGTTTGAATTGAAAGTTTATTTTTTCGGTTCAGTGTGTAAATTTAAAAGTATGTTCTTTTATCATAAAAATTGTAGAACTGTCAAATCCATCAACACAAAAGCTTCACATTCAAAATGCCCCAACGAATTGCTTATCAGGAAAGTTCACAAACTTTCGGCGTTATTAAGTTCCGAACGGACCATGCAAACGGAATAGGTCATATAATAAAAGGCACTGATAATAATCCCATCTTTTTTTGCAGAGGTGCTGCTCGTTTCCCCACTGCTCGTTTGGAACCACATTTGGCGTTTTGAATAGTTCACGCGTCTCTACAAAATGATGATCAGCTAATTTTTACATTCATGAATAGGTTGCTTGCTGCTTTTAAAAACAATGACTTTCAGGTAATTTCTCGGAAGCCTGAATATTATACATATAGGCGATCTTGCGTTCGCCCATTTACTGCGAAAGCTTTGTTGAGCCAATGCTCAGAGCCCAATTAGACTGAAATGATGGCTTTATATATATTTTATTTTTTTATTTTATTACAGCACCTTGCTATACATATTTGGGTCTTTGTTTTGATTTGCTGTGTGATTTTGACAGAATATTTGAGAGTGTGTTCGTGAGTGTTCATAACAAAGGGCGCATTATTAAGCTTGGGACCGAGCTTGGGACCGATGTGCTAGTACTGACTGATCCAAGAATAAAATCGTATTTGTATGGGACCTACTGTTCTTAGAGTTAGTCTATGGTTCTAAAGCAGTGAACCAATTTTCAATCATACACAATAACAATTAAATCAATTTCCGATCATAAATCTTATTGTTTTTAAATTAAAAAAAATGCATATTTTCTTAACAATAGATCGTTTATAAACCTCATATGCTAGAATTTTCAAAAAATGTAAAGCAACACAATTAATAGTAATTGACCCAAATTTCTTAAGAACAGCGAAGATTTTTTTTAGTTATGATACATAAAACTTCCTTATCCTATAGAATGTATTGTTGATGTATTTTTTAGGAATTGGTCAACGGCACTGAGTTTCTCCAAATTTACGTAAAATCTTGAAACCATTCTCTTTCTTAAACGTTTGCTTTGCCGCGACGATTCCTCTAAGGAATCGTCCATTAATTAGGTCACGCAAAAGGACTTTTTGTAAACCTCCCTTCCCCTTGTCACATATTTTATATGGACGTTCAATTTTTTTGTATGTATCGTCACGTTTTCCTAAACCCCTTCACATACTGCAAGACGACAATTAATGGACCTTCCTAATCAGGTTGTCACGTTAACGTGTGTAATGTCAAAAACATGCATGAGGATTTTTTTTACCTACATCCACCCCTGACTATAGTCACTAGATTCATAGTCTGGCGGATACAATGACGTAAGAACAATTCGAACTGTCACTGGCGGAGCCAATCGAGGCATATCTCGAGTAATTTCATGTTAAAGCGCCTAAAAGCCATTTGTAAACAATGACTTTCAATATCGATTTCTCTTGAATCTCAAATCACTCTCGTTGAAATAGAAAGCAGCATTTGGTAGAAGAATGTTAGTTCGTACCATATGGAGTAACAGGGATATGGTTGGATTCTCGTCAGTTCGGTAGAAATCTACGTTTAAAGTTATTGTTTACAAATGGCTATAGGCCCTTAACATAAATTACTCGAGGTTGACTCGTTGCTCCGCCAGTGACTGTTCAATTCAGGCTCGTCATTCATCCGCCAGACTATGAATCTAGTGATCTACCCCTGACCAAATAAGAGACGATGAGTGAGTGAGCGAGAGAGTGAGCATTTTATTCACGGCTCATCCACGAGCAGTGATCAATAATAGAAACTTCATCATTACTTCATCAGTCAGTCAAAGAGCGAGAGTGGAGGAGTTGAAATTTTGCAGTCGTCGTCGCGTTCCTTGTCTGTCCGTGTGCGAAAATTAAGTGAAAAGCTTCGGCGTTAGTGACTTCTTGAAAAATAGTGTTCGCGGTTGGTTATGCCAGAACCAAGCACAGCAACAGAAGTTAATTCTCGCCAGAATATAATAGTTACGGATGTGTAATAGCCAACAGTCTGTGGATCGAAAATCGCACAACGGAAGAAAGAAAAAAATGTCTGGTGATTGATTCACGCACTCTGGTCCTCCTCTTCAGCTATCAGAGCGAGCGTATGAAGGCTAGGTCTGCTTCTGTTGCTGCATTGGTTTTTTGAAGTTTCGAATTTTCGCTCCCGTGTGTGTGTGAAATGCGAAAATTGAAGAATATTGTAGTGATTTTATTTTTCGCTTTACTGATTCAATAATTCGCCCATCCTAGTGTAGAAGAGTGTGTGCTGTAATCTGCTGTTTTGGTTAATCTTATGGCTTAGAGCAGAAATTCATTCGCAGTAGCAGTCCGGAAGAAAAGTACTTCAATTAAGGAGGAAGAACGAGACGTTTTCGGGTTCTGGTCGGAATCATGTCTATCGCCCACTGTGAGCGCAGTATGAGTTGCCCTCAGCTCACTCCTTTCGCCTTGTGAACACTGGTGTGAAGTGGTGTGTATTTGGTATATATTTTTTGTGTGCAATCGCCATTTTGTGCTCCGACGACGGGCAAGTGAACCGATTGAACGAAACGGAAGAAAGTCCGGTGTGGCCCCGTGGCCTAGACTGCCAAAAAGCAGAAACAACCTGGACTGCCTCCGGGCAGCCGTGGTTTGCCACAAGGGAAGTTCCGTGCTACCCAAGAGCGCAGAAGTTCAGTGCGGATCGTGGTGTCTGGTGTTGGAAAGCACGAAACGTCATCTCGGGAGGCGCTCCCCAAAATATGTAAAAGCTTAAAATTTTCCTTATCGGATAACGACGTCTGTTCGATGAAGTTGCTGCTGCAGCTACGGTTGGCAGCGATGGGACCATCAAAGGCTCTATCAGGTACCTATTTAATTATTGTTTTCGAAAGTGTAGCTTGTAGAAGAGGCATCCTATCTAGTCAGTAAGTGTTAGTTGGTTGTCCGCATTATTCCCGGAGAGATCGATAATACGGCAGCAATTGGCAGGCATTGGAAGAAAAGAAAGCGCACGAGGAAAAACGAAGAAGCGAAAAAAAAATCTGACGTTTCGCCTGTCTGTGGTTAGCGAAAAGAAAGACGATTCATATTCTCCAACACATTACAGATGGAAGTGAAGTGAGTGGTTAGGTTCCGATCGGGGTTGCTTGCAAAAGTCGATGCCCAACCCCATTGTGCTTCGATGCTGGGAGTTCCAAAAATTGGGATGTGTTTAGCTTGTATATATATTTCCGGGATCGTTCTCACTATAAAATATAATTTTCATGAAAATTGTACAATATCCGGAATATAAATCTTTGTTACAAAAGTATAGCTTCTATATATTTTTCAAAGATAAGCAATTTTAATTAAACCAGGCACGACATTTTGGACAATAAGATTCATATTCAGAATTTGAGTGGCCGTTGTTCTGTTGATTATTCACCGATTCGTTTATCAACATTAACCAGAAACCTGTACTTGAGTGTTCATTTGCTTCTTTCCCGGTTAGGAAGATTTCATCAGTCATTTGAAATATCGAATTGTGGAAGAACTAAATATCAAACCGGCCCACTCCAAATCTCTCAATTCAAGCCAAACATTGCATTAGGTCCTAAATAACAATATAAACAAAATCCAGTTGAATATCGATTTTGTTAGAAAGCCATTACTTTTCTATGAATAATTTTGGAATGATGCTTTAAGATAAAAAAAATTGAAAATACAACCGATAACAAAACGTCCAATGTACCTTCCGTCTGATATCGCGCAGCTCTGTGCACTTTTGTTAGCCGCTTGTCCAATGTACAATGCTTGTCTAAAATTTTGACAGATGTATATAGGACCTACATTTTGCCTTCTAAAAACGCGTGTTCTGATTGTTCGAATAATGAAAACATGCAAAAAGTTCTTTGTTTGGATGAATAATATTCAACTACTTCAAGCAACATTTGTGTCAAATCGAATTAAGAGGATCAAATTTTATTTTTTTCAAATCGTAATTGCAACTCAATCGTGTAATTTTTAATTTTTTGTATGGTATTCAACGTAAACAGTTGTCAGGATTAAAATAAATATGTGATTCTTGGCGTGTAATTGGTACATTTGTTAAGTATAACCTATTGCATTTGCATTAGTAGATTGGACTTGTTAGATTGGCCTTTTTCCAAGTTAGGATGTACATTGGACTATTGTGATTGCGGTATGCACTAGTAAAGTAATGTTCGCATTAGTTCTCTGCCGTTATACGCATAACTGTCCCATGTTCTATGGGATTCCCATATTATACATGGGACAGTTATGCTTATAACGGCAGTTCTCTATTAGCTTTATTTGTGTACTCTTCTACTATGGGGTATCCTTGCAATTAGTAAACAGTAGCCCATCATATTTGAGAACTTCAACATCTGGCTACATATTTATTCAATCGAAAATCTCAATCAACAAAGGACCAATGCATCCTATTATCTAAGTTAAGCTTTGCTGCGTTGCAAGGTTTTTGCAAGGTAAGCTAGTTTCATCCTTTCTTCCGAACATTTTTAGACATTTTCTTAAGCCTGTTTTCAAACCTATTTGCTGAGTGTATTATACACTACCATTTCTATGCACCCATTTCTAGGAGAATCCCCAAGATACTTAAGTAAGTTAATTAACTATAAAAAGAATGATTTGCGTGATATGTAAACCAGGAGTCTAATGATATATATGTGAATCTAAAACAAGGTCGTGAATCTAAAACACTAACCCTATACAGTCTTGCCATTTACGCTAAAGAAAAAGTATTTCTCGTAACTGGTGCACCTGTTACAATAATCCGATTGAATAAATATGTTGCCAGTTGTTGGGGTCTCAAATATAATAGACTTATTTTCAATTGAATGTTTGCTAATTGCAAAGATGGGGCGGTACAAGAGTACAAGAACAAAACTAGAAGGGAGTTAATGTGAACAATATTTTATTATTCCTTATCGCATTTGAAAAAGTCCAATGTACATCCAATTGTATAACTTGGCAAAAGACCAATCTCACAGGCTGATCTACAAATGTTAATACAATAGGTCCTAAGTAACAAATGTATCAATTACACAGCTTGAATCACCGTAAACTTCAAACCCAACTTATTTTTTTGTACTCTTGACGATGTTTTACATTGCCATCCGTGCAAAAATTAAAGATAACATGATTAAGTTGCAATTACGATTTAAAAAATAAATTTAAATTTCAATCCTATTTTTCGCGACTTGACAGAAGTGTTACATAGGACTTAGTGTAATGTTTGGGTTGTATTGTTGTTTGCATAACGCCTTGTTCAGACTTCAGAGTTATAACCTGTTATAACGGTTGTGAAATAATTTCAACAAGAAGATTGTCATCAAGATAGGCTTATTGCATGCTATAACTAATCAGTCTGGCCAGTGTTTAACTCACTCTTGTTATGTCTTGTTCAGATTATCAACTAAAGTACTCAATTTGCTATCAACAGGAAAAAATGTACAGCATATTGACTTTTCAATTTGCTCTCACTGATAGCAGGATCAGTTGTAAATTTGATGTCGTCACAGGAATAAATTTTTGTCATCAATTTTGATCTTTTAACCGTTAAAACGACCAAAACGACAGCAGCCTGTGTAATCATCATGTTGAGTTTTCAATTTGATCTCAAACTCTTCTCGGGTAGAGATTAGTATCAGACAAACGTAAACTTTTCTGCAATGACTATATAATTTAACTCAATAACGCAAAAGACAAGAACTGAACTAAACAAGGTAAGACGAGGTAGGCATCGTTGATTTTCAGTGTACATAAGAACTAGACATCAATAAACTAAATTATAAACGACTGAAGAAGTTACAAAATGCCCTCTTGACCGTAACACTGACGGATTAATTAAATAACATAATGAGACTCAACGACCTCCAAACTATTTTAAGGGAAACTTCTCTCTCATGAGTCCCATCAGTAAACCATAAAAATTATACTGTTGGGACTATTGAAACTTGTAACATTCGACATTACTAAAGGGTGATACGGTCAAAATTTGGTCAAGGGAAAACGCGTGTAAATCGGTGAAATCGTTTATTTAAAAAATCAAATTAAATTTCTTTTTCAAGTTCAATTAGTATAAAATTCAGGAAAAATATTCAGTTAGGCTTCCGCTTTTCCAAATCCGAATTGCCGAGCCTTACGCTTGACCCCTGCCATCAGATTTTGTACAGCCACCTTGTCCACCTTCTTCGCCGCAGAAAGCCAGTTTGCCTTGAACTGCTGCTCGTCCTTAGCAGTTTTTTGGTCTTCTTTAGGTTCCGCTTGACAATAGCCCAGTATTTCTCAATTGGGCGGAGCTCTGGCGTGTTGGGAGGGTTCTTGTCCTTGGGAACCACCTGCACGTTGTTGGCGGCGTACCACTCCATGGCCTTTTTACCGTAATGGCAAGATGCCAAATCCGGCCAAAACAGTACGGAACAACCGTGTTTCTTCAGGAAAGGCAGCAGACGTTTATTCAAACACTCTTTCACGTAAATTTCTTGGTTGACAGTCCCGGAAGCTATGAAAATGCTGCTTTTCAAGCCACAGGTACAGATGGCTTGCCAAACCAGATATTTCTTTGCGAACTTTGACAGTTTCGTGTGCTTGAAAATATCTGCTACCTTTCCCCTTCCTTTTGCCGTATAAAACTCCTGTCCCGGAAGCTGCTTGTAGTCGGCTTTGACGTAGGTTTCGTCGTCCATTACCACGCAGTCAAACTTCGTCAGCATCGTCGTGTACAGCCTCCGGGATCGCGCTTTGGCCGTCGTATTTTGTTTATCATCGCGATTTGGAGTCACTACCTTCTTGTAAGTCGATAGTCCGGCTCGTTTTTTGGCTCGATGCACGGTTGTAGACGATACACCCAGCTTATTTGCGGCATCTCGGAGAGATAGGTTAGGGTTTCGCTTGAAACTACCGGCAACTCTCTTTGTCGTCTCAGCGGCTTCCGGTTTTCGATTTCCCCCCGATCCAGACTTCCTGGCTGTCGACAAACGTTCCCCAAACACTTTAATTACATTTGTAACGGTTGATTTGGCAACTTTTAGCGATTTTGCCAACTTTGCGTGCGAGTAGCTCGGATTTTCGCGATGCGCGAGCAAAATTTTGATACGCTGCTCTTCTTGCTTGGACGGCATTTTGACAACTGAAGAGTGAATTCCAAAATCAAAATAGGAGCAACATTCTACACACACACACCTTCAAAATGAGGAGTGTTCAGGCTTTTTAAATGCAAAATTGAAAGAAATACGTCAAGTTGATATCGACCAAATTTTGACCGTATCGCCCTTTAAACCTGGTAGAATTCAAATATCTCGACGACACAATGACAATTAATTTTTATTCGAAAAAACTGATTCAAAAGACTCTCACATCACATAAATGGCACACCAAAGAACTATACTTCAAAAGACTGAAGAATAAAGAAAAACGCCTTTACCAAACTTGTAAACGTAACTCTCACAAACTTAATAACAAAATGACGAAACGACACCATACAATTTAATGGACATGAACAGTACTGAGAGAAAGGAAACAAACTTGAAAATATAACACCTTTTGAGGCAGTTACAACGGCGTCTCTATGGACGACATGATCCTTGCACAGCTGGTGAAATGCTTCAAGAGGAGTTGACCTATATCATTCTTACTCACAAAGAACAATACAATTCTTAGTTTTTTGTTCGTGAAAACTGTTAGGGGAAGACTCTCAGGGCACGTAAATGCCACACCAACGGAGTAAACTGCAAATGACTGAATAAATTACGAAATGGCTTATAAAACTCGTAAACGTAACACTGACTAACAAAATAACAAAAAAAAGCAATTGAAGAAACAGATGAAAGGATTCATAATTCTCAAACGTGGCTCCTTCCGAGTAATATGCAACAGCGTCTTCTTGGACGAGACTATCCGTGTACGGCTGGCAAAATGATTCGAATAGATTTACGCAACGGTATCATCAAAGGCCTGGCGTAGAGGTTTTCTACTCTATTCAGAGTCCCGCCAGTAAACGTTCATAAAAAAATGAATCTTTTCAGCGAGGTTATTAATGCTAAGGCATTGAAGAGCAAGGGAAATCAGAAATATCTGGATCAACAATAGAAAAGGGCCTATCAACATTTGTAAACAAACACTTCTAAGCCTATTTCCTCGCAAAGCGTAGGCCACCCACGCAAACCAATACCATCATCATGTAGGGGGAAGTTTCTCCTACACGACGATTGTGTAGGTTTGCGTGTAGGCCAACGTGCTTTTGCACATTTTTTTTGAGGATTTGTTGAGCGACACAAATTTCCAAATCCAAAGTTCGGATGCCATGTGGAATAAGTGCCCAGACTTTCTGTTCATGTTTGTTAGAGCTTGTTAATTTATAATAGCATATTAGCGTTAAATTTGAGAGGGTTGATTTATCAATTTCTTTAAAAAAAAATCCAAGTTGTAACATTCCGCCCACTTGCATGTTAGGCGGTTACTTTTTCAACCATCCGGAGGAATGCAAGCATTCTACTTATATGTTTGTTCTTAATTCTGTTTCTTTGAGAGCAACAAATAATTTATTCCTTCCGAGTTTTGATGACACTATCTAATATCCGGTTTTATTTTGTCTATTTTGTTTTGTTTGGTTTTTCGTTATGCTTGTCTCTTTTCAGTCACAATTTAAGGTAACTCCTTCTCACTAAGTTTTCCCTATCAATCTACACCTATCCTTAACCATCTAGGTGTAGATTGGCGGGTAGTTGCTTGCCAGGGTGGGGATAATTAATAACAATAACAATTTTTATTTCTTTCCAGCAGAAACGTTTGAAAATGATGAAATGTCGAATTTGGATGGTTAAGAGGAATGCTTGAGAGAGAATTTATTGTTCACGAATGCACGGCACCTTCTACGATTTCATTTGGTTGTTGGATTTTTTTTAATAAGATGGGTTTATGGAATGTTACTAAAACTCATAATCCAAACGGTATAAATGTGGACATGATAATCGGTCCCACTCTGAAAAGTTTATAATGTTGATACTGTTTTAAAGAATAGGAGTTCGTATAATAATTGGTTGTCGAGTATAGTCAGCAATGTCTCAGCCAAAATTTTCTTCATCGCTTTACTGTCTTTACTGCACAATTCTTTAAACGAATTTGCACTCGCACACGTTACGAAAATTTACCAATTCTGGTATCAAAACACATTTTTGTTTTGGAAAAAGATGAAATAAAACACCGCTATATCCACTGAACGGTTACTACCAAATAGGAACGCAAGAGAATTGCCTTTGTGTGTTCCAAACTTCCAGATCCTATTGAATGCTAAAACACAGGTAGCGATACTTAAATCACATTCTATAGGCAATAAGATTTCGGCCTCACTGCAAAAGGTTCTAATATGCATCCCCGTTTTTTTTCCGCACTTGCTTGCGTAAACCGATACCTACCTTATTCCCTTCCCTTCCCTATGCCGTCATTGGGCTGGGCTAGCTGTTTCTTTTTTTTTTCATTATTTAACGCTTGCTTTCTTCTGTTTTCGGTTTGTGTTCTGCTCTATCTTGCACAGAATCTCAAGGCCGTTCGCCGTGTGGCGGTTATGTTTCAGTTTATTTTCGTCGGAAAAGGTGTTTTCATTTTATTTATTCAAACCTAAGATGTTGTTATAATTTTCGTAGTTATTTTGGTCGGTGAAAGATGTTTCATGGCACGAAGTTCAATTAGATTTTAATCAAGGCCACCGAGTCAAATTCTAAGGCCGGGCATGGCTGCTCGTGTCTCCGGGCAAATAATGGGAATAAAATGAAACCTTCCATGCCAACGATGATTGTCATCTGATGTGAGATAACTACGGCTTTGTATGTTCTGCTGAACCTTTCTGGCTCGGTCATAGTAGTGTTATACCCATGAATCAGTACAGTTAGCGTCGTTGTGATGATATATCGGAGCCATAATGGCTTGCACTTCCCTGCTAAAAATAATAATCGCCGCCTTTGCCATGTACATGCTTCCTCAGACACTCAAACATCACAGCAGCTAGTGAAATAGCGACAACTGGCTAACTAGTCATCGATGCCCGATATTGCTTAGATTTGTTTCTGTGCGGTCCGAAACTTGCCATTTAATTATTTTTGTGACTTGCAACTCCGTTAGAAAATACCCGATGCAATCCATATGAGTGATTAGAGTCTAATGTTTTTTTTTTCATTTCTTTGCAGGCCTCTGAGAATCCCGTAAGATACCCGAAGGATCCCGACAAATCACTGTTTGACACAGGAGGTGTTCCAGGGACACAGTGAAAATGCGCAGAAGGTGGCAAAGATCGCATCAAGCACGCCAACTCAGTAAAAATGCGGTTTTCAGTGTTCATATATGGTGTTGGAGCAAAAATAGTCCGGTGGCCCCGAGCGGTCTAATCAATTAGTAAACACATGACAATAATCAAACCGGTGTAGAGACGGATGGCGCACCATCCATCACCGTTCGTTTGCCTGTTTAATCGTCGTGATAGTTAGTGCATTGTGGTGACGGTTCGTTCTAAACACAAACAACAGCGAAACCACTTGTAGTGTCGAGAGTACAGAAAAATCAATCAAAGTGAGAAAGAGGTGAAAAGCACAGAAGTAGTAAAAGAAGAAGTCGAATATAATTTAAATCGTGACGTGAGCGCAATAATCGTGTGTTGGTATTCTACTCGTCCCTGCGGCAACCGTCACTTCTAGTGCTGTTGCTACTGCGGGCAGGAGTATGCCTATAATGAGGCCGGGTAGCCTGAAGGATCCCGAGATAGCCGAGCTGTTCAACAAGCATGACCCGGAGAAGATTTTCGAAGATCTGCGCGAAATCGGCCATGGCTCGTTCGGTGCGGTGTATTACGCAAAATGCAATCTCACGCGCGAGATTGTCGCGATCAAGAAGATGTCCTACATGGGCAAACAGAGTACGGAAAAGTGGCAGGATATCCTGAAGGAAATCCGATTCCTACGGCAGCTGAACCATCCGAATACGATCGAGTACAAGGGATGCTATCTGCAGGAGAACACGGCATGGCTAGTGATGGAATATTGCGTCGGGTCCGCTTCCGATATTATCGAGGTGCACAAGCGGCCTCTCAAGGAGGAAGAAATATCGGCAATCTGCGATGGCGTACTACGAGGTTTGAGCTACCTGCACGGGCTCGGAAGGATCCATCGGTAAGTGATTGAGGGGTGTGGGGACATTTCGTAGAATTCTTAAACATTGGTTCGAGAATATGTTATGGTATCTTCATATATATAGATATCCATCGTATTCTTTATATCCAGGGAGAACCTATAAAAAAGAACATTTCGAAGGGTATGCTTCAGGTGAAATCTTTACTTGAGTTTTTGAAAGATTTCGTATCATGCTACCTACATACTTAAATAAGTCGACTTATAAACTTCCATAAACTTTACCGCTACATATATGGTGCTCTCTTCTCATTGTTCAAATATGGCGATTTTTGTTTCTTGTCGATGTACTTTGTAGAATTTATGAATCACTGTTTACTAGCCAGAATAAGGGTTGAAATTGAAAGTGAATTGTTTTGCCCTGGGCGCTGGCAAAACCTTGAGATAGTTTAAGGGACTATTCATGCATTTGTGACGGTTTCAATGTGTTCATCATTGCATGCTGTCCGTTCGACTGTCTTCTTTCGTTTGTTTACTTGTTTGCACGGTTTAAATTCTTCGTTTTCAAAATGTCGCGCATAGAAAAAGTCGTGAAAATTAAGGTTTTGGACACACGGCTACGTGAAAACTGTGTAACTATGCGACAATTTTTTTCAACTTGTTTATTTGTGAGGCTCAACGCAGCCGTAGGCATAACGGAACCGATGTCTTTTTCTTTTTTACAACGACAATAACTTTCTAACTAGGCTAGTTTTGGAAAGCCGAAAAACTCGTGGCTTGGTCAAGGTTACACACTTAGATTATTTTACAGAAATCTGTAGTTTTACCGAATCCTCAACAGCTGAACGTTCGGTAATCCGATTTTACGGATTTCAGTTAAATTTTACAGATATCTGTAAAAAAAATTACAGGATTTCGGTGAAATTTTACCGAAATCTGTAGAATTGGATTACCGAACGTTCAGCTGTTGAGAATTCGGTAAAACTTTACAGATTTCTGTAAAATAATCTGAGTGTGTAGGGATTACAATTACAATTGGCGAAGCGCTTAAGAATTTATCACGCGAGTGTAAAATCCATCACAACCAAGTTTGGGGAGCACTGTTTAGATTGACTGCCAGTAAGAGGCACAAAACTCGGATCTTCCAACCCTAAACTGGATCAGAAAGTGGGAATTCGAATTCCGAAGAACAAATCAGTGCTGATTCGTGATTTGGCCAATAAAGCGGGAACCAGCGTCGAAATGACGTATCAAGAAACGGAATAACCTGAAGACCTACAAGAAGTTGAAAATCGCCAAACACAGTGCAGAACAGATGCAACGAGCAACAACCGGACCGGAAATCGTATTCGCGAGTTTTGCAGTGACCGATGGATATCAGTCAGCCTATTTCAAGCCTCATTGACGAGCTGGTCAGCTTCTTCATTGCCACAAATTCCGGCGTGACCACCGATCCAGCAAAGTGGGAATCGGCGGTTACGTACGTGGGTGCTCCTCGCTGGTTGAGTGACCCGGAAGAGTTTAATGATGTGCCGTCGACTGAGTCTTATAGCGATGGTTCGCAAGCACGGTAAAACAATATCTGCGAGAGCGACAGCGAGATTTCTGGTTGCAAAGAAGGATTCAGCGACGTTGAAAAGACGACAACTGCTATTGACGACGGCAAGAATCATGACGAAAGCAAGTCTAACGACGGGGCCGATAAGGATTCAGGCACAGAACACCCAACAATGTAAACTGAAAATCAGAATTTCTACCCCCGTTTGGAGCAGCTGGAAGAGACACTAAACAAGCTAGTGAGAGAAGATGACCGTAGCTGGAACACCACCAACGTGAACGTAAGTCCATCGACGAAATCAGCAAGTATTCGATGGTAAAATATCCAACCATTCCTTAACAACGTCCCGGCCAATAGGATGTGGGAACAATAGGCTCGGTTCATGGATCGATTCGAGATCGCCGTATCCCTCTTTCATATCCTGGAAGCGGTCAAGGTAAGACGCGTTCTCCGCAACAACAACTCCAAATTGGTTGGTCTCTTGGTAGCTCGTAGACGTTTCTAAATATATTGTATCAAAGGATGCTGTGGGTTTTCACTTTCTATGGGGTTGTTCTAAAATGGTCGCCGAGGGTATCCTGCCTTTACTCTTATTTTTACTTCCCACTTCATACGTGGCTTAGGATTCATACCATGCCTGAGACAAGTCCGCACAGCGAGGTGTGGTCGTTGTATCCGAGATATCTCCATGAAGCGATCAGATGCACGATGAACAATAGGAAGCTCAACGTTCCTTCGTGTTTCTCCAAAATCCGGATAGCACAACGAACTTCTACTAGTAAAACAAAAGGTCAAACGGAAGTGTACCTGCTTCAGCCATAACCGCTGGGATCTGTTGACGCATGCTCCAGAGGCAAACCGGACCATGGAACAAGGAGTTTTTATTAACATCGTAATATTATGACGACTACGTGCAATTCAAGGCTGCGTATAGTGAAAATACTGCGGATCGCATCGGCCTTCTCGCCTTCTTTACGGTATTGGATTTGTTGATAGAACGAAAAGCACCGTTGTGTAGACTATGGTGCTAGAAAAAACAGTCCGTTAGTTTGTATAGAAATCAGATGTAGCTCAATAACTTTTCACTCCCCTTAGGAACCTCATTTAGGTCAGTCGGTAAATGCGCGGATGTACAGCAACACCATGCTGGAGGTGACTGTTTGTGTGTATTGGTGAATCCAGGTTGGACCTCGAAAAAAGTTGAGAGCGAACCTCATCGATGTAGGGTCGGATCAAGAGCGGATCCTTTTCCGACCCAATTGAATAGAAAAACCTTTTGACAGTTCCGCACTGGCAATAACCGAAAATGACATAAGAGTTCACCTTCGAAATCGATTCCGTTTGCGATTCGTTTCAGTTTCTTCAGACCACATTCATAAAGATGCCCAAGACGTCGATGCCAAAGCTCTACGCCGTTTGCTAAAAACGAGTTCTCCGGCAGATTAATTCTGTGCAAACCACCTTCCGGCGGTTGCCATCCTCATCCTAGACTTCGCATTTGTCCTTGGTGAAAAGAAAGGTTTTTTGCTTCTTGCAAACTGTACTCCCGGATAATAAGTTGGTAGATAGATCCGGGAGCAGCAAACTATAGTTGAAACTGTTTAGACTAAAAAAAAACAGGTGGTAGACAACGCCCGTTGCTTCAAATATTCCAACACTGCTGCTCGGGCTTCTTCGGATTCGGTTCTTACGACTCCCCAACATCCGGGGGATACTTACGGATTACGGATACTTTTACAAACCGGTAAAACTATCTTGAGGTTTCTTGTATCTTCTTGAAACATCCAGAATATTTCCGATAATGGTCCACTTGTTGGGCCTATAATCGCTTGCAAAGCAAATAGGAATAACGACTGCCTTGGTTGCATTTTAGCAATCGAATATACATTTCATTTTAAGTCTAGTAACTATTAACAACTGCATAGCGGCACGGATTACTGTACTATATTGATCACTATAGGCATAATTTCTGCTGTTTCTGCCGCTGCGCCATGAACAAATCCCATCGGAAAGGAGGATTGCAAACGTCTACTTTAGGGTGCCCAGAATTTTGGAAAACATTTGAGTATCCTGCGAATCATAAAGCCATTTGTTTTCTTTGCCATGTTGAACCTCTGATTCAAAATAAATCCGAATCGATAAACATCTACACATTTCCGAAGCGGGGTAATGTTCGTATGAGAAAAAATGAAAAAGAGCGTGGTTTCAGTTATTTTACCGCTAGCTGGGGTTGTAACATCACTTAAATTACTTGTTGATAACTTTTTTGGAGTTAACTCACCTACAACGCCACCTAGCGGTGAAAAAGATGTAAACACGATCTTGTAAAAAAAAAATTAACTTGTTTATTTGTGAGGCTCAAGTGCCATTAGCATAACGGAGCCAAGTTCTTTTTCATTTTTACAACGACTATAATTTACTAACTAGGTTAATTTTAGACAGCAGAAAAACTCGCGGCTTGGTCGAGGTTAGGGATTACAATGAATCGGGTAGGAATGGGGAAGTAGGAATCTTAACGTTGGCTTACAACAGCAGATTGGCGATGCGATATTGTTGCTGTCGGGCTGGCGTAGATGTTGTATTGCGTTAAGCTGTAACGATACAATAGAAGCGGTAAACCTGATAACCTGCACCGCAGCCGCATTGATTGGTGTCTGAGATCCCTAATCGATGCAAATGAGAGCCTAACGAGTAGTGATTGGACATTAGACGACACATTACCTTAATAAAATCTCGGTCAATATCCAACCATCATCCAACCACATTTTTGTCGATAACTGTGGGGGAATGGAATGTAACCATCTGCCTAAATCCCCTACATCCCATTTTTGTTGCCAGCTGATCAAGGCCTGTAGACGGAAAATAGCAAAAAATTAGTTGAAGGCGATTTGTCGATCATAAATATCGCCTGCTAGAGCGCCCACCTTGGCAAGTGAGTCCTCTTTCTCATAACCCGGAATGGAGCAATGAGAAGGGATCTAAACCAAGGTGATGGTGTAGGAATTGTTTGAAAGGGCACTCAAAAGAGACCGTATTTCGCTAACGAAATACGGTGAGTGGTTTGCTGACCTTATTAAACGAATAGCCTGAAGTGAGCTGAGAATATCCGTAAAAATTAAAAATTGATCAGAGGGAAGAGAGGCAATTCGCTCTAATGCATAGGGTATAGCCACTTATACTGCGACGTATACGGAGCAAGGATTTTGAAGTTTGAAGGAGGCGCTATGAATTTCGTTAAAAACCAAATCCAGTGGAATCATTTGTTTTTGAGCCGTCCGTTTAAAACTTCCTGTCACATCTGATATGGCCAAACTTACTTGCAAAAATTGATGGAATGTACTCCGAACGGAGTATATAGTTGAACTAGAGAAGTCTTGGGAGTAATCACGATTAGGAACATTCGAAGAATGGCTTACCTCCAGAGTCATGTACCAATAGTACAGTGCCATGAACTTAGTTTGAGGATTTCGTTCGATTAGCTTTTCATAATTTTCAATTACCAATGTTGATGATTTTCTCCATAAATTGGAAGGTTTTCCGGCTCTGTTTAATAAGGTCCCTATGCAAACCTAGACCCGTTTCTCGAATCATCCATTTATTCGCGTTTTCAGTCTCCTCAGATTGAACGGAAATTGAATCCATTCTTATAAGTTTTGTAAGTGTATTTAAACTGCAGATCAGTTCAACTAATTGAACACTTTTTCGGTTGGATCTCCTATGAGGCCATTCATATACCACGTGGACAGTTTGGGGGAGGGGAGGGAGTAGGCAAGTGTCCACGATCCATACATTCTATTAAAAATTTATATGAATAATTATTCACGCAGGGGGACGGGGGTTTCAGAAAACGGTCAAATCCAGTCCACGTGGTATATGCATATCCTCTATGAAGGTCGTCGTATGATATAGGGTAAATATTCCAATCTCAAATTTGACTTGAATGAAATCAAAAAGTTAGAAGTCCCAGACTCTTTTATTAGACCAGAGTCTGATAACACCACAGTTAAATTTATTATGTAATTGTTAATTGATTTTAATGCCATTTAATGCAAGTAAAATTGAGCTACCCGAATTGAAAACAACATGCGACTTTATTTTTACACGAATTGAAAAAATGAAATGTAATTTAATACGGAATTGGATTGGTTAAAAACAAAATTCATTTCGTTGATAAATAATGGCCAATTTTTCGAAAACCCTGATACATGAGCATCTTGAATGCAGCTTGTTGAAAAAAAAAAACAGAGAATGTGTAAGTAATTGAATAAAAATATTTATAATCTCTCGTTTTCGCTAATCACTTCCAACAATCTTCCGATTCTTGGAATCAAACAGCAATTTTAAACTGTGGTTTAATCATTATTTCTCAGTAGATACTCCAAATATGCCAACGGAATTTGATGTTTTATTTTGGAATAATAACAAACATCCAACTTTGCTGTGATTATGGACCACTTTGTATGATATTGGGAAATGAATGACAGCTAATCAAGAAGATAGGACAGCAGAATCGGTCGCCATTGTTTCATTGGTTTTAGTGTGCGAACCTAGAAATTTACACGTTCATGTGAAGTTCAATTATTATTCATTGAAATTTATGAGCGCTTCACTCGATTTTTACAGCTCTATGTAAACATACATTGTAGCACTTATTTGATTGACTAAAATGCTCGATTCATGTGCATGATATCAATTGAAAATTCAACTAATTTATAAGAGTACAGTTGTGTATATTTCAAATTGGCCAGGTTTAAATCTCGTGTAACTTTCATTCTTTTTCTGTTTATAGATCTTAATGATTTGAACTAATGGCTATCATAGTCCATGATTTTATAAATTCTGAAATTATTCTAATGGCACTTTGGTTAGGGCTTTAGTTTTATTCTACGGTTACAAGTTCGTATTCTCTAATGATACTTCTACATGAGTTTAAGATGAAACAAATCTGAGATTCAGAATTGAAAGCTTTTCACGAAACTTATTCGTTGC
The DNA here is from genome assembly GCA_034211315.2 of Aedes japonicus. Classification (NCBI taxonomy): domain Eukaryota; kingdom Metazoa; phylum Arthropoda; class Insecta; order Diptera; family Culicidae; genus Aedes; species Aedes japonicus. The sequence goes on from JASCZW010001189.1 coordinate 292,768, forward strand.
TCGCTAGGATCCCTGAATCAAAAATCTAAAAATAATATTAGTACAAATGCTTTTAGCGATTCACTTAAAAGTCGAAGAGTACTAGGGTTAGTTTGCCCGCTATTTCTAAACAACCCAAAATTGAGTACGATTGACACAAATTCGTCGGAAGTATGGCTACTCAAAAGTGAGTAAAGATAGTTCGTCGTGGTAAGATGACAAACGGTCAACATCGACTTGAATCCGATCGAATCCGACGAATTCGTGTCAATCGTACTCAAATTTGGGTTGTTTAGAAATAACGTGTAGTAGATTGCCACCATTCACAGTTGTTGCTTCCCAATCGTTGCAAGGGAAATACAAATGTTCTCACCAATTCGATGAATAATTTTCTCCAAACGAGCGCACCATATAAGCAAAGAACATGAATTTTAGGGGCGTTAGTTTTTTTTTCTCTTAATCTTCCTGCATAATCAATGAAATCTAATCAAGAAACCCTTGGCCGTATTTTCTTCTCACCCCTGTGCAGTGATATCAAGGCGGGCAACATTCTGCTGACCGAGCAAGGTGTGGTGAAGCTGGCCGATTTCGGCAGTGCAGCCATCAAATGCCCCGCCAACAGCTTCGTGGGAACACCGTACTGGATGGCACCGGAGGTCATTCTGGCGATGGACGAAGGTCAGTACGATGGCAAGGTGGACGTGTGGTCACTGGGCATTACCTGCATCGAGCTGGCAGAGCGGAAACCTCCTTACTTCAACATGAACGCTATGTCTGCGCTGTATCATATTGCGCAAAATGAGGCTCCTTCGCTACAGGTGGGTGAATGTGACATGTGGTACAGTGCGGCAGGTGATGCTAACAAGGATATGTTCTTTTTCTGCTCTCTATTCTGCAGGCTCCAGACTGGTCCGATATTTTTCGGAGTTTTGTCGATTTTTGCTTGAAGAAATCTCCGAACGAAAGGCCAAATTCCAGTAAACTGTTAACCCATTCTTTCATGACGAGGATACGATCGCCAAATGTACTGATTGATTTGATAGCGAGGTTCGTATAAAGGTTTGCAAGGCTCGGTTTCGTTCTTACGTGTTTCCTTTCTTTCCAGAACTAAAGCTGCCGTTAGGGAATTGGACAATCTTAACTATAGGAAAATGAAAAAGATCCTAATGGTGGACTCCTGCGAGACGGAAAGTAATGTCGGCGATCCCGAAGACACTCCGGATGAGCAGATTGGTGGTGATAGTAGCAAGAGTAACAGTATAACCTCGGAACATTCGTTACATTCGGTGGATCAGCACGGAGGGGTGCTGCGGAATGCATCTAGGCACCGAATACCGGCGCCTGGTTTGCCTCCGATGCATAACAACAGTATGAACAATTCGAGCGGTCGAGACGGGCTGATGGTCGGAGATGGCCTGAATCGAATGAGTCTGGGCGTAAGTGGAGGGAGCGGCAGTGGAATGGGAAGTGGAGGCCTTGGTGGAAGTGGTTCCGGATCCGGCAGTATGGGTGCTAGTATTGGGTATCAAAATTCTTCATCTAGTCCCGTGGTACCTCATCATCATCCGCATCATAATCACGTGTCGCAGGCGGCAGCAAACGCGGTTGCCGAGCATGGTGCCAACAATTTTGCAACAATTAGAACTACTAGCATTGTGACGAAACAGCAGAAGGAACATATGCAGGTGAGTGGATTGTTTAGTTTCAGCGTAGTTAGTTTGCTATGCTGAAGCTCAATGGCGAAAATTAACCGGATTTTCCTCATTCGAGCAGGAGGAAATGCACGAGCAAATGTCTGGCTACAAGCGAATGCGTCGGGAACATCAAGCAGCCTTAGTGAAACTAGAGGAAAGGTGCAAGGTCGAAATGGAACAGCACAAAGGAGCGTTGGACAAGGAATATGATCTGCTATTACATAGTTTCACTAGGGATCTAGACAAACTATCGGTAAGGATGAACTAAATTACCGGTAGGCTCGGTTAAGTAACTCACTTCTTATTTTGTGAATCTTAATAGGGAAAGCATCAACAAGAAATCGATCGTAGGATAAAACAGCACACCGTTGCCGAAAAGAAACTTTATAAGGAGATATCGACTCGACAGGAAGGCGATCGTAAAGCGTTCGAAATGCATAAAAAGAAAGAGTATAAAGCCAACAAGGAACGCTGGAAGCGAGAGCTATCGATGGACGATTCGACCCCGAAGCGGCAGCGGGATGCTACTCTACAGTAAGTTGGAAAGTTTGATTATTCCTAAAGGCGCTTGCTTACATGGCATACAATTTCAGATCCCAAAAGGATAATCTGAAGCAAGCGGAGGCTCAAGAAGAGCAGCGAATGCTGCGAGTGCAGAAGAATTACATCGATCTAGAGATGCGCAAATTCCGAAGGAAAAAGATGATACTTCTGCACGACCTCGAAAACCAGTTGTTGCGTGATGTATGTGCCACAACTCGTAACACCTTTACGTGTTTCTAACATTTATTTTTTTGACCCAATATACAGGAATTGAGTAAGAAACAACAACAGTTGGAACAGGCGCACGGCATGCTAATCAAACACCACGAAAAGACTCAGGATTTAGAATACCGACAGCAAAAGAGTGTTCACGCTCTCCGCGAAGAGCAGGTTCGTAAATAATCGGCTGACATCATTTGTTAAATTAAATGCTAATAGAACTTTTCGTACGATTAGATATCAAAACAACACGAAAGTGAGCTGCGTAACCAAAAGGAGTACATGGATCGGGCCGAACGGGAGCTGTTGAGGAGGCATGCGCTGGAACTCAAACAGCAACCGAAGAGTCTGAAGGTAAATGAATTCCAACGTGACATAGTGACATTTATTTCAACCAACCCCTTTGCACCCGCAGCAAAAAGAACTCCAAATACGCAAACAGTTCCGAGAGACGTGTAAAACCCAGACGCGTCAGTACAAGGCATTGAAAGCTCAAATCCTGCAGACAACGCCTAAGGAGGAGCAAAAAGCTGTGATAAAGAAATTAAAGGAGGAACAACACCGTAAGTTAACGTTATTGGGTGATCAGGTAGGTTCTACTTCAGGTTTTTTTTTCGAGTGAGAAAGACTAATGAACATACTCCTTGCCTCTTGCTTTCAGTATGAACAAAGTATTGCCGACATGCTGCAGAAGCAGAGTTTGCGGTTAGACGAAAGTCAGGAAGTCGAATGCCATCAGCTGAAGGATCGGCTACAGTACGAGCTGGAGATTCTCACAGCTTACCAGAGCAAAAATCGCATGCAAGCGCAGGCGCAGCGGGACCGCGAGCGGAAGGAGCTCGAGGATCGCGTCAGCGTGCGGCGTGCACTGCTGGAAAGTAAAGTAAGTGTGAAATACATTAGGTTTCTGTTGATATTTTTTTAAGCAGACAACTGCAGGCTGCAGGTCATGCTGCAGATCATGTTGCATGTGGCAATGCTGTTAGAATAAACAGTCCAACGAGCAGTTCGTTTGGATAGTCATCAGTTTTAGCTGAATAACTTTTTCCACAAGCGTTAAATCGCTTTGCCGTCTTCGAAGAAAAGTTTCATTGAAAAATTTCCCAGAGAAGGATTGGATTGATTTATTTTTAGAGGACAAAGGGTCGCCAGATTGTAAAAGTAAGTTTGCCCATGGAAAATCCTGTGTAAAATTAATACCATGAGCGCTAAAATATTGTTTCACCGGTCTAGTTGAAACTTTGCACAGTTATTAAAGGACTCACCGTTCCAAAGCTTCTGCAGACAACATTCAAATCATCCGTGAAACAAACAAATTGGCTGTGTTTGAGAATCTGGTAGCGACATCCCTACTCCCGCATTCTCGATCAGGCTGGATTGTGTGAAAATCTAACTTCGACCGTTGACGCCTGCTCTTCGCATGACGCTTTCCAGCGTAATGTTGAATAACAGGCAAGAGAGTCTATCACCTTGTCGTACTCCACGAAGTGTGCCAAGCAGGGATAAGGTGCGACTCAAATCTCTTTGAGTGCAGCACGCGCTGCTACGAGACTGCACATTAAATTTCACAGATAAGTGAAAGTGCAGTCTGTACTCCCGTGCACCCTTGTTTTGCCGTGCGCTTAAAGCCCCAAATCTCATTTCGAATTTACTCTCGTCTCTTTGGGCGTTAACGATTGTACTCTCCCTTGTCGTCTTTGTGCAAACACGAGTGCAAAAAACAGACACGGTGGTAGGCCCGACTTGTTTGTGAATAAGGATTTTAATTAAATTTTCCCTCTATGAACCCATGCTTTTTCGTTACTAGCATCAAAAAAATTCATTTTGCTACCATTTACCAAAGCATGAGCCAAAGCACAGAGTAGAGCACTGTGCACTTCTCTTTATCTCTGAAAGAGAAGTGCACGTGCGGCAATCTGTCTCTCGTGCTGCTACGATATCTCGCACGATGTTTTGTGCGCTCTTCTGAAACAGGAGACGCTCACTCACTTGAAATTGACTGAAGCACTTGTCTATTTTGCACTACTTTGTGTTTTTCGACAATTCCTGGTTCCAAGCGAGCTAGAATGTTCTTCCGATATCTCAACGTAGTTTGTGTAAGCTTCCTGGGAAAGCCGCTCTTATCCATAATTCTCTATAGCTCTGTTTCGTCGATACTGTCCTGCTCCACATTAAAATTGATGAACAGGTGATGCTTTGGGAGTTGGTATTCAAAGCTTCCTTGAAGGATTTATGTACAATAAAGATCTGGTCTCTTATCGAGTGCCCATCGTCGAAACTGGCCCGATGGTTTGGCACGAACTCATTTACTGTTGGTGATAGACGACGGAAGATGATCCGGCAAAACTTGTCGTCCTTCTGTGAATTTTACTCTATTTTCATATTTCTGTTCCTACCCATTTCAACGCATACACACTGCCAGATCAGCTGTAATTACACAGAGATTCGATAGATGGTGCTATCCTCTATTATACTACTGGTGATACCAAACTAAGGCAATACCGACGACGGCCGGTCAAATAAGGAAAGGGTAGGAGTATGTTGACGGGATACTCGCTGTGACGTGATACCTTAAATGTCTCTACGTCAAAGTAGGACGTCTTCCATGGATGCTCCTCCTTCCGCACGCTGCGGGTTAAGGTCAGTTAGCTCAGTTGTCATACGAATCGGGTACTTGACCGTCGTCCATAATGCCGCCAGATTGGACCTGTCCGCAACCCAGTTGCCGTTGCCGGTCGGGATGCAGTATGGGTAAAAAATTATGGCGATATCCGATGCCGATTAGGGCCTTTGAACTCCCAGGACATGTGCCCGCTCTCTAGGAATCTAAGTAGGCATCATATAGACCATCCCACCTTCACCTACGCCACTTTCAACGCAGCGCCCGCGTCGACTGCCGCTACCCTCATGGGTACCACCTGGGTCCCGAGTAGACCCTTGCGCAGACGTATGTCAGCGGCGGCAACCTCGACCTTGCACTGTTCCTTTATTGCAGTGGAGATCTCGTCTACCTTGGTGATCTCATCCAGGTTCTTACACCGGATCGTCACCTGCGAGACGAGGGCGCGTACCTCCACACCTTCACCCAAGGCTTGTCATGTCAGGTCTCTATAAGCTGGGCCCTTTAGCTCTGTCGTCTTCTTTAGCTTCAGGAGCATCGCGCCGGTGCGGGTACAGTGTATACTCCGCACATCGGCGCCTAGGTCCGCCAGCTTAGCGTCCCCGCGCATCACTTTCAAGACTTTGGAGTACTTCGACGCTCAGCCCTGACGATGAGGGCCTCTCCGTCTCTTGGCTTTATTCCCCTTTTTTCGGATTTTGGTCCAGTGGCTATCCCGTCGTCGCTCCTCCCCCTCTTATCACTAGCGTCTGCTTCTGTGCTAACTATAGTTGTTATCGAGCCTCTCTTTTTGCGGCCAGCCGGAGCTGATAGCGAGGATGGACCCTCTGACCCCGCTACCACGTTCGCGTAGGCTTGTTTCCCTATGGGGGCGTCCGACATTATCCGCTTCTTGGAAGCGCCAGGAGCCGTTTCGCCCGGGTACCCCGTAGCGCGCTTGGAGGTCGCTACCCCCATGGTAGATGGGGTGGAGTCTCCCACTGAGACAGACTCTTCCGTCTGAATCTGCTTCGGGGCTATCTCCCTCGCCCTTTTTCCTTGGCTGCTAGCTGTGGAACTTTGTTCGGCTAGGAGCTTGGCTTCCAGCTCTTCCCTCTCTTTGCATGCAGCCTGCACTGTCATGCGTAACCTAAGTAGCCTAATTTCCAGGTCCTTTGCAATGTTGTTGCGTGATGACGTAAAGCCGATGGTCGCATCGGCCGATGGCCCATCCACGGCCACGCCTAGCTTGGTGGCAACTTCTTCTGATGCCGTGGCACTTCCGCAAGTGGCGGACACGCCAGATCCCACCGTTTTACGCGGTGGGGACCTCACTAGGTCACCTTTAGCAAACGGATTCTCCTGGGGTTTCGTCGTTCCTGAGGTATTACCCTATTAAAAAATGGTTTGTTGGCCCTCCCTCCAGCCGATATCCAAGGGGAGCTTAACGTTTCCAAGGTGCACCGCGGGGAGGCGAACTACATTCACACCTCTAGTAGATTGTATTATTATCGCCACATATACGGACCATAGATCTTTTCCAACGTACTTCCTGCTGCGATACAGTCCCTCGGACAGTATGCGGGTGCATCCCACGAAGTAGAGCCTTGTTCCGATCTGTATTCTGCTGTTGACGTTCCTGTGTTTGCTTATTTTTCGGATGGCTTGCAAGGCCAGACGCACACCCCCTAGCTTTTTGGAGCGCCATAGTGCACAGTTAAACACTGTTGCACAGTCCCACAGTCCCACAGCGCCAACATTTGATTAGGGCGAATCTGATTTTGTAAACAAACAGTCTGCAAATTTATCGGAAGTTGAATACAATTCCTTCTAATTGGATTTATCAGCAGATAGAGATGAAGCTCCTCTTCCTTAAAGAGGTCTCAATTTGTATTTGTGACCTTTTGTTCAAGAGAAAATGACTAAGAAAGTCATTGTTTACAAAAGCAGATTCTCCTAATCTAATGTTGGCGGTGAGTTGATCTCGTGGTTGAAAACAATAAACAAATCGATCCTATACACTGAACCGATAAATCATGTAAAATTTATCTGAAAACACACATAGTTATTTTCCATGTAGCTTTTCACATAACTTCTATGTGAAAAACAATTAAACAGTCAAGCGATAGTTCATATTATATTCATTGGAATAGTCACATACCTTTTATGTGAAATCCCAATGAGAGTTATTAGTATTGGTTTATATAATTCATGTGAAATTCCAATAAAAATGATTTACATCGTTAATAAATTTCATGTGATGTTGCAATAATTTTGAAATGAATTTATTTTGAGGTTTTATAATATTTACATGTCATTTGAGCTGAATAATAAAACAATTAAACTAACGATTTGAACAATGGTCTTGACGTTTCAGCTATGTGCTGCATCGCTAGGTTCAAGACCAGAAATTTTGAGGGTATCTGAGCGCCTCCTGTCGTTCAAGTCGATGACTCTAGAACCTTCGCTAGCAGTTGATTGCTCCTCAACGCACAAGTTGGAAGCTAGCACTCGAAGAATATTCGACTTCTGTGAAACATAATTTAACGAAATTGTAGATGAATTATTTCATTTAACTGTTATGCCCCAGAAAACATGCATTCCGTTTCCTCCAGGCATCGATGTACTCGAGCACAATTAAATACAACGTAGCTTCTTTCAAACTGAATACAAAATCGTCGACCGAATTCGATATCAGTTCGTATAACTGAATTCCACACTCTAATATAATAACGAGATAACGTTTTCTCATCATCTTATGTGGTTTTAAAAAAAAATGTGCTGCAAAACTTCCAGTGATTCCTTCGAGAAGCCTAAATCCGCCATTAGTTCATCTGATAGCACACAGAACCTTCGTTCACATAAAATGTATCATTTTGTCAGATGAATATTATTGGGTATGATAATACTATTTATGTGTTTTTCACATGACATTCAATGGATACACACAAAATAAATGGGTATATGATCTGTGTGAAGCTATGGGATGTTTTTAATAATTTAAATATTGTTTCTTGGTACAGTGTAGATCATTGCACCGAATCTATTAACCTCACTTTTTTGACAGTTCAGGGAGCTTGTTTACAAGGTGTTATAATTTGGACCGCTCAAACGAAATTTTTCGTTGGCTTTTTTCGGATTCTGTACGATTAGATTCTGGAAATGATGTAAAAATAAGAACTGGTGTCTGTTTTCCGGCAAGTTTAATTCAATCGCAACAAATTCTGAGCACAAAATCTCAAACCGATCTTACCGAAAATATTCACGTAAACAAGCTCCCTGAACTGTCAAAACTGCATTGATGACGCCTTCGTGCAATGATCTATACGTGTAAAGCCGCACGCCAGTATTAGTGACATCTATTTTCGAGAAGCTTTTGATTGTAGACAAACGGAAACGTCAGATGTATGCACGACGCGGCAAAGATACTCATAAAAGGGTGAACTCCGCTTAACTTGCCTAGAATAGTTAAATCCAGTGGCGTTGTCCAGGGTGGCCACAGACTCGGGAAAATCGGGAAATGCGGGAAAAATGCGGGAATCCAAAATCATTGGGAAATATGCGGGAAAAAGGCGGGAATTTCAAAAGTCATCGGGAATTTTTGTTATATGAAACCATACTCACACCTTTTTCAAATTATTGGCGTAGTGTTTTCGTCATTTACTCGGTCCACCGATCTCATTGTTCAGCCTATTCAGAACGTACCACTTAGAGCATCTTCAGCGGTGGTCTATTTTAACATCTTCATAGTTGATTTGCATCAGCAAACTTAAAAAGAACCAGCTAAAACAGACCAACTTTGCGTTCCCGCACCGGTGTAGTATTTCTTGTTGTTAAACCCACCAACACCTATCATCTTGTCAATCATACAACATCCAGAGATCAGAAGTTTTGTTTTTTTCCTAGACATTTTTTTCCTAGATCCTAGACATTATGCGACAACTAGAGTCAACTGATGACTTTTTTAAGCTGTTGCAGCTGGATATGTTGGCCTTAGTGTTACATAGGTGCACTGCAGCCTAACGGAAGTTGGCGTATGTCCTCAGCTAGTTCTCTCGACGAAAATTTGGTGGTTGGTGACCCTGAGGATTTTTTGAAAATCTGCCCTTAAGACTTACGGCTCGCAGTATTTACGTCCCGAAAAGGTGAAGAAATCGATGGACAAAAATACTTCCCAAAAGTACGAAATAATAAATTCAGTGCACTTACAAACTCAGGGAATTTATCAGAAGCTCGCTATACTTCTTAGATTTGATTTAGACTTTCCCGAGGTTTAGCTATTCTCCCTGATGTCAAAGGAACATCCCATAAAATCAGGGAACTTTTCAGAAAATCATGGAGCTTTCCAGAAATTAAGGGTTCTTCCTAGAAGTTCAGACAGCTTTCCTGAAATTCAGATTGTTTCCTAGAAATTCAGGGAGTTGTCTACAAATTCAGGGAACTTACCATGAGTTCAGGGAAGTTTCCAAAAGTAAAAGGTTCTTCACAGAAGTTCAGAAGTTCACAGAAAATCAGGGGGCTTCCACAAGTTTAGAAAACTTATCAGATTATTTTGGGTATTTTTCAGAAGTTCATAGAACTATTCAAGGTGTTCAGGGAACTTCCCAAAATATCAGGGAACTTCCCAAAATATCAGAGAACTTCCCAAAAGTTCAAGGAATTTTCAAGAAAATTAGAGAGAGAACTTCCAATAGAGAACAGTCAAGAAATTCATGAAGCTTTTCAACAGTTTGCGGATCTTCTTAGAGGCTTAGTAAACTTCTTAGAATTTCATGAAACTGGCTAGACATATACAGCGAACATGTAGGAGTTCAAGAAACTTCCTTGAAGTTCAGGGTTTCTCATGAATTCAAAAAACTTCTCAGAACATCAGGAAATGCTCACAAAGTTTATGGAACTCCCCCAAAGATTAGGAAACTTTTCAAAAGGCCAGCAAACAGGAGATCAGGGAGTTTTCCAAAAGCTCGAAAAAACTCCCAAATGCTCAAGGGACTTAGCAATTCAGAAAATTTCCCAGTAGTCCTGAGATCTTCCAAGAATTTCAGAAAGTTTCCCCAAGAATTTCAGAAAACTTTCCCCTAAGAATTTCAGAAAACTTCCCAGATAAACAGGAAACTTGATTTTTTGAGCATTCAAAAAGTTTAGGAAACATTCAAAGGATTTTTCCATAAGTTTGGGGAGCTTCCTAGAACTTCAGGGTGATCGAGAAACTTTCCAATCGTTCGTATTAAAGTCTTAAGAAGAACTTAAACTTCTTACTACTCGTTAATTTTTCGAACCCAACCAAAACGAGAATAAAGAAACCAACTACTTTTTAATCAATTTTATAGAATTTGCACCTTCTCACAATCTTGGAAATCATAAAAAGTTCTTGTACGGTTTAACAACATCTCGGTAATGCTAACTATTCCACAGAAATTCCACGACTACCAAGATTGTTTTTTCAATTTCTCGTAAATTATTAAAATATTTGTGATATTCTGCTTTACACCTGCTGGAAGTTAAAACAACTTCTGGGAAGCGAAATCTGATTTTCTAAGCTCCCGCCATTTCCAGAAAGTTGTTCCTATTACATGGATGATCAGCAAATTTTTTGGAAGTTCAACCAAGTTTCCAGAAACGTTAATAATTTTTTGGCAATTCAATGAACTTCTCTAAAGTTCCACCATTTCTCTTCTCGAAAGACAGCGAGCAAACTTCATGATTATCTGGAAACTTCCAAGTATTTTATTCAACTGTCGAGAAGTTTAATCAACTTCTGGCATGTTCATTATAGATATTTCCACCCAATCTTCATAGATATTCCGAAGTTTATTAAATTAAATTTTTAAAGAGTGCGTTCAGTAAGAATCTTAGAAGCTTATATAAGTTCTGAAATGATGCAAAATAGATCCGGTATAAAACAAAATTTACAAACACCGGTGCAGCGATGATTTTGCGTTTGGTCTAAACAAATAAATTCAAACCACGATTTGAACCACCGTTGAAGATGCCCTTAGAAGATCTGGCTGTAACAGATGAGGCTTCACGCATGCCAGTGCCAGAAATGAACTTATCTTTCATGAGGTGGCGAATGTGTTTGAAGTTTGGCGAATTGCGTTTGCAAGGGTGTTAACACATGGTGAAAGAAGAATTTGAGCAGCTGTGCTCAATGCCGTCTGACGTTGTTTGACGGATTCCAGAGAAAAGAAAATCGTTTGGACAAATTTTGGCTAGAACTGATTGGTCATTCCAAGAAGGAGCTGCCAAATTTGACAACATTTGTTGAAAATTGGCTCATCTTGTCGCACAAAAATGCGTATTTTAAAGAAACGGAAAGTGTCTGGTATTAAACCAAACTAGAAAAAGTTTGGGAGCTCAGAAATTTTGCTACGAGTAATTTATATTAACTCATCTTAACAGTCGGGAAAATAAGGCAAAAATGCGGGAAAAAATCGGGAAAATGCGGGAATTTTTATATTAAGATTGTGTGGCCACCGTAACCTCAATCTATCTATGCACTGATTCTCAAAGCATAAGCAATCATCAAAACATTACTTGTAATTAACAGGTATCAAGCGAAATAGATTATCAAATGTATGTTTCGAGCACTGAATATAAATTATTCACTAAAATATGAAATTGAAAACTGGTGAAAAGTGAGGTTACGCAACGCCCCTTGGTAAATTTCCCTTTGGTTCCCTGGTATTGGACATATCCGGAGCAATTTGCGTTTAGGGCGAACATGCAGAATGTAAGCAAAAGGGAAATGATGATTGTAATATTGCAAGTAGAATTTCAAACAGTAATTTACAAATTAACGAATAAATTCAAATACAATCTAGCATACAGACAGAGATCAAAGCTAGCTTCTGATTCATTTATAATACTGATGGAAATTCATTCGTTATTCATTGAAATTTGCACATTTTTTTCAGATGGAAACTGAACTGCAGCAGTTCAACCAGGAACGCGCAGAACGGATTCGTATACTCCGGGAGCGGCACGAGAAGCAACTGGAGGCGTTCGACGAGGAATCGGCACGGATGGGCTTCAGGTAAGTTATCAGCCTATGCGTTGACGTTTCCCGTATGTGCAATTAATTCCAATGTTTTCAACACTTTGCAGTGCACTGGCGTTGGCCGAAGCCTCGAAGGAAACCTACCCGGACGAGGAGGGCAGCCTGTCGGGGTCAATGCTTAGTTTGGCTCATAGTAACAGCTCTACTAGCTTTCCGGCGGGTTCACTATAGCATAAATCTCGTTATATGCAAACGCTGTCGAGTCATAACTCAATGTAGTATGGGAAAGGCAGAGCCGAGAGGTAGAGAAGGGAAAGAGCGAAGCGACGCGCTTGCAATAAGAAACGAAGACGACGCATTGGGTACTGAGTATGTGTAATTTTAATTGTTCCGTATATAGTAGACGTACGGGGATCATGTGGTGGCGAGTGCCCGAAGAAGAAGCAGCACCATCCGTATTTGTGTTCTGAGGAAGAGCTCTGCATGTTGTGTTATATGCGTTTTAACCACTAGAATGTTTAAGAACTTTCATTATCTGTCCTATGTATTATTTTATTCTTTTTCTTTAACTGGAAGTGAACACTGAACGTAGGATTAAACCTTCTAAATTCTAGTCATTTTGTTTCGTTTCATCACTTGGCAGTACGATACATCAGTTAGTGACCATAGGGACAGGCATAAGCGTACCTGCAGCGACGGACGAAGGCCGGCCTCTCGATAATACTCATGTTTAATTCGAATGATTCCTAGTTGCTAAGGTAGGCCCATTTGATAACGTATCCGCGCGCGCTTGTAAGTTCATTTGTAAATAATCGTACATTTGCTTGTAATACCAAACTTGTTCTAATAATATACAGTAATGCTTTTCATAGAGAATGGAAAACCTGAGTCAAAGAGTCGTTCGTTTGGGTGCGTATTTCCCGTTCCTCCTGATCCGTGCCGCTAACTGATGATCATACTTCGTACTTCGCTAATTGATCGCGATTTTTACGCCTGTCTATTTTCTTAATCTTTTAGAGCTACCTATTCATTCGTTTAGCTACCTTGTCACATTTGAACACATTCCAATGCCTTCACGATCATTGAACAGGGGCGGTGTTGTCAGTTTTAATCTGTGAGTTTCAAAGCAATTTAGATTTGCATTCTCAGGATCATTCTGCAGTTTTGGTTGGATGATAAAGTAAAACACCTATTTTCAATATTCTTATCCTGAAGGATATCATCAGGGCTTTTATTTGAAAAGTTGCAAACAGCTCAATTTGATGAAGTAATGAAGTTTTATCGAATTTCGACAATATCGCAGTTGAAGCATGTGAATGTACAAGATAATCCTGACTGAAGTCAAACAAAGTTTAGAGCGGAAAATCTTACCAAATAGCTCTTGAGAACGTCGTTGCCTTCGAGGCTGTGCTACTTGTGGACAAAATTTGTCGCGTGCTTAAAGGAGCTAGCAAAGTTACCAGACTTCTAGAAATGCTGTCTTCGATAGGTCATAGTAATATTCAAAAACTGGGACTTTTGATACCATACTTTTGATTACTATAATATAGCTAAAACGGAATGGGATGGCATTATCCACCCTGATACCACTCTGATCGTCAGCAAGGAACAACAGTTCGTGTTCTGTCATTGCCAATACTAAGGCTTAGCTTCAATCAGGGCTCTCGCCACCCGCAACCGTCGTGTAAAGAAGGAAAGTGAGCAAGGCGAGTGTTTCTATGCTTTATAAATAATACTACTTTGCTTATTACATAATAGTAGAACACAATATGAGTAAACCGTACGGACCTAGATATTCGATAGAAGAGGAAACTTCTGTTTTGTTCCAAAGTTTTCCAGTATCAACAAGATACATCATAAACGAATATAAATAGAAATAACTGCCGGTCGGTCATCCCGTATTTGGTGGATACAGGACCGCAGTGGATAGATCGCAAGATTATTAGGCGTTAACTAGAACGAGAGAAAGCAGTGAACAGAACTTATTTATATTTATACCTATTATTGTATCGTTTCCGCTCTATACAACAGTTTCCTCGTGTTTTTGTAAATTTACCTTAGTTTAATTGTGTAATTAACACAACCATACTCGTTTAATTTGGCACACAATATTAAGACAGAGAAACGGCGAGCAGGCGATAGAGCAGATTTGTTTACATCAGCATCAGAGGTATGTAAAGTAACTGAAATTAGTTATTTAATGTTTTAGTTTTTAAACACAACGGAAGTAAAAATCAATAATTAATAAACAATAATGCAAAGTAATTTTCCAATTAATGACAAAAATAATGACTAGATAAACTAATTTAATTCAAGCAAAACAACACACACACGAAAAGTATAACAACTGCTGCATTCTGTAGACGAAAAAATGGAAACAAAATTTAATGTGAGAGCTTTTTTACCTTTACTGAAACAGTGCATACATTGATAAATAAAGCAGAAAAAATAATGCAAAACGAAAATATTTGAAAAAAAAAACCACCAGTAAGGCGAATAGGAAGCGATAAAAAAAGTGAGATGAAGAAAGAGAGCCTGTAATTTGCGTGAGCGAGTTTTTTAAACAAAGAAATGAAATAATAACAATACTTGTTTCGTTATGAAACAGCAAACCATGATTAATGAAAGAATAATATTAGAATTCAACAATACTATCTAGCCTGAAAAATTTCACGAAAAATGTTTTCACAAACCCACATACACACACACACACATGCTATTAAAGCAATGTACCGCGAAAGTGCGCAAATCAAGAAGAATTAGCAAAACAAATATAAGAGTAAGAAAAATCACATTCATACTGACAGATAGGAAAACAAAGAAGTCACACATGCAAGTTTTTACCCGCACCCATCTTTAAAATTGCAGGATGAAGAAAAAATAATAAGATAAAACAAATTGAATACCGCTAGAAAGAGAAGCCAACGCTGTTTAGGAGCAATTTGTATATGTGTGTAGCGAAGAGCAAAAGCGAGTATGTGAGAGAAAAAAGAGAGCAAGCGAGCTAGTGGTTACGATGTATCTAAAATCCGAATGCGATTGTGTTGCTATTTCGAAATCTTGGAACAGGATAATAAAAAAAACTAAACCAATTTAAATAATCCAGACACGGTGCCGATGGGTGGTATTCTAGTTTGCTTGAAGCGATGGTGAGATATCACATACAAGAATCGAAGCTTTCGTCGTTTCGAGGTCTCGAGAGGTCATTATAGGTTAATCACCTGTCTACTCCTGACGTTCTAATTGCTGCCATATCGCGCTATTCCGTGTGTGAAGTAAGGAGAACGCTATTCTCAAAACAAGTTCAAAGCAGAAAGGAATTCTTCCAGACTGTCGTTGGATGTTTGTAGGCAACGTTTTCAGCAGTGATTTTAAATAAATTCAATAGCATGTTTAAAGATATGTTCAATGACGAAGAAGCGCTCTCGACCGAGAACCAAGTTTGTAGTTCCAAATGCACTATGCCGTACAGGGTGAGTGGTAATTCCGGTCAGTGTATTTTAAACATGTGTAACTTTGGATGGGTTAATCACAGACATGTTCGCACAATTTTCTTTTAGAGTGTATTCAAATGTCAACTCGGCGTTCGATGTTTGGAAAGACCCGAAGATAAACATAAGTACAACAACTGCGGAAAAGGTAAGAAGTGCGCTAATTGCAGAAGCAAGAATCGGACTACACGCTGTCCAGAGCTTCAAAAATCAAAAAAAAATTGGTGAAGAGGAATCTCAAATACGCAGAAGGAAAGGAGCAGATCTCGATTGCAAATCAAAACATGTACGAAACGTTCTACGACGCAGTAGAGTATCCAACTCCGGCGGAAACCTTCGCGGATATGACCAAGTGAAACTTTCGTTGGAAGGATCCGTTGCGGGAGCAGTGGTTGATGACAAACAACGAAAGGAAAAAGGTGCAAGCGGCAGTGAACATTGGAAAATCGACAGACACGCAACAGAACAAGGAAAAACGATTACCAATGCTGATAAGGCAACTGAAAAACGTAACAGCGTAATAGCCACATCCGTAGTGTCACTGAAAAACACCCACTGAGTTGAAGAAAAAGAGCGTTGGGCACCATGTCGAAGCAGGTCATTGACCGTATGCAATCTAAGCAGCAGATTGCACTGATGACGTTCTACACGGATTTCATCGCGCAACTAGACAACTTAGAACTTGTTCCATGTTGTGCGTCAGTTTGACAATGTTGGAGGGGATTTCAACGCCTACCATGAAGATTATGGAGATCAGATGGTGGGGAAAATTTAGAGAGAAGGAGTTGTGAGTGAAAAGAGACAAGCATAGCGAAAAACAGGACAAAACAAAAACTGGATATTAGATATTGTCTTCAAAATTTGATAAAAATAAATTATTTGGTGCCTGAAAAGAAACAAAATTAAGAACAAAGATATAACTGAAATCCTTGTAGTCCGCCGGATGTTTGAAAAGCTTAGCAATTTCTCTGAAAAGATACTAAGAGTTATTATGTTAACTGTCTAGTAAAATATAAACCACTCACAAAGATTTATATTAACGCTTGATAGCCAATTTGGATCGATTCATATCAACAGTAGGGAATTGCAGCGAATCACACAATGGGATAGTGGTTCACCTGTTCCAAGATATGGCGGCTCGGCGAGTATGGCAAACGAATAATATAGATCACAACTAATTACACTAATGCTTTGTTCATACTACAGCGTTGTAACGTAATACAAGGCTATCTTGATGCCATTTACCTTGTAGATAATTTTCAAAGCACCCTTGTATTAGATTACAAGCCTGAACAAGGCATAAGGTTTTTTTTTGCACGGGGGATACGTTCCACTTTTAGTATGGTATCGTGTAAAAAAAGACTAAATAGAGTTGATACATTCACATGCTTGAACATTTTATATTGCTTAGATTTTGTTTCTATGCGTTACCATTCCATGCAATGGTCAAGATACAGTTTTTAAAATCTTGAGTATTTACACCAAAAATTGTGATTTTTTTGAAAAACTGCCATATGGTTACTTTTGGCAAAAAAGAAAAATGTGATTTGAATTTGATCGATAAGTTATTCCGTTCTGGAGTTAACGCCGAAAACAAACCGTGTAGAAAAAAAACCGTGCAAAAACAAAACCTTAGTGTATAATCCCCAGCACAGGCCCACCACACCCGTCGAACAGATGCTCGACATATTCTACAAACAATCCTACTACTGGAGCTCACATCTGCAACAAGTATGTTGAGCGTCCTAAAGAGCAATCTATACCTTGAATTACGATTGAGGGATTTTGTGAAATTCGCGTCCCTGGAAGCATTTCGTGCCTTCTGCCAGTGGTGGTAAATGTACTGTATTTTGATATTTGACATTTTTCATCACGATCAAATTGATAAACACACGCAAAAGTGAACCGTCGTGGGAGAAAATCTCGTATGACATTTCTGTACCGTTTTCTCCAGGAGACGGAAATTTCTCCTGCCTCCAGCCGATGCATCGCGATGGTTTAAAAAATGTTACGACATAGATTTATGTCACCCTGAATTTGATTGCTGGCTTTTTACTGCATACGTATGATGTTTATTATATGGAATTTGATGAGCACCTGAACGGTAATGTTACAGCGAACGAAAGTGGCACGGCAATAAATCTAGGAACACGCGCAGGACCCCTACCCCAACCCTTCAGGATGTTGAGGAGAAAATTGGTCGGTTGAAAAACAACAAAGCTGCTGGTGTTGACCAACTCCCAAGCGAGCTATTGAAATACGGTGGTGAAGCACTGGCCAGAGCGCTGCACTGAGTAATAACCAAGATTTGGGAGGAGGAATGTTTACCGGAGGATTGGATGGAGGGAATAGAGTGTCCCATCTATAAAAAGGGCGGCAAGCTGGATTGCTGCAATTATCGCGCGATCACGCTACTGAGCGCTACCTACAAGTTGCTCTCCCAAATACTATGCCGCCGCCTGTCACCGATTGCAAAGGGGTTCGTGTGGCAATACCAAGCGGGATTCATGGGTGCCCGCGCTACTACGGACCAGATTTTCGCGATTCGGCAAGTGCTGCACAAATGTCGCGAATACAACGTGCCCACACATCATCTTTTCAGCGATTTCAAATCAGCGTATGATACAATCGATCGAGACCAGCTATGGCAGATCATGCACGAATATGGATTTCCTGAAAAACTGACGCGGTTGACCAAAGCAACAATGGATCGAGTGATGTGTGTCGCCCGAGTATCACGGACGCTCTCGAGTCCCTTCGAATCTCGGAGAGGGTTACGGCAAGGTGATGGATTGTTGTGTTTGTTGTTTAACATTGCGCTAAAGGGTGTGATTCGAAAAGCTGATAGACACGAGTGGCACGATCTTCAGGAAGTCTGTCCAACTATTTGGCTTCGCCGACGACGTTGATATCGTAGCACGTAACTTAGAGACGATGGCGGAAACGTACATCAGACTTGAGGCTGAAGCTGGTAGGATTGGGCTTGTGATTAATACGTTGAAAACAAATTACATGAAGGGCTCTCGAGAAGATAATGTTAGCCTTCTAGCACGAGTTCAGATCGACAGTGATGAAATTGAGGTAGTAGACGAATTCGTGTATCTAGGCTCATTGGTGACCGCCGATAACGTCACCAGCAGAGAAATACAAAGGCGCATTATGGCTGAAAATCGTGCCTACTTTGGACTCCGAAGGACGCTAAGATCGAACAAAGTTCGCTGAACCACAAAGTTGACCATCTACAAGACATTAATTAGACCAGTAGTTCTCTACGGCCACGAAACATGGACATTGCTAGTGGAGGACCAACGCGCCCTTGGAGTCTTTGAACGGAAGGTGTTGCGTACTATCTACGGTGGAGTGCAGTTGGAAGACGGAACGTGGAGGAGGCGAATGAACCACGAATTGCACCAGTTGCTGGGAGAACCTCCCATCGTACACATCGCAAAAATCGGTCGACTACGATGGGCTGGGCATGTCGTAAGAATGTCGAACGACAGCCCTGTGAAAATGGTTCTTAAAAACGAACCGACAGGTACAAGAAGAAGAGGCGCGCAACGAGCAAGGTGGATCGATCGAGTAGAAGGCGACCTGCGGACCCTCCGCAGACAGCGAAGCTGGTGAGGTACAGCCATGGACCGATTACAATGGAAACAACTTTTGTGTACAGCAGAGGCCACGCCGGCCTTAGTCTGATTGGTAAGGTAAGGTAAGGTAATATTTTCACTAACGGGTGTCCACTAAATAATGAGAACGAAAAGAATGGGTCAGGAAAAAAATACCAGTGAAGTTTTGTTCAAACTGATTTATTTTATTAAAAGGGTCAACTTAAATCTTCAAACTAAGTTTAGTGAATATTGTCATATGGTCCGTGGTCCGCCGTGCGGCGCAGCTTAGTCGTTATGCTGGAACATGACCGTTGGACGGCAGCCACATCGATTTTTCGGATGCAGCTTTTGATCCTGTTGGTAAGTTGCTTGGTGTTCTTGGCCTTCCAATTATCCTTGTATACCATGGAGCTCAAAAGACCGAAGAAATCCTCGATAGGACGACACTGTGGCAAATTTGTCGGATTCCGGTCTTTTGGGACATATGGTATATTTTGGCTCTCCAAAAACGTTAGCGTTTTTTTTGCGTAGTGCGATGATGCCTTGTCCGGCCAAAACACGTATTTGCCATCCGAGTGATGTTGTTTAAGAAATGGGATGAGTATTTTCTGCAAACACTCTCTTTGGTACACCTCCTGGTTGATGGCCAAACCGCTTGGTTTGAACCACGGCTTCGAAATACCCTTATCGGATATTACGATGTATAACATAACCTTCGATTCAAATTTGTGCTTGAACTTATACATTACTTTTGGAGGAGTAGTAGATTTGTCCTTAGTGTAGAATCGGTCGTTTCCCGGTATCTGAGACTTCGAAAGAGGAAAGTAGCTTTCGTCGTCCAGAACGAAATATTTTCCGCCGTAATTCCGAGTCATCCAGCGGCATTGGGATTTCACGGTTTGAATCTGCTCATCTGTGTACTCTGGGGATCTGGTTTTCTTTCTACACACTATTCCTTCTTTCTTTAGCGTCTTGCAGATGAGTGACTTCGAACAATGGAACTTTCGGGCTGCTTCCCGTTGACTTACCGAATCCTTGTTGTTGAACATGCTGCGCAGCGAGCGGAGCGTTTTCTCATTCATTATTTTCGCTGGACGGCCGCAACCTTTCTTCCGGGTTACTCTCATGCATGCCAGGATACGGTATACGGTGGATACCGGAACTTTTTCACGACAAAAATGGTCCACCGTGTATTTTTTTCCACGATCTTCGTTCGCTTGAAAGAATTGTACAACGCGCGCGCGCAGTTCTTCCTGTTTCGACGGCATGCTGAACACGACTGAACATGTTAGAGTGAAATAAGAGTGTATGAAAATTTTCTGGAGAGTGCAACGATTCATTCATCTAAAGTGACATTTCTATGCGGCCGTTTTTGTTCTGATGGAAAAGTATTGAAATCATTCTCATTTTTTAGTGGACACCCGTTAGAGTACATTTTTTTCTAAGCGGCGGCATGTCCTGTTTTGTTGGGTCAGCCCTCCGATTGGTGGCCCTTCATAGCATTAGTTACTGATATTGATTCTATTGATATCTACGCTCATTGATTTGGTACCAACCGGGGAAGACTTGGTCCTCCCCCGGTTGGTACTCAATGCTTTCGTTATCTCTAATCCCTTCAATTACTCGTGTTATTTTATGATATAGTGGACGGATTATTACAATTTGAGATAGTTCTAAGCAGTCGGTTTATCAAAAACAATCGACAGATTATCGGTGGCCAAGTGTCCAAGATGCTAGGAAGCAGACCGGAAGATTCAATGCGCAAACTCTCCCTGGCAACAAATTTATTCTCTCTATTGGACCCACAAACTACTGCTTTAAATTTACCTGTAAATTGATTGAAACTATCTCTGGCATACATCTTTTTGGTGGTTCAAAACCCTGCCTTTCGGTTCAGAAAGAGGTATGGGCGCGTTCTGTCGAGTTGGTCGCGGCAGATTTCATGTGTGAATCGGCTGCTCCATCAACGTTCAAAAGTGCCTGAACCAAATGAACTGCTTGTAATGAAGTGGCCTCCCAACAAACAAACGAAAGCAGTAAATAAGCATACATGCTTTATTAAAGCTGAATTACGACTTTCGTAGCTAAATAAAAAATCTGGCTGAAATAAAAGCTGAATAACCATGTTGTCAATTGAAATATTAACATTAATTCAAGTGTTTCATTTTGTTTGAATAACATGTTTAGTAAAAGCTATTTTAGTATCTATGTGTAACTAAATTTACACAGTTTAACAAAGAGATAAATAACAGTTTATAAATCCGTTTAAACATCGTTTATATAGCCTAGCTTATAAAACCTGATATTGAATTGAATAATAGCTGTAATGTACATCACTATTTAACTGATTCAATTTTAAGCTGAAGAAAAATAATACAAAAGCTTTACACAGGTGTCTTAATTGACTTTTATTCAACTACTGAACAATTAGTTGAAGTACAGTTTATGCCTCTTATGCAACGACTTTTAACGAGCTTTGCCAATTAAACCTTATATTCAGTTGAATAACAGCTGTGGTTTAAGCCAAAAGTCATCAAAATAAGCTACAATTAAAATAAAAGTTGTTTAAATGCCGTAGTAAAGCGTCCGAAGTGTTCGTAATTTTGGTTGATAAATATTCTTCTTCAACTTCAAGTTAAGCTGAATTACTGATAAAATGATATAAATAATAGAATGCCTATATTTTCGTTTATGAGTTGTTCATTTTTGGTGCCGGTGAAAAAGTATTGACCTGTTTTCAAGAGTTGAAATTATAGTCAACTGCTTGTAGCAAACAGCTCACATGCTAATCTTAACATTTCCTATCCGAATAGAAAACAGCAGACAACATTGTCATATCCTTTCATCGTCTCTTGTTCAACATGCCCTTGTTAGTAATGCACGTAGTAGAACCGAACACCCAATATCAAAGCTTGTGTACAGCTTGCTAATTCAGACGTTTAATAACAACATTTAGAAGGTTTGTTTGAGCACTGATGTTGCTTATTTACAGACAACGCTATAAATAGAATATCAATGTAGCTCAATTAAAGCATCACTTCTGCTATTATTCAAAATATAACATTGAGCTTATATAGACGACTCGTTTATACATCATTCAATTCTAAGATAGCGCAGTGGAGATGTCACGTAGTTGAGGATACGAAGGTTGGTTCAAGTCTCGCTATTAAATATTAATAAATAAATGTTACATAATGTTTCTGTTAATGTACATGTATAATAATATCAAACCAAATATGCTTAGTATGAAATGTCTGTATCGTATGGAAAATCATACAAAAAAAAAACCAAAGAAATTTTTATGAGAATTGTTAAATAAAGTCGAACAAAAGTTCTATAAAAGACAACACATATTTTTTTATAAGCTTAATGATGTTGAAGAAAAATTTCGGCATGACTTTTAATTAACAAGGAGAGAATATACTATCCTTTAAAAAAATTCGCTTAGCTAAACAAACTTCACTTTTACTCTCGGAATCAGCCTCAAGTTGTGTGCAGCACTTAAACAGCAGTTATTCAATTATCAGCTGAACTCCATTGCTGCAAACTTGCTTCTTAAGCATATGCAATTGCTAGTGTTCAAAAGCACTTGGCGACAGCTTAATAACTTCTCCAAATTTGTGTGAATAATGCCTGAACAAAAGCAGTGATTGAAAATAGTTCAGAGATTATTCAACACACTGCTGAATTAAATAGCCAAAATGATGTTTATTTAATGAGTGATTGTTTGTTGGGCTGTTGAAGTGGCAGACTTAGTCCGTGCTTTAACCTACCCCGCAGTGGGATGTTAGGCAAAAATGTCGTTGGTTCGAGTACCACTGTACACATGCCCTTTTCGCTCAATTTTCCTAAAACATCTGCTATGTTTCCAAGCCTGCCGCACACTAGCGGAACTATCAAAACTTTCTCTTCATATCTTTCATTCTAGCCAAAAACATTGTTGTTCACTCTTGGTGCCTCATGGTGATGAGCGAACATCTCCTTCTACAACATTAATACTTGTTCTTTTTTTTTTGTCCTCTTCACTATCCTATGACCGCGAGCAATACCATATGACATCCTAAAGTTAACTCTTTCAGCCAAATTTTCTAACTCAAGGTAGGCAATCAAATGACCACTACAAAATATCCACGACTAAATGCTTAACTGGGAAAGGGAGGGACCATCAGGGCACCCAAGTGAAACGATTTGGATAGGGAGCATGTGACTGCCTCCTCCCTATTGTTAACATTTCGCGGAACGAGGGCTGTCTCTTCGACCCCATCTGTTGGGTTTATTCAGTCAATCGAGGGCTCGATTCTAATGCTGTGGGTGTGAACTTGCTTTTGGAAAGGAGATTCTCTTCCATATATTCGCGGATTTCGCGTAAGTGTAACTGCTTACGGGCCCACCCAAACGTTTTTGGCCCTTCATACAGGAGCTTCATGATCACATACAACAATAGAATCCTGATCAAATCGTTTTTCAGATTCAGGCACTTAACTCCGTATTTTTAAGCATTAAGGCTTGCAATCCATTATACAGGGTTACCCACTCGAAGTGTTACCAGATTCAAACTGCTATAACTACCACACTATTAATGACAGCGCGCTCAAATTTACACCAATGACAGTTCATTCAATTGTTTACAAGCGTACAAAAGCATTTTAGTCTGTGTCGTGTGAAAAAAAAGTTATACGTGATGGAATTTAAACGTAATAGTGTGATTGCTTTATATTTGGCTGGAAAATCACAAGCAGCAATTGTTCGTCAGCTAAAACATCTCGAAGTGAACAAAATGTTTGTGTATCGCACTATAAATCGTTACAATGATACTGGTAGCATCGCAAAACGCCATGGAGGTGGTCATAAGAAAACAGCAACATCACCTGAGATGATTCGAAAAGTGAAGGCTCGACTTGAACGAAATCCACGTCGAAGTGGTAATCAAATGGCTAAAGAGCTGAAAATTTCGCAAAGTTCAATGCAACGACTATTGAAAAATGAGCTAAAGGTCAAGCCTTACAAGTTCCAAAAAGGGCACGGTCTTACACCGCAGCAAAAAAAAGTTAGACTCGAAAGAGCGAAGGAGTTGTTACACTTGTACGCACGTGGCGAATTTCCGAACATTGTGTTTTCTGATGAGAAGAATTTCCCTATTGAGCAATTCATAAACTCTCAAAATGACCGTGTTTACTTGACCGAATCGCAAGTGATGGTATGGGCTGCCGTGACAGCTGATGGGCGCTCTCCAGTCGTTTTCATCGAGCCTGGTGCCAAAATAAACGCGACTTATTATCGTGAAAACATTTTGGAAGGTGCTTTAGAGCCGTGGGCACATAAACACTTCGGCCGGAAAGAATGGACGTTCCAACAAGACTCGGCACCGTCACATAAAGCGAGAATTAACCAAGAGTGGTTAAAAAATCATGTTCCACGCTTCATTTCGTCGACGCAATGGCTTTCGAATTCACCAGACGCAAATCCGATGGACTTTTCCATCTGGTCTATTTTAGAGAGTAAGGTGCGGACTAAAAAATACGCCAGTATGGATGCGCTCAAGAAAGCGATTGTACGTGAATGGGCAAAAATACCACAAACTCACATTCGTGCAGCATGCAACTCGTTTTTTGACCGTTTGAGGGCCATAGTCAAGGCAAAAGGTGGCCATATCGAGCTAAAGTGAATGGATTCTAAATTTTTGATTATTTTCATACATTTTTGCCATTGGACTGAATAAAAATATTATCAAACTAAAAAATTATAGTCATTTGAATAGGTAACACTTCGAATGGGTAACCCTGTAGATTGTAGAACGTTTTTATTTTCAGGACATTAAAAATGTGTGATTGAATATAAGAGATAATTTTTCGACCATCAAATTAAAATCATGCTTTTTTCAGTTCGATGTCAATTCGATGTTGCATTGGACGTAATAAAAATTTGCTCTTAAATTATTCATCTGTTAGATGCAAAGTTCTCTAAACATCCTTCTTCTGGGATGTGACATTAAATACGGAAAAAAATTACTCTTCGTCAGTAATACATGCATCACTTTACCAAACAATACGGCCCTAACTCACTGAACCGACCCTCTATCAGTATTTTTCTATGAACGAATCCAAAAAACTATTCTTGTTGATCAGCTTTGTGGTACACACGAGAAATTCGACATTGTTCTCGTCCTGCTGCGCCAGGAACCGTAACGCCGAGATCTCGGCAAATGTGCATCCACCGACGAAAAACACCACAATCACCCGGGGAATGTCGGACTGGGAAATTTCCGAGGTAAACGAACCTCGTCGGCTATTGAGAGCCGTAGCCGGTTGAAAATCTTCGAATGTTGGCCCAGGAAGGCTGGAAAGAACATCGTTGAGTGACTGCCAACCGTTCGGTTTGAGGTGTTGCTCGACGATCCGCACGGAAAGCGGGGCATAAATGCTATGTACGTAAGTAATGTCCTTAGGTGACACTTCTTCGGGGTGCTCTGCCGTTAGGTTGAACGTTTTCCTAAGCACTGTGTACGTCCTAGTGCCTGTTTGTGCTTTTAATAATCCGGCCTTTTCTAGATTACCAATGGTCAGGAGAACTTGCAAGCCGTACACCTGTACTAGTTCGCGTTTGTAGTAGTCCAGCACCTTTGGCTTTAAGCCGGAACCAGCTATGGATTGCATGCACATTAGACGTATAACGTTTCGTAAAGGTGCCTGTTTGGCAATTAGATCTTCGATGAAGGGATTCGGCTTATCAATGTCAGAGCACATCATGAACTCTTGTTCGCAACCCAGCTCATCGAGGAAATTATCCGATGAGATGATTTCCTTAACAAGTTCTGCTATTTTTGTGTGGGTCGCTAAAGATTGTTCGTTGGCTTTGATATGTGGCAAACTTTCAACGAATTTCTTTAATTCTTGAATCGATTTTTCGCCGTGATTTTCATTTGCCCTCGACCGGATTGATTTGGCTAATCTTGAGAGTACAGCTCCTACTGCGTTGAAATGCTTATCGCGTAATTCAGCGTACAGCTGTTCCTTTGAATTCAAAATATATTGGTTTTTTTCTGTGTTCCTTTCCATGGAGAATCCTTCCCCAGAGTTGAATTTCTCCGCCGGGAGATTGACAGTGGTGTTATTAATTCCAAAAATCTCATCGATCAAGCCTTCGTATGTGAGTTGCGTTGCAAGAATGCTCATCAAATCGATGGATCGATCCAAAATAATCATTTGATCGATGACACCTTTGTCGTTATTTGTAATGATTTCTTCCTCATTTGCCATCGTTTTAGTCAGTTCCCAAATACGTTGGGCACAGCTGCCCTTCCCGTAAACTTTGGGGATTCGACCGTACAGCTTTTGCAGGGCAAGAAGAGCACATGCTGATTGGTGCAAGGAAGATGTGTCGCGGTCCAAATATAGGTCCCTTTGAAAAAGAAAATCAATTACAAGTTGACGCAATAGTAAATTATAAATGTACGTTACTTGTAGGCATCCTTCAGTTCCATCGAAAGTAGATCATTCTCAAAGGGGAAGAAGTCACATTTGAACTCTCCTATGTGTGTCAGACTTCCTTGAACACCTTTGACTTGCAGACGCTTTTCACAGAGAAATGACCGTTTGGGAACAAAATAAAGATAATATTCCTTGCGTGAAACTGAAAATCCAAAAGTTGAAATTAAAACTTCATCTCCGTTCAACATATACTACATACTCTTCTTTTTCCGTTCCTCCTCGTGTATGTTGTTTGCAATATAATCCATCAGGGTTTGATTAGGACGGGTTATAAAAATGATATTTTTTACATCGATGTCGGTCGACGGCTCCGGACGTAGCGCATACATTTTCGTCACATTGTGTTCTTTGAGAAATGTGTACCGAACCACCAATCCGACTGGTCCTCCCAGAGATTCGTCCCATACTATCGCCTTTAAACATAGAATACCATGATAACTTATACCAGTTATCTCTGAATTTGTATCGAAATTTTTATGAACCCTACCTTAGTTCCTTCGCATCGGTCAAGAATTTTAACAAGCTCTCTAACGGCAGATTCTTGTAATAGCTGGACGTTAGCTCGACCTCCAGTCAGATGAGTGAACATTGCTAGAACGGAATCTATGTTTTCGTAGCTAAATGCAAGGTTTATTATAACTTAATTATAGATTTCTTGTAAAAAACAAAGATGAATCATAAAAACTGAGTTTTGTTGTGAACAGTGGCTGTTTGACAGTGTTGACAAACAATGGGCTAAGGTGGCGTGCCACCCCTTTTTTGTTTTGATAGTAACATTCAGCAGTGGTTACAAATAATGGAAAGCAGTTCTCGCTTATTTGGCAGAAGACTATTTGGTATAAGAACATTTTACATATATATGGTTTGGTTATGCTAATTTATGTATCTTTTTTATTGAATTCAACTGGTACTTTCATTTTACATATACTAGATTAGTGGTTATAGAAAAACCAGTGCCACTAAGTAATCAACTAGATGTCAGTTCATCTAATTTGAATCTTGTACAAAAATGGTGTTTGAAATAGTCGTGCAATCTGTAACAATAAAATGATTAATAAATCCTTATTTTATATGGTACTTACCAAGAATTTACTGCATCGGGTTAAAGATGAGAATTAAACGAATTCAACTGCATTTCGCATGCAGTTTCATATTAGAAAGCTCAAGAATGTCAATATAGAGAAAATAGACAAACAATTTGACATTTCTTGTCGAAAAGATGAATAGAGACAGTGTTAAAAAATCATTTTCAAAAAACGTTCACTCAGTGCAATGATATATCACCGAGGAACTTCGCCCTTGAAGTTCGCGAACGAACATCAATCTAAAGTTCATGAAAGCGCAGAGTGAGGAAATGTTTCAGTTCTCATCGCGAAAGATCTTTTGTTCCTCTATCTACAACGTTTCACTCGTATTCAAGATCCGATTCAACCAAATATCTCCTCGGCTTTGTTCTTTTTCTCTAGTGAGTATGTGTAGGCAATCTTCACGTGAGTTGTGATGTTTGTTTTTTTATTGTGCCGCAAAATTCGAGTGGTAGGAAACTTCTGTTGGATAGGGGTGACACATTGAGGACAAATTCAACTCAACCTCCCCGGCCACACAGTCATCATGCGGGATATCATTTAAGGGAGATATCTTTCTGTCTAGAATTCATTTCCATGAAATGCGCAGTTTGCTTTTCACGAACGAATGTGGTGTAAAGATATGGAGTAAAAAAAAGATCTGATTTTATTCGTATCCTCGCGTCGGTGATTCGAGTAGAAAAAGTTCGCGATGTTTCATTCTCTCATCCCAGAAAGTTCACTCAAGAAACGTTGGCGTGTGAAACTAGCAACGGGAAGTTCGCAAGTGAAAAGGTATCGCACGATGAACTGATATTTTTGTGAGAATTCCAACACAGGATGGAGATGTGTAAGTGCATTCGAAGTAAGCAGTAATATGCAAGGTATGATCAAATAGATAAACAAGAAGCTTCGGTTGAAAACATTATAAATGCGTGCTACCGAAAGTGAGAGACCCGACGAAGAATGTATGCTCGAATATATGCGTGAGAACTATAGAGTGAATTAAAAATGTATGTGTTGATAAACCGACTGGAATGTTAGGTGTGAATGACGGTTTGCATCAGTGAATATGAGATATGTGATGAACGTAAATGCTTGTTAATGTAAGTAAAAATAAAGATAAACCTGATCAATGAGTATTGGTGACGGTTTAGATTGGTGATCGTGAGTTGTGTGTTGAACGGAAATGAGTGTTAGTGTAACAGTGGTGATTGCTGGCGTAGACTAAGAGTTTCCGTATCAAGAAGTGGAGAACGGCGAGGATTCAATCGACGAACTTTGATAGACAAACTTGAAGAAGACCTTGTACTCAGGATCAATCAGTGAGCCTATGTTGTTATTTTAAATCGCCTATGTTTGTTATATTACACCATGTTCAATATATTCTCATGCACTTTTTCCTTGCATTGGTGTCGTGCATCTACTCAACATGCTTCACGTATGTGTTGGAGTAGTTTTGCACTATCTTTTTATAAACGCTTTTAGGTTATGTCCGATTGTTTTCATTCGGTGTTTATCTTTTACCATCGATGAAGGAGTTTTGTTCTATGGTGATAAAACAGTTTTTGAAAGGTTAGCGCCCTGGCGCTATTTTCAGAAATTTGAGTAAAACTCGGAGTAAAGCGGGATTTTGTGTACCAAATCATCCGAAGGCCATCCGTGACACCTGCTCGTAGGATGACTGGAAGAGATCTGGTCGTACTCGTACGGTGCGGACTGCACGAGTTGTTGAAGTGGTCAGGGAACGGATTAGCCGAAAATCACAGCGCTCTGCACGTAAAATGGCTGCAGATCTGAATGTTTCGAGATCGCTAATGCACAATATACTGCAAAATAACCTCGGATTCTAAACTTTCAAGAAACGTAAGGTTCACGGAGTTTCGGAATCTTCCAAGCAGAAACGACTCGAAAGAGCATGTCTGCTTTTGTCGCGGCACGGTGGGGAAGAATTTATCTTTTCCGACGAAAAGTTATTCGTCTTGCAACAATCCCACAATGTCCAGAACGACAGATTGTGGGCTCTCTCTTCGAGAACTGTTCCAGAGAGTGATAGGAATATTCCATTATTATAAAACAGAAGTTTTGTAGAAAGTTGTCAAGCCATATGTACAAGAGGTGTTTGGAGATGACCACTATGTGTTTCAGCAGGACGAAGCGCCATCGCATACTTCTAATCTCGTTCAGGGCTGGTAATCTCTTGGATTATTTCTTTTGGTTATACATTCTGGCGAAGGTAAATTACCACAGGGCGTCTAATATGAACCAATTCAATACCGTAATCAAACGAATTTGGGACGAAACGCCGATGGATGTCGTGCGTGTCGCCTGTGACGGTTTCAAAAAACGTCTGGAGCTGGTCAAGAAGGTTAAAGACGTGTTATTCCAAAACATATGCTGTAGTTGATCAATATTATATTGCAATATAATGGGTAAAGTTACCAATAAAATCTGGGTTATCGATTTGAAATAAATAGAGTTTTATTTTGTATGAAAATATATTGGACTTACACCGTGTCGCTAGTTTTCTATTGTTTGTTGGTTTACTGTTATGAAGTTCATTTGTCAGCCATTTTTTTTCCAGCGTTCTATGTTCAACATCATTTGCAATTGAATTTTATCAAAAAGATTCAAATATTTCACATTCGGTCAAGAGGTTTTTTTTTACCTTTACCGAGCCCAGAAGGTTAAATTACGTTTGTATGTTCTAAAATCTCTCTGTTAACGGTTAGTTCAAGTAGCAAAATAGTCCTTTCTCGTCAGACGTAATGAACTGTTTATATCGTTAGCGTTGATAACTTGTTTTTCTATGTACTGCTCATTTTGTTAGATTTTTTTTAAATGGTGAATTTAACCATGTGGATAATATCTGAGGCATTTTGTAAAGTGGTGAAATTATTTGCACCAAGGAGTTCAAAACTTTTTCTGGTAGCACTGTGGTCGTGTCACTGCAATTGAAATAGTTAAGACAGTTAAAAAACGTGGCTTTTTACGCAAAGATTGACATTTTGTTTCGAGACTTCAGTGGAGTTAACAACCTATCGCCATGTTTCACGCGAGCACTGACATCTGCTCACATAGAGCAGACATTGATGTTTTTATGCCTTTTCTGGCAAACGTGTATAAAAGTATAAGGGGGGCAGCCGGTATAAGAAGTAAGTGCAGAGAAAAACAAACAACATTTTTCAGGTTATTTGCTAGGCTTTTTAACATTGACATGACAGTTATCACACAACTGCCGCCTTCCAGGAGCATAACGAAATTTGAAATGTTGGTTTAAAGTTTTACACAAGTAGCAGACCGAAGATGAACGTCTGGTCTTTGTGATCTGCTTATGATATTTCCCTATAAGAGTGAAGGGTTAATAAATAAATGTGAAACTCACCACAGAAGAAAAACATCAGATTGCAAAAGAAGGGTCAAATGAGTTTTCATCCCTGGGAAAATGGGCGCATTCGAGGTGAAATGGTCATTCAACAGTTTTTTAAATTGTTTTTCAATAGTTACAGGCTTCAAAAAGCATTGGTTCAATAGAAAAGTATACACTAAAAATTGAAATATCTGATATCCCAATAAAAAAAATCCACAAGGAAGGTCTATTATCAAATAACTGATGCACCAATGCTTAAAATTAGTTCCTATGCTTTTGAGTTATGGAAAACAAAAAATGTACCATTTGACTCAGCTCGTCGAACTGAGCACATGTATGTGTGTATGTATGTGTGTGTGCGTTACAAGTAATGTCACATCGGTTTCTCAGCCATTTGTGAAACGATTTCAGTTCTGTTGACGGCAAATGAAAGCTACAACATTCTCATAGAACGCTATAGATTTTTTCATTCGGACATTTCGTTACGAAGATATGAACGAAACAGTACTTGACGGCCTATTATAATAGTAATCAAACAGTTTAGTCTCCGATTACATACTGAGCTATTTGTGTACCGATTTTAGTTTTGTTGGTGCCAAATCAAAGCTATGAAATCTTCAAATAACTGGTCAAAATTTATGATCATTATGATTGGATACTTCTTTATGGAGATATGACCAAAACAATACCTGAGAGCACATAATTGTGAGATGAAAATATACTCGTTGCAGTTCAAAACCGAACAAGACCGCTCACTCCAATCGATGCCGATGTTGCGGATGCGTTGACGTAAATTTGACAGAAATCCTATGGGAAAACTGTCAAATTCACGCAAACGAATCCGCAACGTATCAATTGTGGGCCAGCCATGATGGAAATATGTATCCGGTACCATATTGGCCACATTTGAGTTCGGAATTCTGGTGAAGTGTAAGAAGGGTTCAGTCTCACCATCGGAGGATTAATGCGGGTTTTTTACGCATAGACTCCACATTGATTCCGTCTCTGCCAACCTATCATTTCGACAAATGATGTAACTTGTTCGAAGGCTTTTCTCCTATTCTTTTTTGGCTTGCTTCCGATTTCGAACTACGACGTGAGCAATGGCTACTGGAGCGGTCGAACAAAGAACCGCTCAGTGAAATGTGTGAGTTCTCCTCTTTGATTCTCTGTCTGTTGAGTTCCAGCTTCGGTCCTCGGTGTGTATTATGGCTACTGGCATTACGCAACTGACCACTTCTGGATCTGACTTGGTCGACGAAACCGCACGTTGATTCCTTTTGGTTCTTGTCACTTTCCAGTTCCGATGATGATCTGTAGCATGGTTCAGTATCGATGGAATCCTACATTTAGAATTGCATTTGTTATCAATCTCGATACAATAAAGATTCTATCGTTTACCTGAGATATGTTTAATACAGCATATATACGCTCTTTTGCCCAAAGACAGGTTACTCTGCTGACGGTTTGATTGAAGCACGTGAAATTTTCGGTTTAAATCTTTAATTACCTGCTTAAGGTAATGGTTCATGTTTCGGATCAATACTAATGACGTCATAAAACAATCTATTCTTTAATGGTATATTGATTAGCTCACGAGAGAATTCCGTTTTTTCTGTGCCTTCCCGTTTCCGATGACGAGTAAGATTGACTTTTGGTGTGGAAGTTTTAACATTCCGGAATGAAACTTCAGCTTCAGTAGGTATTATTGAGAAGTGCTTATAACGAGCATTGTTTTCTGATACCACTTCGTAGTGTCCTACTGACAGCGTTACATGAACCGAAAGTGTAGAATAACAGTCCGATGCTTGCTCGGAATCATTTCCCTTTGTTTAAATTTGTGAATTAAGCCCTTATGAAAAGCCAATGTTGATTTATATGCTTCACGCAAAATAAAAAACCGCAGTAGAAACTACCATTTCAAGGGTTAAATTAAGCACAAACACCAACAATTTTCACCTGCTATAAATGCGTTGGATTTTACAAGCGGGGGGATAGTCATGATGAAAATTAATATATTTTTTGGCTCAGGAAGTACTCGTACACCGGTTCCAAGATCGGTCCCAAGCTTGTGTCAAAATAACAGCGAATTAAAACAAAGATACTAGTACCGAAAGGTATCGAAAAGCGCAAGAATTATTGCAAGGTGCAGACTGCAAGGTGTACTTCGGACCTAGGGGTTCTGCAACAGTGAACCAATTTCTAATCGCTAGTTGCATATTGATAGTTGATTTTACCTTGCCTGCGATTAGATCAACCATGATGCGGTTGATATCAATATGAGGTCAGTCAAATATACCACAAATGTTCAAGGTTTTAACATAAACGTAGTAAATTTGACTGAAATTTCATGCACTGATATAAAAAAGGTTTTGAAATTCATAAATTTTGCCTTATGAAGCATCTCAAACGCAAACATTTGTATCTTCATAAGGTTATTATGAATTTCTTACTCACGCATATTGATTCTTTTTAGTTTCACCTCGGATTCATAATAATACCTTAAGATTTTCACAGTTACTTTTTGGAGGGAAACATCATCGCTCAATATTGTGAAATAATAACTACGCCCCATTGGGAAACATCAACGATAACGTTCGTTATCATTTTAAATAATGATCATAAACGAATTTGAACATGGTAAGCATATTCTTGCTTATTTTTAAAATTACCCAATATAAGATAATAATGTCGACAATAATTCATCTAGCCGCCACTTGCATAACCATCATAAATAAAAGAAACCCTCCGATGAGCAAATCGAGTTTCTACAGTGCACGTTCTGGATATTTCGTGTTGGCAGCATTTCTGCAAAATGCACCTTGTTTATGTTCTCCCAATATGATAAAATGCTTGATGGGCAATGCACAAGAATAAAAAAATTCAGCATTAAAAAAATGCGGACTTCTTGTGCCAACTTTGTCATCAATTCTGGACAGACTTAGTAGCGGTAACAGTGGTATCAACAGTACGCTTTTTGGTGATGACATCAGCTTGGTATCCTCGCGATGCACTCTTCAATTTTATTAAGGACCTGTTTCTATTGCAAATAAAAACTTTATTTGTTTGCAGATCATCATTCATTTTGTTCATGACTCTTACCATAACCATTACAATGAAAATAGAAAGAAAATAAGATAAAAATCAATTAACGAATTTCCAATAAACATATCGCATTCTTTTGACTACCATAATCCGTAACAATGTGTTTCATAAGGTTGTGTAAAGAAACTCATAAAACTGTTGTATCCAAACCAAACCTAATGAAAAAACAACAAGCATAACATTTCAAACGGTAAAAGTATGAAATTCAATCCGATTTCTTGTGGCCAAATTTCATAAGGTTATTGGATGAACTTCTTAAGTTTTTTTTCACCAGTGTGGTATAGTTTTGAGGATAGGCATCCCGGATAAAAATAACCATACAATTACAATAAAATAATATAAAGTAACATTCAAATCTATTGCCGACCATGAATCTTATTTTTCATGTATCAGGTAAATGAAAAATGAATATTGTCATTACAATAGATCAACTATTCACCCTATATGCTAGAATTTTCATCAAATGTGAAACAATAAAATCAATAGTAATTGACTTAAATTTGTTCGGAGAAAAACGATTTTTTCTATAGTTAAGATACATAACAACCCCCTGATTCTATTGTCGATGGCGCAATTTACATTAGATTCTGTTGTGGAAACAATAACTTTTATTGTCATCTTATCGTCATGAACAATATAGTCAATTTTACATACGATTGATTCTATCGTATGGTTACAATACATTTAATTGTAAATCTATGAGATTTTTTTTTACGGGATAGTCAGGTATAATTGTAGTTTTCACTACAAGTTTTTTTTTCTGTGTGGTAATCACGAGGAGGAGGATTCCGATGCGTTTCTCCTTAACAGCGTCCGAAGCGTCTTATCTGTCACATTAATATTCAGCTACTAACACACTTCGTTTTGTTGATGTTCTCTCGGTTCTCGTAAAAGAGACAGTGCGAGAGGAAACCGACTTCAGTGTTCGATTGCGTAAAAGTTCAAAATAGTTGGAGCATGTGAAAAGTTCAGATGTAAACATTTAAGTTATTTTCCTATTTTCTGAACAGAACCGTGTACGTTGTTCGAATAAGTCAAATAAAAAAAGATTCCTTAAGACATTAACCATGGCAACAATGCTACCCAAACCTCCGAACCCGGATGAGAAGCCAAAAACAGATGCATCCAAAGCCACCGGAGTATTCTTTCCTATAGCCGATCTGGATGAGATAGCGAAGCACTTCATCGGCAACAATATGAGGTACGGTGAAAATATAAAATTATCTTGAGCTAGTCTATCAATCTTCATTACGCCGGTTTTTTAGGTTTCGCGAGAACATCATAATTCCAAGGACCTACGGTAATGTGCAGATTAAAACAAACGAGGAAAAGATGGTTGAAGCAGCATTCGAAAGCTGTGCATTCAAATCGCTGATGAGTTGCGTTTTAGGATATGGTTTAGGTGCCGCTATTGGATTGTTTAGTTCCTCGGTGAATCCGAACATCGCTGATCCGTTGGCCGCCGAGAAACAACAGACAGCTCGAGAGATCTTTAGGGAGATGCGACAGGCCACCCATTCGTATGGTAAAAACTTTGCAGTGATTGGTGCCGTTTTTGCTGCCGTTGAATGTGTTATCGAATCGGTACGGAGGCATTCTGTATGGAAATTTCTTTCGCATATCATGGTAATGGTTCTATTTTATTTTAGAAACGTGGAGTCTCAGATTGGAAAAACGGCACATATGCTGGAGCTGTCACGGGTGGTTTAATTGGATTGAGAGGTATGTTTCCAATTCGCAATATTAAGAATACGATAGCGAATCTGTTATTTTTTTCAGCTGGTGTCAAAGCGGGAATTGTAGGAGCAGCTGGATTTGCTGCATTTTCCACCGTAATTGATTACTACATGAGACATCGATAGTTTTATAGTTTAGTCCAAGACGATAGTTGTAACATAATTACACAAATTATAATAAATAGTAGGATCTGTTATTATGTTGTCAACAAAGTTGTATCGCACTACAATTAAAATGGAATAGCTTTCTTAGGAATTTATGTATTAAACCGATTTTTCATGAAAATTACCTGAAAGCTTTTCAGGAAAGCTTCCGCGCTCAGTAACTCACGAGATGGATGTTCTCCACAAACCGCTTTTTCGTTTCTTTCAGGTTTAGTGCGAATTCCTGTCAGTGAAGTAATAGTCATAAAAATGGGAAGCTTGCATGAATTATTTTAATTTAAAATATTGTCTGTTTGGTATATCTTTAATATTAGTTTTATTTTAGTCCTCCCTTTGCTCTAATTGCCAGACGCTGCGTTGTTGGAAAGCGTGAAGCTGACACGCACGATATCTTGAGGTATTTCATTTCATATTTTCTCCAAACAGTTCTTTTAAGCGTTTCCATGGTTGGTCCTTTGGTATTCCCTAGAGTCCCTAAAAAGAGTCACGGCAAGAAGAACATGCAACACTTATTTCGATTAGTTCTCATCTTGTGTGCATGTATGTTTCAGATGGGATGCTCGATAGGTAGCTCCGATAGGTAGATTTGGTTTCACCACAGAGAACAGACATCCAAGTCAAATTCAAAAACTGTGTAAGAAATTTAACGGCCATTCCGATAATCGTAATGAACTGGCAATAAAGGTGGCGGCGCTGGCATCGCCACCCATTGACCAGCTTGAAATCTTATTTATCAACTAAATTTTTTTGGCAGTTCAGTTCTTCACCGCACGTTCAACGAATCTTACCCATGTTCGATTAAAATCGCAAGTGGCCATAGCCCGAGAGATGGCAATAGTGTTTTAACGTATTTTTAATTTGAATCCTTACACAAGTTTTTTTTGAGAAATATATTCTAGTTTGATGTCTGTTCTCTGTGGTTTCAATTTCTTTGCGTGACTATAGAGGACTCTAGTATTCCCCAGTTTGCCTAGCATGTAGCATCATGCACAGAAGTCGAGAGGGATTCGAATCAGGTGACGAAACGGGCGGCTTCTTATGGACGAAATCAATCCGGAAAATTGTCCTCACACCAAGCATGTGTAGCTTTCGTCTGATGGAAGTCTGGTTGGAAGCAGTATGGTGCATTCTTGTAGTGTTTCTCGATGTAGGGAAGCAAATGGTTCTTCAAAACCTTATCGATGTAATATTTACTGTTGATTTGAACGCCAGGGTTAATGAACAGCAATGGAACCTTCAAAGTTTTGGAGAAACATCCCAGAACCATCACCCTTGAAACATTCAGGAACCTGGAAAAATTTCTTTGCTAATTTATCACGAGGAATATCACAAAGATGTGCTGCATACAACCGATCATTTTGCTGGTTGAAGTGATCCTGTTGCAGGAACAGTTTTTCGTCCGAAAACAGAATTACACGATTACCGTGGTACTTGTGCTGCTTTTCAGTCAAGCCCTGCACCCGTTGTTTTTTGTGTAGACTCAGTCCAAGGTCGTCAAAATACTTATGATCGTTAACTGCGACATTCACAGTCCCCCACCCCCTTGGGCGTTTTTCAAGAATCGCTTTCTTTGTACCGTTTGATGGTGCGAAAAATAATTGTTTCGTTTATTTCGAGTAGTTTAAATTTATTTAAAATAGTACACGGTCTAAAATGTTTCAAAAACAGACTTATCTTAGGGGCTCTCTTATCGAGTCCATGATTACCACAAGTCTCGAACAAATGTAAATTCAAAACAAACATTTGAATACATTCTAAAAGAAAAATACGCAAACATGTCTGTGATAATCCCTTCCAAAAACATGTTTAAAAAACACTGACAGGAATTACCACCCACCCTGTAAAATAGGCGTCTTTTCGAACTTTTCCACTTTGGACGAATTTTTCGTAACTTTGCTTGACAACGATGCTTCCGATACTGGTGCAAAGGCTTCGAAATTTTTGAGAATGACGGACAAGTTTGAGTTCTACTTTATGTTGATGATGTTGGTAAAATTGTTCAGCTAAACACGGCACACAAACAGGAGTAAGCTCACTGAGC
Source organism: Aedes japonicus (assembly GCA_034211315.2). NCBI lineage: Eukaryota > Metazoa > Arthropoda > Insecta > Diptera > Culicidae > Aedes > Aedes japonicus. The sequence continues at coordinate 330,869 of JASCZW010001189.1, forward strand.
GATCGAAACATTTAAGGTCAGCTTAAACTTCTATAAAAATCATTTTCTGGGTTTTTGCTAAAGGTAGAGAGAAAAACGCGCAGTTATAAAGTTAAGTCTGTGAACAAACTCGTTTACGTTTTCCTAATATGTGGGCATCATTAACAAAATTCTTGATACGCTTGATTCACTATTCAAGACCGAATCTTTTACATTTCATTTGGAAGTTGAGTAGTTTTTACTGGGCGACGACTCAAATAAAGCAAAAATTATACCGATCCGACGCATTTGCTCGTACAACGAGAAATGTTCTTGTAGATTTTGGAAGATGCTAACAATTCCGCTAGAAGCATCTAAAATATTGTTACTTACCTGAACTGCCTGTGGACGCATAATTGGCCCAACTCCCATCAACTCCGAGGACACGAGGCAACTATTCGCAGCATGCATTCCAACGAGGTTCTCGGCGTCGATCACATATCAGCAGAGATGCTGACCACGTGCTATCCGCACAAATGTTGCATTAACTATACAAGGCTGCCTTAAAAGTCCCTTTAATTTCCTACAGATGGCGTTGGTAATCGCCAATGTGAACCATTTTCTATGAGCTTCACTCCTTCAATGACGGTAGTCAAAATTTCAGCCATTTCTGTCCACGCATTCATTAGTGACAACAGTTAGAAGAGACCGATAGCAGGTTTTTTTTAAAAATGGAAAAAAAACCCGAGTTTTGAGTTTTGATAAAATACTATGTTCAACGCAAGAAAATGACTGCCGAAACCAAAGCCAAGCTGGATAAGTATTTTCAAGACTCTGTTCCGTCGACTCAAATGATTCATAAGTGGTTTGCTGTTTTCCGTTGTGTTGAGGCCATACGAGCACCGTTGACGCAGCGCGTTCTGGACGCCCAAATGAAGTATCGTTACTTTTTACTGAAAATTAGGTACTTTTTTGTAGTCTTAGTTTACAGAATGCTTCAAAAAAGACAATTTAACCATTTCTTTGTTCGGATTAGTATTCTAAATTATGCACAAAAGAAGAAATAAATGTTCAAATGAAAAAAAAAAAAAGTATATTTTTATGTATTCAAAAAGAAGTATCAATAAAGTATGGAGGAATCCAAGTAAAGCTAAAAGGAGGAAAGCCAAGTAAAGCTAAACATCGTAGTATTCAAACCAGCAAATGATAATATATTTCTGGAAATTTTTCAACTGTATGGAATGGATCAGTATTGCATTATTGACAATTTTCAGGCCGCTATTTTTATCAACAATTACTTTGCTTAAACAGCTCGATCGTTTTTCAAGAGCACCATCTACGCCGTTTAACCTCGCGTTTGTGTTAACTGGATCATCCATTACAGAAATATTTTTTCTGCATCGACCCAACATTTTGACACGTAATATTTTTGCTCCGAAGTGAAGCCGAATTGCACCTCGGGATTCACGTCGGAGCTAGAAAAAAAATAAGAATGCAAAAGTTATGGCTTCAAATATTGAACATGAATAAACTATTTAGTTGAAAAATTGTAAGAAAAATAATAACGTTTTTGCATAGAAAAATATGGCGCCAGCGTTGCGTCAGTGACCATAAATTTATTCAATTTTGGGTCAATAATAACGTCGTATGTTGGAAAACGAACATTACCCAAATTTCAGTAAAATTTACTGTTCATTATCGCTTTATTTTACTGGGAATTTTCAACAATAACTTATTTTAGGTAAAATAAATACCTATTAGGTCTGTTTTCTGCTATTGTATTCATGCTAGCTTTCCGATATTTTGCAAGTGCTGAAAATTTCAGAGTGTTTTTATAATTACGGTTTTTAAATTATTCAATCTTTTGCTAGTAGTCTAAGTCTCGAGTGTGTTTATGCTTCTATATATTCTCTGTAAGAAGGGTAAAAATATCCACCATTTAACATTTAGGAAAAATTACAACATATCGTCAGCATTATATTCATCAAGTACGAATATAAGCTCCCCAGCTTTGAAAATAACAGGCGATGTTAATACGTTCAGTTGATAATTCGTTCTAGGATTTATTCGATTTGACAGAACCAGTGAGCCAAGATTGTCGGGGTACATTGACTTTACTCAGGAGCTGTCAGAGTTGTTACCGGGTTGACAAAATGAGAGACCTAAGCAGGTTACGCAATACGCAAGAAGTCAGATTTGCGGCTGTTATCCGTCATTTTGCCTTATTGAAACAAGTCATAATTTCAGATTGAATAATTTCCTCAGAAAAATTTCTTTCAATACAGTTTATATAAACTTATTTTACCTACCAGGTAACCAATAAGCAGTTCCAAAGCGTCTTAACGGTAGCCTATCAAGCAATTAAGTCGTCAACATAAATGCCGCTTTTGGCCCAATATACGGTTACTTTACTGCAATGCTTCATTAATGCTATTTTGCATTCGAAATGCTTATTACAGGCTACAGGCATTTAAATAGCATCTGAAATCCAACTTTACAACAGATAGCATTCAAGATGCTGATATAATGGTTACATAATTGTTGTAGCATCTGAAATGCAGATTAAGGATTGATTATATGCAGTTAATCAATGCTAATGCTTATTGGTTACCTGTGAAGTTATGAAAATTGGGCTAAAATTCGAGAAAAAAAATTAGTTTTCAAGATAAGATTGTCTTTAGTTCAGTTGAAGATCATGAAGATTATTTGTTCAGCTTAATAAGTGAAGCCATGGCGGCTAAAATGTTAAGGAAAACGAAAATATCTCTCAACTATATAATTATGAATTGATGAATATTGTCTCAACTGCTCAAAATAAATCGATCATCATGATGCCAGCATGAATTAGCTGATTATCGCTGGACATGTGTCATATCTGATACATAGAGGCCGAAATAAGGAGCTGAGGTAACATTGGATCCCGTTACCCTATATCTATGCCGCTTCTTTGTACTTTTCTTTTTCGAAACCTTCGCAACCAATAATTTCATTAAGTTGGCGCTATTGCTGAGGTGTGTGTGTATGTGTGTATGTATATACAATCCAACGCCCACCGTCCGGCAGTGATTTTATGGAAGAAAAATGTTTGCAGTTAAACGAACTGTTGTCGACTCGACAAACATTTTTAGCCCGGGAGTTGGAAGGTGATAGCTCTGTTGGGTTCCAGTGACCCATTTCAGAATGCCTGGTTACTCACGTCCATTCCGAGGTCACTTTCACTTACAACAAGCCCCGCATAAACACAGTACAAATATCAAATGGATATAGGTACTGTGCATACACTTCCATCATCAAATCTTATTGTTTTGAGGATGGCACGTATTTAGCAGTATCGTTCAAATTCAGATAGATCTCACCGGATATTGTTGCTGATGTTCAGTCTTCATTTGGACGGCTTCCCTGTGATGCTAAAGGATGCATTTATGTCTCTACTCGGTAAATCTGGAAAACTCCTTTTATGACTATATTTTGCACATTTTCAAGATTAGAGTTAATACGTCAAAAAGTGACTACTTTTTAAACACTAATGAAAAAATTACTTTTACGCCTTTTCCAAGTATATCAACGGCGACAAATGCGTAGTAGGCACCGCTGAAAAAATTTACTCTGCCCGTGACTTGATGCTGACACCATTCAAAAAGCATTTAGTTTGCCAACACCGTGTATAAGTTCAGGAATTGTTTTGCAGTATAGAAAAGGGTGAAATTATACAATACGTTGGATACGAACCTTCGCAGACGCCTTCCACGAAATTGACAGGTAAGTTAAATAAGCTGCTATTGTAAGTAATTACAAATGTTTAACACTATATGAAACAAAACAGGTTTTCCGTTCCCGGAATGCAGGAATTAGGGAACGAGTTATCAAGCTTCCCGGGACCGAGCTTGGAGCCAATGTGCTAGGTACTTCCTGAGCAAAAAGTTATATTAATTTACCTGTTCTTGACTATTCAGCCGCTGTTATAGTATTAAAATAAATAATTCCAGAGCGTCTGTAACTTAAAATGCGTGATATTGTATTGACGCAAAACCTTTACATAGGCATTTTGTATTTTTTTCAATGAATTAACATGGCTGTGATAATATATTGACGTCTTTTCACTTTGAACTTCGACATTGAGCCGTTTGCAGCCATGCTCGAGCGATATTGATTTTTCGAAAATGCGTAAAAAGTATACATCTTTTATGTTCTCAAAAAGGAGTAAAAAGTAAGCATATTTACTTTTCCAAAGGTAAAAAGTATACATATTTACTTTCAAAAGAATAAAGTATGCATTTATACTTTTCAAAAAGGAGTAAAAAAGTATGCCCATTATAGACGTATATTCCAGTTTACGCAAAAAGGGAGTAAAAAGTAATATACTCCTTTTTGGCGTAGTCCCAGTTTCTCTCGAAAATGCATAGTTTATAGTCATAAGAGTGTAAATTGAGATTACCGTGTACAGAAGAAGCACTGCGCTATTCGGTAAATATTTTCACATCATACTTTTCGAATGGAACAGCCCGAATACAATTAGTACTTGCCGCACAAATGCAATACAATAAAAATCACAAGTAAAAAAACACTTCCGAGAAAAAATTTAACTTGAAAAACTTCACAGCTCTCCATCTGTACACCACGTGGTGAGTGCAGCTGAAATTATAAGCCAGTCACACACGCGCGCAAGTGCGTTTTCTACATTGCACTGGTTTTCTTTTTTCTCTCTCCACACACTCCCAACTATCAAAGTCCCAGTGTGGATCCCAGTTTCCCAGTCTCCACACACTCCCAACTAGGCAAATCTATATCGACTCCTAAACTGCTTATAATCACCAAGTCACTCATGACAAAGCGGAAAAATACTTTAATTTACTCATTTATGCTGTGTGGCACAATACTAACAGCAGTAACAAACACAACTAAGCTAATATTAACTCTTCCTCCGGGTGCAGGGGCGAAGCACAAATTACCAAAAACGGGGAAAAACTACCGACCATCACACATTTTTGGAAGGAATCGATTACATTCACTACATTTTACACGAAACACGTTTTATGATTTCACTGTTTGTTTAGGTTGAGTTACGGATATATTTTTGATTATATTTCTCGTGAAACGGACGCAGCAAAAACAAAACACGTCAGTTTCCAAGCACGGCTTGCTGCGATCATTCAAGTTGGCGCTATTGCTAAGGTCTCTTTAAAATAGATTTCCAGATAAACTGCAAAACATTTGAAGACCGCTCATGCACTATCCACCCTAATCTCCCGTATGAAAGCTCAGGAACTTTGCATCCGTTAGTGATGCGTTGCGGAATAACTACCAGCTGATATTTACAGCAACGACTCACGCAACCTGATGGACGTGTTAACATATGGGTGTTTCGGCTCGTGCGTAGAAAGAACCCCCGCGCCCCATCTCTACCAGGAAGGAGGACTATTCTATTATCACTCGTCAGTTCACCGTAACAAATTTAACTCATTGTGAGAGTTTTCTTCAGTCAGTTACACGGAGTTACTCAGTCTGTGAGAGTTTGTTGCCGTGCGAAGCATGCCTCGCCGTGGATTGCGAGAATTTCGGAACTCAGATAGCACTCAGGAGGTGGAATGGCAACGGTCTCGCATCGTCGGGTGGAAAAGCTTCACCGAGGGTAGCTCAGATGGCTTTTTCCTTTGCCAGAGAGAGGACCTATATTCATGGTACAAAGTGTGTATTTTTCCAAGCAACATTTTTCCAGCCTAGGTAGTTTCGGTTGGGAAGTGAAAATCTGTCATTGAAAAGTGGAAATTCTGTGGAAAACGCTCGGCGAATAACGCATTTAAACGGAAAATTCGGTAAATCGAATACTCCTGAGATGCAAGCGAATGAAGATGGCATCGAATGCTGCTGAACATATGTGGAAAATGGAAGGTGAACTGGCATAAAAGTTGACTGATTTTGACCAGACCTGTGAAAAGTCGAGCAGGGCTAGAGAAAAAAAAAGTTACAAAGGGAAATGGTTTATGGTGGTGGTGTCGGTTCCCTTTTGGCAGTCTGCGTTGAAGGTGAAGTTCAACTTCAGTGAAGCGATAACGGCGGAGAAGGACACCGTTCAATGGAGGAATAAGTGTAGCAAGAAGAGTTTTCCTCTGGAAAATCGCGAAGGCAAGATATTGGAAAAAAAAAAGTAGAGTCGTGTATAAATTTGTGATTTTCCTTCTCTACGCTCGGTCGATTTGCCAGCTGGGTACGCGAGAAATATGCTGGCAGCTGGTTGTTTAAGACAACGTTGAAGCTTTTGGATAGTTGAACTTTTTAGTTTTGGTCTAGTGACATTCCAGAAGGGTGGATTAAAAAGTGGAAAAAGGATAATTCATAGCCAGCAATATGTCAATCCAAACAGGTAATTTTCGGTGCTAATTGATCCTGATCAATTTCAGTCAGTGGCCCTGTTGCACTTGAAGTTTTATTTTATGTTCCTACAAGCTGTTATTTTGTTCCGAGTTTCTACTTATCCGTATTGTTTCTGTGCACTGTTATTTGATTTGTAGTTTGAGTTTATTATTCAAGGCTAGTAGCAGCTTTCCACATGTTGATTATGAAACTCTTCTTACAAGGATATGGGTTACATTTTTCTAAGCATCTGTTGGCCCAGATACAACTAGAAATGTAAACTAGTTGTAAGTTACTGAGGCGAAGCAGTAACATGTACATCGTAAACAATATGGTGGCCATTATTTTCTTTTTTTTCCCCCGATCTCTCACACACTGATAACACGCCATCAGGTCAGGCGACTGTGGCGTTAAAAAGGCGGGAGGGTATAGTAGTTGCTGTGGCAGAAGGTCGTATAGCAGCAAGAGCGGTCGTGATAGATTTTTCAGGATGGGGAAATCGGTTGGCGCTAGGAGTCTTCGATTAAACGGTTTCTTGGAATTGTCCACTCAGATGTTAATAATACAATAGATTTGTATGCTTATCATACAGTTTGTTGATCGGATCTTTATTGAAAAGTTCATATTGGTTAATTTGGAATGTGGCAATTTTATAGGGGTGTACTGGAGAAAGCGGCACTTGCTGGTAATGAGCATCCTTATTTTGTAGCACTCAGAAAGACATTAATTCATCCGAAAGGAATTTCAATTTGTATAAAGCAGTAGTTGAGGAATGATTTGTTCAAATTATATTTTAATTTGGTCAACAGGAATATATTTCAGAGTGTTCATAGTGCAAACGTCCATTATACATGTCCTACCATACCATTCAATCAGCTAGCGTTTCCGTAGTTTATTATATTGTAAAAACAATAAAACAGTTGAATTCTGATGAGTGTGAGCTTTTGAGTGGAAAACCTGTAACTAGAAAACGAGAAGAAAGATCAGTAATTTCCATATAATTCCAACTACCTTTATTGCTTATCGTGACAGATAAAGGGTGTATTCGATAAAAATGGCACACACATATATACTCATCAAAATTGAACTGATTATCGGATTTTCTTGAAATTTTCAGGGAATGAAGAACTACTAATGAGTTTTGATTTACAAGATTTGTTTTATTCAATTTCGTCTCCCATCCCGAATGCCCGCACCTTCCTTTTCACTCCACCCATCAAATTTTGTACAACCGATTTTCCCAGTGTTTTTGTTGTTTTTACCCAAATTTTCTTCAATTCTAGCTCTGTTTTTATAGTTTTGGGATGTTTGCGAAGTTTCGTTTTCATAATTGCCCAGAATTTTTCAATTGGACGAATGAATTTGGTGGGTTCATATCCTTTGGCACAAAATTGACTCCGTTGGCTCGGTACCACTCCAATACGTTTCGAGCGTAGTGGCAGGATGCTAGATCAGGCCAAAACAGAGTTGATCCTTTGTGCTCCTTAATGAATGGCAAGAGACGCTTCTTAAGGCACTCTTCCGTGTAAATCGCACCGTTTATTGTTCCGGAAGTGATGAAGGGAGCACTTATTTCACCACATTCGCAAATCGCCTGCCAGATTAGAAACTTCTTTGCAAATTTCGATAGTTTCTTTTTTCGAACATCCTCCGAACATCGAACTTCGACTTGGCAACGAAATATTCTTGCCCAGGAAGTTGACGGAAGTCGGCCTTGACGTCTATCCATCACGATGCAACCGGATTTGGTGAGCAGCTTCGTGTAAAGTTTCCGGGCGCGGGTTTTCGCAGTGATGTTTTGTTTTTCATTCCGGTTTGGGGCTTTTTGCACTTTGTAAACATGTAACCCAGCACGCTTCATGGTTTTTTGCACAAAACCGACTGACACCTTAGACTTTTTAGCGACATCTCGAATTGACATGTTTGGACGGTCGAATTGTTGTTCGACTTTCCTGGCCATTTTACTGTCCATTGCACCACTTTTACGACCACTCCCTTCCTTCCTTTGGACACTCAGACGCTCCTTGAAGGTTTTTATTATACGAGACACAGTTGTATTTGCAATTCCAAGCCTTTTAGCAATCTACCGGTGGGACGCCCCTGGATTTTGATTGTGAGTGCACACAATTTTCTCACGGACAATTTCTTGTTTCGACGACATGACTGGAACTACTGAATGTATAACTATGAAACTTGGCAGATTTAAATAATACACTATGGATAAGATCTACTCAAATTTCTAGGTTTTTTACTCATACGATTCAAAAGTTACAGAAGATTTTCTGTGTGCCATTTTTATCGAATACACCCTTTACACGTATTTCGTCTACATTGTGCAGACTTCATAAGTACTTCATGTACTAATTTGTATACTACAATCGAGTCCAAGCTTGGAGAGTCGAAAAATCAACACAATAGGTTTTCTATCGCACATGTCGGAAATTGGAGATATTGCTGTTTTATTTCCACTAAGGTGTGGTGCAATTAGAATTGGAATTTAAACTGTTGCGCATAGTTCCGATATACATTAACAAAATAGTATTCTGTTTTGACTAAAATGTTCGACTTTATGTGAATTTTAGAGGGAAAATACAAAAAAAAAATTTCGATTTCGAAGAAATTTGCGGAGTTTTCCCGGAATACGATTCATCAGCCGGCGCACATTATTCTCATCCATTGTTTTGGCAATCTAATTCCACTTGGTTCTCAATTCATTGATGCTTTTGACGACACTGCCATTCACCTTCAGCTTCCTCTTCATAATAGCCCAAAATCTCTCTATCGGTCTGAGCTGGGGACAGTTTGGTGGGTTGAGTTCTTTCGGTATAAACTGAATCCTGTTGGTTTCATACCACTGTAGCACTGGTTTACAGTAATATCAGCTTAAAAGATCTCGCCAAAACATGACAGGTTCATTGTGGGATCTGATAAATGGCAATATTCGCTTTTGGAGACTTTCCGTACTGTACAACTTTGAATTAAATGTCTTATCATTGACGAAAACGTTGGTCTTCCTACCGCAGCCACAGATGCCTTGCCAAATCATGTATTTATGTGCAAATTTATCTGCAAACACAAACTTGAATTTGGCAGGAACATCTCCCCGAGCCGTAGTCAAGTAAAATGTTTGGTCCCGGTAGCTGTTTGAAATCGGCCTTTACATAGGTTTCATCATCCATGACAGGCATTGAATTTTTTCAACACCTGATCATACAGTTTTCTTGCATGGATTCTGGCCATATTGTTCCGCTTTTGATCCCTATTTGGTTGCCTACAGGCACGGTAAAACTTGAAGCCTTCCCCCTGGAGATGAATCCGTTGCATGGTACTGCGTGCGGCGCGAAACTTTTTGGCCAAATCGCGGTCTGAGATGTTGGGGTTTGCCTTAATGTTCTTGATGACTTTGTTCCGGAGTTGAGGGTTGACAGTACCCACCGGAAGCTTGCTTTGAGGCTTGCAATCCGTCGACAAAGTTTCTCTGTACTTTTTCAAAACATGCCACAAGGTATTTCGTGGAAAACCCAACACTATAGTAAGTTTTTGCCCAGACCACGAAAGGGTTTCCAAATGATTGCGCAAAATTATGTTTCTTCTTTCTTCTTCAATTTTGCATTTCTCTGAAAAACATTCGAGCTGTATCGCGAAAAAAAACTTTTGATGTTGCTGTTGTTATAAGGAACACATAGGATGCCATAGTTTACAAATCCAACCACTAGGGTCGCTGTTCGGATCAAACATGTTCTCCCAATTCTAAATGGGCCACACATTATTATCTTTGATTTTCTTTGAAATCTTTGAAATTTCCATTCGTCAAGGCGTCTTCTGATGTGACGTAGGTGTGACACTTGCTAAATAGCATGCCAAAACATCTTGTCGAAATTTCCTTCTCGCCACAAGACTTTAACTGAATGTTTTGACATGTTATGCCACATGAAGGACACATCCGTGGGCTTCTTGCATAAGAATTTAGCTCACTCCTCCAAACTGAAGGGCGTATGTTTGAAAAAAGGTGAAACGAAAACATTGAAATAATCAGTTATCTGTCCTTACTGTCATAGATTTGTCCAGTAATTCAGTAATTCATTCGTTCATGTTGATGCTTTGAATATTTTATGTGAGAGCGTGCATAACGAAGAACGCCTTTTCATTTAACCTTTCTGAGGTTGAAGTACACGGCCAGCCATTTCAACTCAGTTTTGAGTCGCTTTTGTCTCACATTCGACTTTGACTCACTTTCAACTCACTTTCGACTCACTGACTAGTGGAGCTACTCAAATTTGAGTAAATGTAACCGGTATTGACAAATCAAAAACATTGACTCAAATCAGATGGATGTTTTTGATTTGTCAACTTGTCAATCCCAGTTACATTTACTCAAATTTGAGTTACGCAACTAATGACTAAAGTGAGTCAAAAACAACTCAAGACTGAGTTACAATGGCTGGCCGTGTACATGCAATTGAGAGTGACAACAAGGTCAAGTTCCTCATTCAAAGGTGGAACATGGCGGCATTTACAGACACTATTCTGAGTATTAGGCTTTTTGACGTTTAATCATCTTTCCCTTTCTGCAATATGCAGAGGAATAATGGTTGGGTGAGAAGAAAAATTAGTATGTTCCATTTGCAGTCGAGTTATTAGTTCGAGAAACTGAAGAAGTCATTGTAGACGAAATACGCGTATCTGTCAAGATAAGCAAAGGTAGTTGGAATTAAATGGAAAATACTATTTTTTCTTCTCATTTCTACACATGGTTGGTAATTCTTACAAATGGTTTTCCTTCTTACTTGCACTCCTTTGATCTAAATTGCGCTGTAGCGTGCGTGCGTTAAACGGCACTAGGCCTAATAGATCATTACACGGAATCTATCAACCTCACTTTTTTGACAGCTCAGGGAGCTTGCTTACAAGGTGTTAGAATTTCAACCGCTCAAACGAAACTCTTGCTCGTTTCATTGACGATAATTTTGACGTTGTCGTCATTCTCTATTGCACGCACTTAAGCTCAGAGGCGTTAAACGAAAAGGCCTGCGAACTGTACGTTCTACACGCTCTTACATAAAAGCTTTGAACATCTTTGTCGTAACCGGACCGAAGTTTCCAGCCTCAGTCACAGTGACACGTTATTGCTCCTTCCTGCTGTAACGTAATGCTATATAATATTTTAATTATTGTTGTTCCGTATCAACTCTATCGATTACTATCTACAAAACAACATAAACGTCAAATTCCATACAATTAAACAGAACATCAAAAGGCAGTAAAAGTCTATGGACATGAACGTTGAAATAACTCATTCAACACTCGGAGAAGGATATGCTCATAACTCCTAATAATAATTCAGAAATGCTCAAAAGCGTTACCAAAATATTGCACAGAGTTTGAAGTAAAATAGGCTTTAACTGGTGTCGAAAACAGGATCCCTTCCAAATCATTGGCTAAAACCGTTTATAATGTGGCGGAAGACTGATAGAAAGTGGTTAGCAATGAATGCTCAATTAAAAAAAAATCTGAAACGTCTGGAAAGTATTCAATTACAAACTCAAGTTTTTCCTCTAGTATTTTGTCAAGTATTTGCTGAAAATTATTATAAAAATTAGCACTGAATCCCAAGATGAAGCGCTAGAAACGCCTAGAATACAGAAGCACACACGTGGCTATAGAAGTTTCTCCTGAGTACGATTTGCTGAAAACTCTGAGAATAAATAATCCTCTCTACACTGAAAATTAAATTTTCACTACGGAATCGTTCGTTTAAATCATAAATTTATTTGTTTGCTTTCTGCAACGAAATTGATCGGTATCATTTAAGAAGCTGGCCTCGTATACAATAGTACGTGTATATTCAAAAATCACAGTACAATAAACTACGACTATTTTGTTGCAAACGAAGAAAAATACGTTTCCTACCGTGCCAAAATAAACTTCGAAAAATTAGCACACCCATGGCGAGGGAGAGATTCCTTCATATGTACTAATTAGGGAATTCACCCTGTCCGATAGGGATTAGCTGTAACTGAATTTGTTGTGTATCCCCAATCTCCCGTAATAAGTAGGGAGGTACATGAAAATTTTATTACATATTTAATTTTATTTCGAGGTGACCAAATGGTTTTTGCCGCCACAGCAGCAACTCCAACATCACCGACAAACCGATATGTCACTTAATTTAAAATTTATACTGAAATAAAGAACGATCAAATTCGACTAAAGGTCGCTCCTGTCAATTTTGAACTAACATGCATCCGGCTAAGCGTAGCATATGTGTACCTATCATATTGCCACTCCTTCGATTATATGTACAGCGGTGTGTGTGCAATAATTTCACTTTGGCGTTCTCACGTACATTATCATGTAAAAGGTAAACAAGCTATGAGATACAGGGTGCGGCATATGCGGCAAATAATGCGAAAATTTGTTCTATTGCTTTTAAATCCCATTTTAAAGTAATTCAAGCAATAATATCAACATTTTCGAGTGCAGTTATCTTTATAAAGTCCTTTTAAACAAATTTATTCAATGTGTCCTGCATTTTTATTAATAACAGCTTCGAGCCGACGTAGAGCATGCCTTTCGGACGTAGTCCTCCGACATTGACTGCCATGTACGTGTTATGGTTGACTTCAGGGTTTTCACACTAGGGTATGATGTTTTGCAGGTTCGTGCTTCAAAATATGCCCAAATCGAATAATCCAACGGATTAAGATCTGGACTCCTAGGGGGCCACAAATCCTTCGGCCAAAACTTCATGTTATCGTTCAACCATTGTTGGGTTCGATTGGACGTGTGATACGGCGCTCCATCCTGCTGTAGGACAACGTTTTGGTCCTCGGAGAAGTTGGCCTTCACCCAGGGAAGCACTCGGTCCTTTAAAATACCGATATACACTTCGGTATTCATTTTAACTCCAGCATCAATGAAAACAGGTGGGATTTTCAAACCGTTGGACGCCACCAAGCCAAACATCGTGACACCAGCTGGATGCTCCTTAGCACGACTTTTTGCAGTGAAATTTTGCTTGTTATTACGGTTGGGCACCTTTTTCACTTTGTACGCCTTCAGTCTTTGGCTCTGCTTCGTTCTGTTTTGCACAGCGTTCTAAGCATGGTTCCATATCGTACTTTCGTTCAATTTCAGCTTTTATGAAGATGCAACGAAATTGGCATTTGGCTATTTAGAAGGTCAATACAACTTCGATTTTCTGACCATGGCTATTTCCTCAATCGATCCAGATATGAACCCGCCAACTATTGTTCGAAATTACCGTCCTTGATCTCAGGCCACACCAGAGTGCAAGCATTGTTCTTCCCACGTTAAAAAGTATTAAAAAAGATACAAAAAGGACTCCCAGGAATGGAATAAATTTAATTTTCAACGAACGACGATAATAACATAACATACAGTTTGACTTCAATGCATAATTGATTGTTGAACAAGTATTGTCATGTCAAAAAATAGCTCCACAGCAATTCAGTTTAAACTCTGCGTTTGAAAGCACCTGTCCATTGAATTCTCCAGTTCAAATTCCATTCAAAGAGTTTCCAACCCACGGCTACTTTTCTGGGAAATCTAAAATTAGCATTATCGCCACAACGCTCTAACGAACCAGTATCACACTGTTCAAAAATTCTGATGAGTTTTTATTTTCAATCCGCTATCTGGTCAGACGACCACAATCCACCTTACAGTGCGGTCTTGGAAACTATTTTTATTATGGTTTGTGGTTTCACGAAACATGTTTCAAACCACATATCAACAATTCTATTCAGGGTTCAAAAAAGTGTCTTCACACCTTTCTTTTGAAAAAGCGTAAAATTATCTCAGACTCCTGCACTTTTGCGTACTGAAGTGGGTTGCCTTTGATGACGGGAGCATCGCTGGCACTGGTGCGTGAGCACAAGGGAAGTACATTGTACCGCAATGCCAAAGCGTAGGCGATGATTGATAAACGGTATGTCTGCCACACCGTGTCAGAACGGACGGGCTACGGTTGAGTTATTTGCAGCACAATTCGGTGCACCAAAATCAATGAAGCCTGTAATTATGATATGATTAGAACTGCTTATGATGTGGCTTCACTTACCCCTTCAACCTGATAACTTTTACAGGAGTTCATTGTGCTTCTTTTGCGAGTATTTGGCCATTGTGTTCTATAGCTGGAAACCTGATAAAATTTCGCGACTTTAGTGGCAAGGCCATCTGAGACTAATAAAGAAAAGTTCGTTTTGTAGCAAACGAGCTATTTTCTCTTGTAGAATTTTGCACTTTCGATGTTCGGTTGTGATCAATAGACTGGATTGTCATACAATTCAATCACTTTAAGAGCCTTGTAGTCTGTCAGTTCTATATCGGCAGGTTTTTTACAATGGCTGGCTGCAACACAGCTTACTCCCATATGTCTCCTCTCTCCCCGTCACACATTGACTTTGTTCCCGGTATCGCTTCGTATGGAGGGAAAAATGTCGGTTTCACTCAACCGGTCGTTGTGTACACTCTTTATTGTCGCCCGTATGTCTGAATAAATGTTTGATTTAATTATCACGCTTTTCCTGTCGTTTGCAAGATGCTCTCCAACAACAAGAACCAGCAACATTGATTACAAAAGGATCATCAGTCCTTCATGCTCCGGTAGTTCGTCCGGTTAGGCTGGGTGAGCTCATGGCGTTTTCTCCAAACAACACCTCTTTAATTATCTATTAAAGGCTTCCTATGCCAGTACTATTTTGGTATTAAAGCCTGTCCACGTTAAATTTCGGACATTTTTCTTTCAGTGTAGATTTTGAATTATTTCACGGATCGCTTTTAAAACGTGTGTTGGGAAGTTAACACGTACGTCCCCAACTCTCCACTCTGAGTCACGTTACAATATGTTTAAATTTTAAATTGATGATACTCAATCAGATAGCTATCGGATTTTGTTGCGGGTTTTTGCAATAGATCACAAATATTTCTTAATTTATAGATCTGTACTGGTTATTCCGAAAATTTCCGTAGTTTCGATTCCAAGGTGGAGTACTGAAGTAAGTACCTGTCCAGGATGGTGGACAGAACACGTTTAGTAGCGAAACATGGCATGCGGCATATCAAACTTCATGATTTTGCAAACTAAGTCATCAGAAGACATTTTGAAGATTTCTGACCATACGGGCCACTAAAAGAGGCCCTGCAGGATCCGAGTTCCTCCGGAAAAATGGTCATATTCAAATCGTTGCCAAAACCTGACTTGCGACACATCAAACTTCAGGATTTTGCAAAACTAGGCCATGAGAAGACGTTCTGAGAATTTCTGGCCATACTGGTCACTTGGGGAGGCCCTGCGAGATCCGAATTCCTCCGGAAAAGTGGCCATATTCAAATCTATTTCAAATCCTGGTTTGCGACACATCAAACTTCATGATTTTGCAAAACTTGTTCTTTGGAGAACTTTTTGAGAGTATTGGACCATACTGGCCACTTAGGGAAGCCCTGCAGAATCCGAGTTCCTCTGGAAAGTGGCCATATTCAAATATTATCCAAAACCTGGGTTGCGACAATCAAGCTTCATCATTTTCCAAATTTTGCCTTCGGAAGACATTTTGAGGGTGTCTGACCATACTGGCCACTGCGGCATCCGAGTTCTTCCGGCAAACAGGTCATATTCAAAAAATTCCAAAACCTGGCTTGCGACGTATCAAACTTCATAATTTTGCAAAATTTTGTCGTCGAAGGACATTCTTTGAATTTCCTACCATATATCTAACCAAATCGTTTTCCAGGAAACTTTATCGTATTGCTTATGCACATAGCATCAATTGAACAAAGTAAACCTCGCCTCAGTTTTGTAATATGTCCGTCCTCTTTGTACTCTTTTTATAAATTTCGTTACGCTTTGGTGCACTAAAATGTGCGTGTCTTTTCCAGCTCGACAGTATCCTTTTGTTAAAAGTAGTTGTTTAGTTGAAGCATGGACAACTAGCCGAGAGAACCATAATTAGAAGAGCTTATGTCATAACAAATATTGTGGTTTTGCGGCTGAAACGGGATTTTCGTTTTTGTTTTTGTATTGTTCGAAAGTGTGAATTATTTTTGCGCAAAATTTTAAATGACTCGAATTCTGATAAAACGAGCATCGTGGATCCGGATTCAGCCTGGGTAGAAAAGGATCTGATCCATATTGATCACAAGACAATCGCAAGTCAGGTTTTGGCAGCGATTAGAAAAAGGCCTCTTTTCCGTAGGAACTCGGATCCCGCAGGACCTCTCTAAGTAGCCAATGTGGTCAGACACCCTCAGAATGTCCTCCAAAGACCTAGTTTTCCAAAATCATGTAGTTAGATATGTCGCAAGCCAGGTTTCGGTAACGATTTGGATATGGCCTTTTTCCCGGAAGAATTCGGATTCCGCAGGGCCTCCTTCAGTGGCCAGTATGGTCAAACACGCTCAGAATATCCTCCGAGGACCAAGTTTTGAAAAATCATGAAGTTTGATGCGTCGCAGCCAGGTTTAAGAAAAGATTTGAATATGGCCACTTTCCTGGAAGAACTCGGATTCCGCAGGGCCTTTCTAAGTGGCCAGTATGGTCAGATACCCTCAGAATGTCCTCCGAAGACAAAGTTTTGCAAAATCATGAAGTTTGATGTGTCGCAAGCCACCTTTGAATTGAGATTGTGTGTAGATTTTTTTATCTGCTATTATCTTGGTGCCCGAAATTTAACGTGGACAGGCTTTAGTAAAATCAACGGGTGGATAGTCCTGAAGAAAATGAATATATTTTTTTGCGCAGAGAGTACTTGCACACCCAAGCTCGGTCCCAAGCTTAATGAGTCGCCCCTAATAACGTAGCTAACACCAACACACCCTCAAATATGGTGTCAAAATAACTTAGCGAATCAAAACAACAACAAAGATACTAGTACCGAAAGGTACAGAAAAGCGCAAGAATTATTGCAAGGTGCAGACTGCAAGGTATACTTCAGACCTAGGGTTTCTACCATAGACTAACTCTAAGACCAGTAGGTCCCGAACAAATACGATGTTTTTCTTGGCTCAGTCAGTACTAGCACATCGGTCCCAAGCTCGGTCCCAAGCTTAATAATGCACTGTAGAGTATACCGTGATTTCACTTTGCGGTACAAGAATCTTTGTACAGTCAGGTACATTTCGTAAAGAATAATACCCGAAGCTTATGGGATTTTCAAAAATGGAGGGAAATGCGGTCTATCTCAGTGGTTTCAAGTCATATACCTGTACTTCGGCAGATTTGTTGTACGTGGTTCGACCAACAAATCTGTGTCATTGGATTCCTGTTTAATTGAGTTTTTCACCGCTAGAGGCGCTTTACTTTCGATTCAATGTAAATGAGTACAGTGGCGCTTTGGGAAAAGGGGTAATTGATTTCATCCTAGGGTATCTCAAGAGCCTCACCAGTTAGGACTTACCAGCCTTCAGTAAACTTGTCTCAATTCTAGAACCCTTGTTAAAACTAGTCACATATGTTCGGAATTTACGCACTACACGGGTCAAGTGTGCATATAACCTTCCAGTTTGTTATAGCTATATCTCGAGAAGCTTACTAGTTAGAATTTTTGGATTTTGAGCAAGCTTTTCCTATGGGACAAGTCCTCCCGAATGGTGGTCACATATGTGTGTAAATCTCTCACTACGCGGCGTTAGTATGGATATGAGCTTTAAATTTGTGTGGGCTGTATCTCAAGTACCAGTTAGGTCATTATTTCTTTGAGCAAATTTGTTTAAGTGACCAAGTCCATCCGGAAGGTGATCGCATACGTTCGGAATTCAATCACCTAGAGGCGTTAGTGTGGATATGAGTTTCCAGATTATTAATGCTATAAAGAGTATCAAAAAGTAGTTAGCAATATTGATTTTCGATTAAAGATTGAAAAAAATAGACATTTTGACTTCAGTTCTCGATTTATTGGGTAAAAATAACCTTTTGTTGCATTTCATAGTTGATCTTGTTAAACATCTTAGTTTCTGAACGCTCGCACTTTGGACTTGATATTCATTCATTAAATTCTGCACAGTTGCATTTGTTTCCTGTTGCCTACTGTCCAGTTATTCTGAAACTGCTGCATGTTTAGTACACTGTACCATCCCAAGCAACACATCTCTATCATAATTGGTTGCAGAAACTTGATTGTAACTTAATTGAGTCGCATTGCAGTTATTTTGACTTATTTGCAACAAGTGTGCTACTAGGGATAGACTAACTCTAAGGCCAGTAGGTCCCGAACAAATACGATTTTTTTCTTGGCTCAGTCAGTACTGCCACATCGGTCCCAATTTCGGTCCCAAGCTCAATAATGCGCCCCTAATAATGAACTCACATGAACACACTCTCAAATATTCTGTCAAAATAACACAGCATATCAAAACAAAGGCGCAAATATGTACAGCAAGGTGATGGCTTGAAGGTGTGCTTCGGACCAAGGGGTTCTACAACAGTGAACCAATTTCAAATCGCTAGTTGCATATTGATTGTTGACTGTACCCTCCTTTCAAAAGTCCCGCTTGACAAGCGCCCAATACCGTTCAATTGGATCCGGACAGTTCGGCAGATTGATGTCCCTTTTTCCGAATTATACATTATTGTTTGCCAAGCACTTTAGAACCGATTTGGCGTACTAGCCTTATGCTTACTGTTCAGTGGCATCAATCTCTTCGTCAAACCCTCTTCCTTGTAGGTGTTAATTCTACCCTTCGGCAACAGGTACAAATTGCTTGCCACACCACCTTCTGCGAATACTTTTTCACCGCGGTCCGGACAGCGCTCGCGAATCTTACTTGACGTACGTTTCGTCGTCGATCAGGATGCATCCGTCTTCGTTCTTCAGAATCCGGTTATACAGTTTGAGCGCTGTTGTTTTGGCCTGAGATTGCTGCTCCAGGGACTTTTTCAGCACTCTTAATTTTTTTAAACAAACATGTCACCGCAAAACACACCAATATATTTTTAGCCATTTTAAAGTAATTGCTATTTGAATCTTGCTCACTACTTTTCGATACACTCTTTATCACAAAAGTCTTATCAGTTAGGACATTGCTTTTTTCAGCAAATTTAACCTAGTGACCAAACCTTTGCAGATGGTAGTCATGTAAGTTCAAAATTCACTCAGGGGTCATGCACAAATATCTCTTAAAAAGAAGAAGAAAATTATATGTCAATATAATAGTCTACGTTAGTTAGACGAAATAAATGAATTGTAGTAGGGAGAGGGGGATGGAAGATCCATACAAAAAATTAGGCTAAACGTTCAATTTGGCGTGGTATAATTGGTACATCAGCCCTCATCAGGGTAGCAAGACACAGGCGATAGGAAACAAATGGTAGTTAGTGGCAGGGAGTTAGCAAAAGACAGGGAAGGACCAAAGAGCAGAGGAGTCACTACAGGCCGGGAGGTGTGTATTACTGTAAGTATTTTGGGCGTTTTCTGCAACTGTACTTGGCAATACTCTTGGGAGGAATAGAGCGAAGTGAAAAGACAACCGATCCGTTTGAGCGACTTTTAGGAAGAGACAGATGTTATTTGAAATATTTCATGGCTACCTTAGGTGCTAATAATACGGTTCCGTTGCTTCACTCCTCCTCAACTTCAAAGAACTGTAGACCAACCATGGTTCGAAATCTCCCCAATATAATTCATACCAGTGGCTTCGTCATAATGCCCGTGATCATCGACTTCGTCGGACAGTACCGAGTGTAACTGTATGTCGATGTGTTTGATTCGTCGGCTGTCTCCTGCGGATGATAGTATGGCAATGCAGCTTTGGTTGTCCTCGTGCAACACCATTGGTTTGACGACCTTCTCACCGACATTATGCATCAGCTTCAACAACCAAAGAAGTTCTTGGCTAGACTCAGAATATAGAAAGCGCAACGTACTCAGCTTCTGTCAAAGAGAAACGGACACTTTGCTGCGTCCTTGTGGCCCAGCTGATTGTACTGTCCGAGCTTGAAAATGAACTCGACGTTGGATTTGCAATCCACCTTGTCACCAGACTAGTCTGCCTTGACGAAACCTTGAAGACCATCGGTTCTAGCAATAAATTACTGTCCACTCCTAGAGTCTCTCATGTTGATGGAAAATTATCTGCTTCTGACAAATTTCAAATAAATGTAAACAAACAAAAACGTCAAATGTGTGCACGACAATGCAAAAATACTCATAAAGGGGGCAACTCTACTTAGTTTTCCCCCTATAAGACACGACTTCTAGTACTATATCCTCCGTTGTCTTTCTCTGACTAACACAATTATACTTTCAATGGCAGTATGTGCTGCCTCGGTTTGCAATAACAACAACAACAATCGAACTAACGATTCTTCCCCTCTTCGAAGACCATGAAAAAGTGGATTAGTGAACTTGTACATTGAAGATAGCATAGCTTAGCATAGGATTTTCCGTTCATTCAGTCTGCTGGATTGACTGTTTGAGAGACGATTGCAGCGCCAGAAAAGATACCTTGGGTATGACAGGCTCTTCGTCTATCGTCCTCTTCGCTCAACACCTGGTAAGGTCCTTATGATCAGCATGGATGGGAAGGAAGTGTTGATTAGATGTCTACTTAAGAAGATGCCAAGAACTTTATTTTTATTTGGAGCAGGGAAAAGCCCGTTTGAGTATAGCTGCATCTGTGTACACTTTCTCAAATGTGCGCAAAAAACCTTCGCTTCTTTTCGTATCGACAGAATGTTAAATAGCCGGCGTCGGTAGTGTAGTGGTAAGCGTAACTGCTAGTTGGCACCCCAGGGGTTCAATCTCAGTCGACGTCGGTGGTTTTCTGAGGTGAAAAAATTTGGTCACGTCTTCCTTCGGAAGGGAAGTAAAGCCGTTGGTCCCGGCTCATATTCATGAGTCGATAGGTAGGGTCCAGGTGATGGAGTCGTCTCCCTGGTGTCGGTGATTGTCACCATGTGAGGAAATAGGCCGACGAAAAAAAAGAACGTCAAATAGCTTCCAATGATACAATAATTGCTTAAATCTACTTAACGAGCTATACATAATAATAAACTAACTTGAACTAAAAAGAAATCTAACGTGTGTTGTTCTGTGGAGCTGCGAGTACTTTGTAAAATCTTTTTCGAAGATGGAACGAGGAACATCGAAGTTAAAATCATTGGAACAGCGGTTGAAGGATCGACGTATATTTGAAAATGATTCGTTTTTGGATGGGATTGTTAGTAAGGCTTTCCTTGGCGAGAAAGCATATGTACACAGATAAAAAGAAACATTGAATTTTCTACGTTATCTAATGCACATAAAGGGCATGGTAGATTTGGCAGAAAATAATGGGAATCTAGCCGGTTGTATGAAAGATTGCAAACATTGTTGTATGGCGAATGAAAGATTGCAATCAATTTAGTAGTTTACGCCTCCTTCAGCCAGGAATCAAACGAGGGGAAGTTTAACGCGCCAGTTAAAATTCATTATTTTTTTCTGTGTACAAATATATAAAAAAAAAATAGACCCATACTGTTTGCAACCGTTTAGATATAATGAGTAAAATAGAACGAGCTTATCAATTCAGTTGTCAGTTCAATGCGGTTCTGTAGCAAAGCCGATTTGTGTCGCAGTTCCAATCGAAGATGGTCTGCTACACTAATAATTATTTTTTTATTTATTTTACAAAATCAAAGGTAGAACTTACAAATTTATTCGTTGTTTTCTGCAACGAAACTGATTTGTACTATTAATTAACCTACCTTTGAAATAAATGGTACACGTGCAACTGTCAAAAGCACAATGCATTTATTGAAACAGAAAGAATACTCGTGCATTGTACGAACACAATAAAAAGAGCTACGAATATTTTGTTTCAAATTAAAAAGAAACGTCTCTCTGGTGCTTGCATGAATGACAGACAGATCTACTTTATCGACTCGAACTGTAGTTGAAGAAAAAAGCGTAACCACGTGGAGTTGTTCAGCTTTTTTATTATCATGTTTCTGTCATGGAATTCAATCCTGTATTTTTTGGGAAAAGCTATTACTATGCCATGGTGACTCCTAAGAAGATACATGATAAGTGAGCATGAAGTTATAACTCTCTACAGCGCTTTAAAATTTATTCTGGGATAAATAAATTATTCTCGCCCATGTCAGCAGCAACAACATATTGCATGAGTATGATAAACGAGAAACAGTGATTGGTTGATCTTCACGAAATTCATTTCTTGCATTATACAAAATTATGTAATGGTAGCATTTCACCAAATAAAAAGGCAATATTAATGTTTCATACAATATACGAGACATTTGTTCTACGTAAAAAATCCATGTATACGAAACGAGTGAAAGCTATTTGACGAAAATAAATAAGCTATTTAACGAAAAGGCCAAAATAATGTTTCGCCTCCGTGGGACCGCAGGAAGGAAACAGACGTTTCAGGAGGCACTCGGTGCGGTAAATTTCGCTGTTGATGGTACTCGTTGTGATGTACGGTTAACTTAGTTCACCGCATTGTCATATGACCTACCAGAGCAAGTATTTTTTGCTGAATTTGTCCACTTCTACTTCCTTATGTCTTCCGAAACCTCAAACCGTAATTTGGCATCTACTTTGCGTCTGCCTTGATGTAGGTTTTGTCATCCATAACCACACACATCGGTTTCTCGATACAACTTCCTTGATCACGCCGGTTCGGTGCCCTGCGGACCTTGAATACACGAAGCCTAGCTCGTTTCATGGTTTGCTGAACGAACCAGGTGACACAGTTTGCCTTCAGAGCCGCGTCGCGAATCGAAAAGTTCGGATTACACTTGAAATAATCCAACACCTTCCGGGCCTTCAGAGGGTCAGCTGTCTTCGATTTTTTTCCACTTCCAGCGCGCCGCGCGGTTGTCTGGGACTCCTTAAACGATTTCACCACCCGAGACACAGTTGTATGGGTGATTCCCACTTGTCTTCCGTTCCATCTCATGGTCGCAGTCGGATTTTCCATGAAGGCGCGCAGAACCCGGCGATTTTCTTCTTGTTTCGATGACATCTCAATAACCACTGAACCGATTGTTATGAAATTTTGCGCATGTAAACAATTCAACCTAGTTATACCCAAATTTTCATCAATTTTTATCTACGGACAAAAAAGTTACACACGGATAAAAATGGTGCATTTTTTTCGAGTACAGGCCTTAATCCCACGTTCCATCTATGTGGTACAATTGAAACTAGTTCTGATCAGTAACGGAGGAGCAAATATGAACTTCACGATCTTCAAATACATACAGACATACAAAAAAAGGTTTCCCTAGTTTGATGTAATTTGAACTAGCATTCGGTGATAAATTTGATACCACGTACTGCACCATAATAAACCAATAAATGGCGTCGTATGTAACATATTGCTGTCATCAAGAAAATCAATTTAGAAGTTTCCAAAATTAGTTTCAATTCCTATTTGTGAACGAAGCTATAATATTTTAAGCAAGTATGTGAAACCAACAAAGTAGAGCAAGGTTTAGTTTTACATCAATAAAGATTTCAATTTTGTTGAATTCCAAATCAATTTATTCGATATATTCAATTTAAAGTCTTTCAACTTTAGCCCGGGAAAATACGACCTCATTATAAGTCGTTCGGAAAGTTATCACGTTACATCCGCCGGGTGCGTTACGTCGTGTCGCAAAACAGTATGTCGCATTTGTCAAGTCTGTTTCAACATGCAATCATCTGTCATGTTGCATACGCCAAAATGAATTGGCTGGATCAAGGTGACTCTAATATCTCAGGTGGTCTATTTTCTTCAGTTGGTTGGGAAGACGGGTGGAGTAGCGGGGTATCAAATAAGATTTAGCAGTGGAGCGAAAGAGTAAGGAATACTCAATAGTGCATTACGCACACAATGATAGTTGTTGATTGCTATCTTTGCCTAAAAGTGAAAAGTGATATATTAATAGAACACAGGTCTGGCAGTGTGAAACTAATCATTTCCTTTACTCGTTTGGTTTAAAATTAAACTGCGAGTTTGGCATCACAGGCACTGTTGCATAGGGTAAAGGAGACAGCTTCAGTTTGCCAGACCTGATTTTCCTTGATACGGATCGTATTAGTATGCATTTAAACATGGCTAAAATTCTCTTAAAATATACACTATTGAGACCAGCTGAGATAATAGAGTAACCTTGGGCTGGATAGGTCGGTGCGGAGCATAGAAAAGTACTTAAGTCAAATTGACAAAGCGACGAATGCCACAAAAGTTCATTATGAAGTAGTTTGTTAAAAAATATAGAGCAGCAATTCATACTTTGTTGTGTATACTTCATTTTGAGTAGTACCCAAGCTATCATTCGGTAAAAAATCTCATTTTTGCTTATATTGTTACTTACAACCTATTGAAAATTTGCTCTAGAATTCATAAAATATAAGAAACAACAATTAAATCTGGCCACCCAAGTAGATGGTGTATTGATTAGGACATTGTGGAATTTTTAATGTTCAACTTATTTTGTAGACCCTAATTTCCGTACTCGTAAGAGTAGTTTGCCGAAAAAACCGACCATCATCACAATTAACGTCAATGCCTTTATATAAACGTACTACGACATGGCGATTGAAAAAGTGTAAGAAATGTGATACTGCCACTGCGAGCTAGACCCTAGAACTAGTGCTCTTGAGTTAAAGCAAACTGCCATACCTGAATATATATTAAATTCATTAATAAAGCGTAATCCATCCTAGTTTTTGCGTTGATTATTCTAAAGTTCCCTGCTTTGTTCCTTAAATTATTTCTTGGTAACTGTAAATACTAGAGAGTAAGCTTCTATCTTTTTTAGTTTCTGCTAGCTACCGCCAGTCGATGTGTTTAGTAAATGTTTGTTCTCGTTTCTTCTCCCATATCTTGGATCCACCGTTCGTGTGGATCAATGTACTTGTGCATTGCCCGTCGTGTGCGTTAATCATCGGCTTCCCGAAATTGGTACAATCGTAAAATTGCATCGCTGGTACGATCATACACGTGTTTGAACTGCACCCGTTTTATCCCTGCACCAACTCCGTAACCCACTATGATAAACCAACATCTCTCAGATAATATTGATTTTAAAGAAAAGCTCATAGCAGCTGTCAAGAAAGAGGTGAAGCAGGTGATGGAGGAAGCGGTCACCAAGAAGTACATCCATGAGGAATCCGGCTCGGTGACTTCACTGTGTGCAGCGGTTGAAGCCTGCCTCAGTCAGGGCTTGCGGAGGCGTGCCCTAGGGTTGTTCAAAACTTCATCGACTACGGCACTGCTGCACAAGGTGGCCAAGGTGAGTTCGTGGAGTATACAAAGAGCTAATGCGTGATGAGTGCCTTCCCCCAAAAAACGTCTACCCATTATATTTGAACAAATGTGTTGCCGTCCCCATAGGTCTGCTAGCATACTTCCCACCCAAAATATCTTCCAAAATACCCGTTGTAACCTAAACATAGAGCCTAGTTCTACCAAATTGATTGGATTGTGAGTGATTTCCTAAACCTCTTGCAGGTACTGTTTTGTGAGTTTTTGTTTTTTGATTTAGCGGTAAACGATGTAGACATTTCTGTTATCCTGTGTTTGTTGGCTACCGTTTCTGGAAATGCCATATAGTTTTATTTTTGATTAGTTCAGTAGTAGAGCATTTTTGATAACCCGCTCCCAGTTCGATTGTTTTCCACATTAGAAGATTAGTGTGTTATGACGTAATTATGGGAGAACTTATATGCGTTTTACAAAGCGAAAACTAACTGTAGAATTTGTACATAGTACACATAGCTCGTAGTACCGCGCCTAGTCCTATACCACAGTTTTCAATCTTACTCTGTATTATGTATCGCCACATACAGCAGTGTCCTGAGGCAGCTGTTATCAGTAAGAAGGTTCAGGAAATTGAAAATAACGATCCCAACAAAAGATCTTCGTCCAGCAGCGATAGCACTATCAAACCACCTATTTTGAAAAAGGGCAGCAGTCATTCGGTGTCAACAACAACACCACAATCAACGCCACCTGTTGTAAAGTAAGTCGTTTTCTAGTTTGTGAACAATTAAAAAGTTCTTACATATACAAATTTACCCGGCAGATACCTCTGGATTCGACTCGCTCTATATGAGAAGAAGCTTTCCCGCATAATCGATCATTTGGTTACAAACGCAACCCGATACTACGAGCGCGATTCGCTCGTTGCTGATCCAGACTACGGTTCCATTCTGAGCTCCCTGCTAGTGGGACCGTGTGCACTGGATTACTCACGTGCCAAAACTGCTGACCACTTCTGGACCGATCCGCCGGCAGACGAATTGGTAAATTTAGCTGTTAAATGTGTTCTTCAAACACACAACTCCCATCACTTCTTATTTCTTCTAGGTCCAACGACATCGCATCAGTTCAGGAAATCAAACGTCACCGGCCATCCGGAGACCGATGTTGAACTTTAAACGTAGTCTCCACACCAGCTCTGAAGAGGGCAGCATGGCTTCATTCAAGTCCAATTCGCTGGTATCTGCCTCGAAGGATTATGTAGAGTCATTGCATCAGAATTCCCGTGCTACGCTACTGTACGGGAAGAATAACGTCCTTGTACTGCCAGTAAGAATGTTTTCAACAATAATGGTCGTTCACATAACCACCTCTCGTTTCCTCGTATGTTTGTCAACCTTACAGAAAGACGTTAGTGAGCCCATGCCCGGCTATCTTAGCCTACATCAGACGATTCAGTCGTTAACTATCAAATGGACGCCGAACCAGTTGATGAATGGTTACACCGAATCGGAGAACATCGACAAGAGTTCGTACTGGGCTTACGCCCTGAACGTCAACGTGGATGAAATCGTGTACGTTCACTGCCATCAGGCTCGGGGAGGCGATACTGGAGGTACGATCATTCTGGTTGGACAGGATGGCGTTCAGCGTCCACCGATTCACTTCCCCGAAGGTGGTCACATGGCAGCTTTCTTGAGCTGCTTGGAAACAGGTAAGCTGAAATTTTGAAGTTGTTGAGATATTCAGATGTATGACAGAAATCGAGAAATCAACATTATGCAACCAATGATCGGTTTTCAGGTCTTCTACCACACGGCCAGTTGGATCCACCGCTCTGGTCTCAGCGTGGCATTGGACGGATCTTCCCATGGCCGCACAAGTCTCGCCGTAGACCACTGCCGTCGCTGTTGGAAGCGGCCACCAGTGACGAGCTGCCCATCGACTACGTATTCAGGGTGGTCAACAAGAGCAACACTGATGAGTTTCGTAAGTTAGAATACCCCCATGACGGTTGAGTCGTTCTGAATGTAATGCTTTCTATTCAATATTGCAGTAGCAAATCATCCAATTCTGGATGTAGGAAGGACGAGTCCACGCTATCGTGCACAGCTGAGCAGCTGTTCGACCAACGAAAGCAGTGACTGCTCCAGCAAAAGTCTCTCGATCGATGCAATGTCTATCGATAGTCCAAATGTAAGTTTAATCATCTAAAGTGGTAGTTGTCTCTTGATTTCGAACCTATGAACAACTGATTGTTAATTACAGCCGGCTACAAATCAATCCACAAGCATTGCCCTTGTTTGCTCAACGATGAAAAGACAAATCATATCCCGAGCGTTTTACGGCTGGTTAGCTTACTGCCGTCATCTATCTACGGTTCGCACACACCTTTCGGGTTTGGTAAATGGACGTATAACTCCTGATGGTAAGTATGGTTTCAGAAGTAAATCAACAACAAATTGAATATGGTTTATTTTTTATTAGTTGGAGCAGAGGAAGGACTTACAAAAGCACGTTGGGAAGGCTTGCACGACGACAAAGGAGTGGTTGCAGACGATCAGGAAGTTTATCGCCTAGTTTACTACGGTGGAGTAGAGCATGACATCCGGAAAGATGTGTGGCCGTATTTACTGGGACATTACACTTTCGGAACGACGCCAGAGGAGCGCGCAGATTTAGATGAGACTACCAAACACTACTATGAGACTACGATGAGTGAATGGTTGGCCGTCGAAGCTATCGTTCGTCAGAGGGACAAGGAGAAGACTGCAGTTGCAGTTGCCAAGCTGAGTTCGGGTAGTGGCAGCATAGAAAACAAAAGCAAAGACGCTGATGAAGAAGAGATGGAAAATGAAGTTTTTGAGGAGAATGGTTTCTCGGATATGTCGGAACCGGAAATGGATGATGACGAGGATGTTTCAAAACCCAAACAATCGGAGGAACCAATTGAAGATGCTAAGGAGGAAACCGAAAAGGCTGAGTTGGAAGTTGGAGAAAAGATGGATTCATCGAACAGGCTAGAACTGCCGCTGTCGGATAATAGCAAAGACATGGACAGTAATAAAAGCTCTCCATCGGATTCGTCGTACGCAACGGTGGGTAATGATTTTGTAGATGTGGCAGATATCTTGCCAGTTACGAACAACGAAGACGTCT
The DNA here is from genome assembly GCA_034211315.2 of Aedes japonicus. Taxonomy (NCBI): domain Eukaryota; kingdom Metazoa; phylum Arthropoda; class Insecta; order Diptera; family Culicidae; genus Aedes; species Aedes japonicus. Next base: position 359,552 of record JASCZW010001189.1, read on the forward strand.
TGCCAAATGACGAAGAAGATGGAGCAGAAGAGCTGCAAAAAGTAACCGGAACGGATGAGGACTGCCCGATGCAATCGCCGGGACATCCGCGAGCAGTGATTGTGACTGATGCGTCGATAGATGTGACCATGCTGAATGATGCCAAGGAACCGAATAACAATACACTGGAGGCACTTCCGGAGGAGGGAATTACTAGCCAGTTGGATGCACTACAGGAACCGAAATCAACTTGCGTTTCACCGGCTAGTTCCAATGGTGGCATTTACAGTGTAGGTTTTCTGTTGATTTTTTTTTAAGAGATTGAGCATTGATGATGTTGATTGTGTTTTTATTTATTCAGAGCGAACTATTGGAATCATTTGGACTGAATCTGCATCGCATCGAGAAGGACGTTCAACGATGCGACCGCAATTATTGGTACTTCGCGAATGAAAATTTGGACAAATTACGGAACGTAATATGCACGTGAGTATTTGGTCAGCACAGTAGCATTTGACAGGTATATGGGTTCTCCGTATAATTGGTGATTTCTTATAATAAACATCACATGTAGGTAGTAATAAGCCAGCAATAAACAACATTTCTTAGAGACATTAATCTACAGTGTCCGTCATAAAATCACGAGACTCAAACATTTTTGATTATATTCGAGTTTAGTATCTTTAACGTTTGCATTAAAAGAAAATTTCGGACTATGATAAAAATAAGCTAAGACAGATAATTGCTTTTCATAAATTTCCCATGGAAGGTAATTATTTAAGCTTACTTGCAAAGTGCCCTGCCAGCCGTTGCCATCCAGGGTGAGATAGGTCTCGTCGTTCATTACCACCGTCACGTCGCGATTCGCCAGGAAAATCGAGTTGACCATTAGGCTGGGTCAAAATTCAAATTCCAGTTCCCTTTTGATTTTTGGAAGCCTCTTAGGTCCTTTAATAACTGTGCAAAATTTCAGCTCGATCAGTGAAACTATATTTTTGCGTTCGAGGTTTTAATTTTACATAGGATTTTATATGGGAAAACTTACTTTTACATAGAATAATCTGGCGAGGTGACCCGTTGCCATCTAAAAATAAGTGAACCCAATTTTCCTCTTGGAAATTTTCCAAGGAAACTTTTTTTCTAAGACCGCAAAGTGATCCGACGATTGTGGAAAAAGTTATTCAGCTAAACCTGATTACATTCCAAACGAACGGCTCATTGGACTGTTTTTCCTAACAACACTACCACCTGCAGCATGGCCTGTAGCCTGCTGCTGTTGGCGCGAAGCAACCACGTTGTTGTGGGGCGTTCACTCGGCATGGAGGAAAGCCGATGTCATGCGCATATAATCTTTGGTTTGGATGATACTGTGCAGACGCTCCCGGTATAGTGGACCTATCATTTTTAACGGGGCCATTTATACGCAAGCGTAATTTTTATAGCGATTACATGTTTTTGCAAAAAAATTATCTAAACAATTAAACATTTCAACGAAAAACATCGAGAGTAGAGTAAAACCTCCTAAAAATGAAATATAGGCTGAATCTGAAGCTCTGCAAAATAAGATGTTCGGAAAAGCGAATAAATATCTTTTTCAGACAAATAGCTCTAAACTTCAGAATTCAAAATATTGGTACAATTTACATAATTGGTACATCATACAAATATGACTTCGCTAAAAATCGTATTTCAGTCAATGTGCCGCTACTAAGACTTCAATACTTTATTTAACTTCAAAACCATTTGAACTTTCATTTTAACTTTACAACCATTTTAGCCACTTCTTCGATGCACTCTGGGATGGCCTAATGCTTCAAGTAATTATAATAAAACATCACTTGAGGCGCATCCCTTTCTGTTAGCGTTATTTTTGCTTTAAACCAGTTCAAAACTAGGCCAACCAAAGGAATCGACACTGTTCCATTTTCTTCAAGCAACAGATTATAATTCGAACTTGCAACCGTAGCTTTGTATAACTTTGTTCAAACGGAGTCAACTGTCAAACTGTTCTATGCGCATGATATCGGCTTCTCTCCATGCCAAGTGAACGCGCCACAACAACGTGGTTGCTTCGCGCCGACAGCAGCAGGCTACAGGCCATGCTGCAGGTGGCAGTGTTGTTAGGAAAAACAGTTCATTGAGCCGTTCGTTTGGATTGTAATCAGGTTTAGCTTAATAACTTTTTCCACAATCGTCGGATCGCTTTGCGGTCTTGGAAAAAAAGTTTCCTTGGAAAATTCCCAAGAAGAAAATTGGGTTCACTTATTTTTAGATGGCAACGGGGCACCGCCAATTATTCTCACATATAGTAAAATTTTCCATGCGGAAAATCCTGTAAAATTAAAAACCCCTTGAGCAAAACCTGTAGTTTCGTTGATCTGACTGCATTTTTGGTTGTTAAGACTAAAACTTCCAAACATGCTGAGAGTAGATAATATTTTTCTATCCATATACATTTCTTGACCATCTTATTCAACCATTGCCGTTGCATCATTGCCTGCAATAAACTTGGTGGACGCTGACTTCCGCTTCCTGACGCGCCATGTTATTACTTCGTGCTTTTTCATTGTTTGTACGTTGAATCGACACTCCCGGCGGCGCACCGCACCCTAACCGGTAAGACGCACCATCGGTCTTTTAGCATCCTTTGGAGCACGCGCCATCAAAGATCGTCGGCCGTTGAACCAGGCTTTCTCGTGTCGGTTCTTCCATCTGTGCATCATTGAATCGCGCCGTTGCCACCGAGTGCCACACGATACTCGTTTTCGTGCAGCGAGGTGCTAATTCTTTAGACGCTTTTCACTTTAAATGATTATTTCCTATTTTAAATAAGTAAATTCATTTGATAGGCTTTGCTCAAGTGTGTCTGCTGACTCATGAATTTATGATTGATGCCTTTATGGTATTTTGTCAGTACGGGTTAAACTCATGACGATAGGCAATTTTCTGAATCCTAGAAAGTTTGAGCTGTTTGGTAAATTCCTGTAGTGAAAATTATTTTCATTATTTTCCATTTTTATTTAACACGCTTATCTTGACGAATGCATTATATTTCGTCTACAATATACGAACTTCTTGATGTCTCGTACTAATAACTCGACTTGAAAAACACTAATTTTTCTCTTAATTTCAAACATGTTGTCATTTTCTGGCAAAATACAAACGATAATATCTGGTAGTGTGCCTGTGTCAACATGAAATGATCGTTAAAGATTACGCTTCATTTCACTCAATACCTCGATAACATGAAACATTTTGTTTGCAAAAACTGTATTCAACCTTCTATGCTTTATCATTATCAATATTTTGGCTGAAAATATAACAACGCCATTATAAAGAAAATATGTAAAACCTTATGTAGTCAAAATTTATAAAATTTGTTATACAACATATCTGAAAAAGTCATTTTGAACAAAGTAATTCAAAAAAATCATGATTACATGAAAAGATTTGTTAACGTATTAAAATTTCTCCATGACTTTTTGCGCGATATTTTCACCGAGTCGGTATCCGGGTAAAAGGAAGTATAATATTGGTGCGTCAGCTTTGACGCAGCTGGTCGACAATTTATGAAACAGATTTCAATTATGCATTCCTTTCATACTTTTTTGACATGAAAATTGCAACATATTGCGAAATTTTTTACATAACTGATTTTACATTAAACTGTATAAATAAACTTTTCCACATATGTTAAATAACTTTAAAATTCATAAATTTATATCATGGTGGCAAGTCACATAGTCTTCTTGTTATTTTAACTGGTATAAATTTGTAAAATAAAATTATTAACAGTAACAGAAGTTGAACAACGCAGTTTTGAAAGCAAAATTGCTTCGGCGCTTTTTTGCTACTGAGTATGTTTGCCGTTTGACTGACACTTTGAAACGACATCTGGTTTTTGACAACCGAGAGAAATATGATAAATGATGAAGATATTAGTGATGAGAATATAGTCAAAATGACATTTCTTTTTCCAATGCTGTTATAACGCCAGTCATAATTTATATTCAAGTACGAGATGTATATCTACGACCTTCAATGCTCACCCTCCACTGATCAGGCATTTATGTCGAAACTGGTGTCATATCTTTGGACCATAACGCTCTTCCACCCATTTCATTTTTCTTTTTGTCATTGTCGAAAAGATTATCATCTTTTTGAAGCGATATTGCGAAAACATGATCATTGTTCAAGGGACTGACATTTGTGTTACGGCTGCAGGTCTGCTAAAGAAAAATCAGGTTGTTTTTCCCATTTGCATCAAAATATTGATACCAAAGCACCGGTACTCACTACTGGATACTTGAGTCGACTTATGAATTTGACCAACACCATTATCGAATATTTTTCTTTGAGCTTTCATACGGTTGTTTTCTTCACTATTTTATATCACAAAATGGCTTCAAAATCAGAGATAAGGCAGAGGATGAGTAACAACTGATAAATCATGTATTCTTCGAACCTGTCCACCCCGGACCACGATTGGTAATCACACCACCGTTCAGCCGATCACAACGATGCGGGCTGCGCCTCCGACGAGAGGTTTCATATTCACGCTGCCCACTCGTTCGTGACCGCGTTCGGTATTTTCGGTGCGGCATTTTGATTCCCGTGACTGTCCGGAGCAGAATATTTCATTAATGGCGACCTTCCACGGACCTTCAAACGGTAGGAAGCTGAATACATGTTACGATGATTCACTTGCGTATCATTGCATTTCCGGACATCGGGGACCGGGCATTGACCACGCCGGTGTTACCGGAAGTGACCCTGGGGCCTCCAGGTGCGTCGCCTGAGCTCATCGCTGAATCCTGATTGTTCTGGACGCGCTGTCGACTGTAAACT